>JAVSCE010012431.1:549316-976496 GCA_032199065.1 Smutsia gigantea | reverse complement strand
TGTACAATCATCATCCCTATCTATTTCCAGAACGTTTTCATCACTCCAGAGTCTCCAACCATTATAACCACAGTAACTCCCTAGTCCCCTCTCCCGCAGCCCCTGGTAGCCTGCAGTCTACTTACTTCTATCTTTATGAATTTGCCTGTTCAAGACGTTTCATAAAAGTGGATCATGGAATTTGCCTTATTTCACTGGGCATAATATTTTCAAGGTGCCCCCACAGTATAGCATGCATCAGAACTTTCTCTCTATGGCTGAGTACCATTCTGCTGTACGTATGCACCACATTTTGTCTCTCCACTCTTCTGCTGAGGGACGTTTAGGCTGATGGACTCTGGGGGCTGGTGTGGCAGTGAACATTAGCATATAAGTATCTCTCTGAGTCCTTGTTTTTGGTTCTTTTGGGTCTATACAGAGTGGAATTGTTGGGTCATAGTCTAATTCTCTCTTTAACTTTTCTAGGAACTGTCAGTTTTCCTCACTCTTACCAGCAATAAATATCATTCCTAAAAGAATAGCATTGCTAATGTGATAATGCAAAATCTCAGTATTGAAAAACCTGTCTCACTGATGTTTAATTTGCATTGCTTGATCAATGAGGTTGGTTATTTTTCTGCTGATTAAATCATATACACTTCCTTTTTTGTGAATTCTCTTTGTGTTATTTAAAAAAATGTAGTTAACTGACATTTTGTAGAACTTCCATGGAGCATCAAATTTATCCTGCTTATCTTTGTCAAATGTGTGGGTCATATTTAATGCTGAGCTCTATGTGGTGGTCTTGTCAACCAGGGACATTTAAGTTCCTCCTGGGGAAACTCAAGCCCATACTTCTTGGGAGCTCTGGATTGGCCAGAGTAAACGTAAAGTTAAGAAATGTAATTTTGGCTGATTGAATCATGAACAAGGCATTCACATACTCATTATTCCTCCATTTGGGTCATTTCAAATTTGATAAGCCTCTGGGTGTGTCTTATCTAAGTTATATATTAAAAATGTTGCAGAGGGCAGAACACGTTGATATGACTCCATTCATTCCATGTATTTTATCTCCTTAGGTGGTCCATGAGTTGGAACTTTATAACACAGGGTATTACTTGGGCATGTTCATGAATTCTTTTGCAGTCTTTCAGGTATGTTCAACTTGCTTTATGATTTAAAAAGATATTAATACTCTTTTACTTTTGCAAACACTTTCAGAATTAATGATCTGAATTAGGAAATGGTAACCCTTTATTAAATGTGTTGCTGAAGCACAATGTGTAATTTGAAATGGAAAGAAAATCATCCTTCCAGTTTTAAAAGCAAATGGAAAATTTTACCATTAGAAAAATTAATGGAATTGTCATTAAACAAATAATTTCTTTCCTTTGTATTGCTTTCCTCAACTCTGAAATATCTCTTTATGCCTGAGAGAGAGAGAGAGAGAGTGAGAGTGAGTGCGCGTGTGTATGAGAGGGAGGTAGAGGGCATATGCTCCTTCGTGTATGTACCTGAACTCTAAAAAATGAGCAAGAATTAAAAAAAGAGGGAAAAACTTTCACATTCTGCATAAAAACATATCAACGAGAGTGAGTCACGAGTGCGGGACACTGCTGTGACAATTCAGAGAGCGTTTAAACTTTTATTTCAAAAGAAAACAAATTATATTCTTTCTAGGAATGTGGCCTCTGGGTGTTGACGGATGCAAACCTCGGGAAGGGTTACACTGATGGTGTTTGTAAGTAAGACCTGCCAGGGTGCCTTTGCAGTATTTAAGTTTTTCATCTCAGGTATTTAAAATTACTTAAATAGGTACAAATACTTTCTGGTTGAACATGGATATTGTGATTTTCATTTCTGTTTCTTTCTCCTAAATCTTTGGAGTTTAATGTACTTGGAGGTCCATTTGAGCCATGATGTGGAATGTTTGTCTGGGCTCCTGTCTAGATCGTTGAAATGGATGCTCTCCATGTGCTCCAATTCCTTGAGGTGTCTGTGTTTGTGGATATTTTGGAAGGTCCTATGTCTCCTATGGATATTGCAAACTGTACTGTTATAATGTGTTTTTGAAGCATTTTGTTTTCTAGTTATTCGATGTTCACCTAGAATATAGCCCAGATGCTGGTGTACGTGCACACACACACACACACACACACATACACACACATGCATGACACACACACACACCCTCACACGCACCCATGTGCACATGCACACACATGTGCATACACACTCTCACCAATCTTTCCTCCCGGGCAGGGTCACACCTGTACATCCTTCTGGATTGCTACGTAGAATTGGCCTGCCGACTAACAGTGAGGAATGTGCTCTTGGGAAGAAGTTATAAAAGATGTTGCTGGAAGAAATGTCTATGTGAGGATGGTTAACGCTACCAGTTGCCCTCTTTTCTTGTGGGTGGAGTCACACTACTGTCATCTTGAAGCTCCAGAGCTGTCCCAGTTTCTCTCCCCGATTCTTTGTCTCCGCCAGGCGTTCTCAGTTACTCCACACTGAGCCCCGGGCTCTCTGGCTTTGGCGTGGTTCCTGCTGCCACAGGACACCTGGGCCTCTGTCCTGAGGTTGGAGAGATACTTTTACACTTAAGAGATAGTCTTAAACACTTTACGAAGTCATTATGATTCTTATGTATTGAAGACAAAAGCTACATTTCTCTTTCTTTGTATAATCGTCTCTCCTAGACAATCTGCCTTTTTCCATTCTCTGTCTGTTATCTGCTTTCACCCATCTTTGTTCATCTTAACTAATCAATTCCTGGTGATACACAGAACTCAGTATTTTCTTGGCTACTTCGAGACCATTGTTCAGCAACCCTCAGCTACGAGTCCCTCGTTGTCTGAAGCTCAGAGTACAATTACAGTGCCTTCTCTCAACGTTCAGGTTGCCTGCTCTCCCTTCCCCTTTCTATATTAATGACTCTCATGAAAGGGAAATCGTACTCCTGAGGTCATCCTGGGGGCTGATCCATGGAATGTGCGCTGTCCCGGGACCACCACTAGGGAAACAGTGGTCACCCAAGGCCATGTCATCACCTGGGTGCCGCTCTGCCCCTAACATTTCTAATGCCCAGGTACTTCTGCCTTGTAAACTCCCTGACTCCCCTAACTTTAGTGACTGTCTCCTTTGATCTTAACCAATGACTAGGCATCGTTTTTGGTCCTGACTTCTGGCTGTCGTGGGTCACTGGCTCCTTCAGCTTTTATTTTCTTCCACTCCCTGCCTGGGCCAGCTGGTCAGTCAGGTTGGTAGAATTCTTTCTTAGTGTCTTGTCCTTTCATGACATCTTCCCTGTTAAACCCAACCCTGGATCATCCCAACGGTTCATCTTACCCCTCTGTTTCTGCGCCCTAATACCCCACAAACACCCAAGAGTCTGCATGTCGCAGACCAAGTTTACGATCTTCTCTCTCCTTATGATCTTGCTCTTCCTTACTGTGATTTGACTGATGTGTGATTCCTTGAATTGATATGATTTCATGTCTCTGTTAGTGAAATCATAGACCCAGATGTCCAAATCAGAGACCTGGAACTCATTCTTAATTCCTTCCTCTGTCAGATGTGGAGCAGCATAGCGATTAAGAAAAGAATTTGCCATCAAATACTTTTGGCTTTGAATTCTGGCTTTATGACCCTGAGAAAAATCAGTTGATCTCTCTAACCTAAGGTTCCTCCCTGAAGTATAGGACTAATAATATTACCTATAGTGCAGGGTTGTTATGAGGGTAAATCCAGTTTGCAAGGACCTATTATCTTATTCCTCAGATCCAGTTTGTTCACTCATATTCAACGGATAGTGATGGTATTAATTGCTGCCTCGCATGTATGAGGCAGTGGAGATTCCAGCCAGTCTGGGGGGGCAGCCAACACACAGCTGGCCGTGTATGAAGGGCCCTGATGTCACGGGTGCAGGCAGAGGTCATCCGAGCAGGAGGTAGAGCAGTTGTCTCGGGACTATCTTCCCTCTCCGCCGCTTGGCTTCGGGCCCTTGTGAGCATCTCCTTGACCAGTGCAATAACTGTTTGGCCTGTCTTCCTCCTCCCGTAGCTCCAAACTGCTCTTCACACAGGCCAGAGTTGGACCGGTTTTTCATTTTTTATAAAACCTTCAATAGGTCATCGTTGGTCTAAGGGTTCAGTCCAAAGCCCTTGGCAAGGGATGTTTGATATTGTGAAGTGGGCCCCCGCTGTTCCTTCTCTCCCCATTTGATGGCACGTTAACCCAGCACCCATCATCGCTTATTGTCGCTTATAGTTGCTCATCACTCATTGTCACTCACTGTCATTCTCTGGACGTGTCTCTGTATTTGGATTTTATTTTTTCTGTATGGGATATTCTTTATCTGGAGACTTGTGGAAAAGGGGACGCAAAAAACAAGGCAAACAGCTCTTTCCCCCTCAGCTGTGTATGCCTCATGGCTCAGATTCTCTCTCTGTGAAACACAGCTTTGACAAATGTGCATACATGTCATTCTCATGTTTATGGTCTGTCTCCTCCACAGACTATGAGTGGAGCTCATGCATTTGTTGTCTTATCCTTGGCACCTGTGCTTTTTCTCCTATTGTATTTGGAAATAGTTTTAGATGATAGGAAAATTGAAAAAGTAGACACAGGTGATTGGAGTTTGTAGGGCAACACAGATTTTTTAATAAGAAAAAAAGCCAGTAAACTGGCCAGTCATATCACTTGCAGCTGGTGTAGCCAGTGGGAGTCCGTGCTGGGGAGCTAAGAAGAGGACAACGGCACCACTGGAGGCTGTTTTAAAAATGCGATTAAAAGTTTTTTAGCAACTGAACTGTAAGTTGTTTTCCATGTATTGGACGTGCAGGCAGGGAGCATTTTTTTGATTCAGTTCTGGCGCTGCTGGGACTGGCCACGTGGCCTTGGGCAGGTCGCTTGGCCTCTGGGTCTCGGGTTTCTGTCGCCAGCATGAGCGGATTGGACAAGACAGACTCTAAAGTCCCGTCCTACTGAGGGGCTGTGATTCTGTGGGCTTGGTCTGTGATCACCCTCCGCAGTGGCTTTTCCCCTAACAGTTGCCAGTGCTTATTTTTAGACGACAGTGTGGAGGCCGCCGAGAGGTTTGTGGAGGAGAGCGAAGGACACTTGGATTTTCATGACTTCTCTTCCACTGGCAATCCGTATGTCAGAAAGCATTTTCCAGAGACTTGGATTTGGCTAGACACCAACATGGGGTAAAAATTTATAAGGTTTTTTTTTTTTTTGTCCATGTATATTTTTGTGTAGTGTTAGTATGAAAGAAGTTTTGCCCTCCTATCAATATTTAAGTAAATCATGGTGTGATTAAGAACCAAATAGACCAAGAGGTTTTTATTTCAAGATGAAATTGAACTAAATACAGTGTTTAATGAAGCTACATGCAGATTGTGGCAGTGAGAATATCATCAAGAAGATGGGCCTTCTCTGATGAGGGGTGATTTTACCTTCCCTGAAGTCGCACGGTTCTCGCTGGAGAAGAGCTCCTGGGAGGATGTTTGTCGCCTGGGGCAGGGCAGCGCTCACTCGCCCTGGTGGTGCCTCCTAAGTGTCCCCCTGCCTCCAGGGAGAGGGGTGTGGGGTGGAAGTGATTCAGTTCAGGTGGAAAACCCTCTGCCTCCTGGCAGGTAAATCACGGAATCTGTGCATATTTTATAGTCAGCTGTGTATGGAAACTTCAAATAAGATATAAGTCAGGTCTCAAAAAAAACCCAGTGACAGCACTGACTAATCCACAGAGGGCCACTTTGATGCAAGTTGGCGGAAGTAAATTGGAATTAAATTTGAAAATGCATATTTATTTTACAAAATCGATGAAAATAATGTTCATTCTGAAGCTGCAAAGATTCTCCAAAGCTTGTGTTGGGTTAGGGATGAGTGTGTGGTGTCAGGAGTCCATGACCCCTTCCTTGAGAACTTGGGATCTGCTGTTTTATGCTTCAGTCTTTTTTTTAAACAATTTAAATGTGTAAGTGATTTAGAAAATTAAAATTCTTCCCCAAAAATGGTTTAGGTTATGTTGACGATTTGAAATGTGTCCTTTCTTTGTGTTGTGATTTGTTTGTCTTAACTTCAGTTCCAGGATCGACCAAGACTTGGAGGTTACTGTGCCCGATTCTATCACTTCTTGGGCAGCTTCTGCTTTTGTGATCTCTGAGGACCTTGGTCTTGGACTGATGACGACTCCAGTGGAGGTGGGATATTAACGGTTGAGACCGTAGCCCGTGCATGGTGTCAGCTCCTCAGTGGACTTGTGCACAGGATTGTGGGTGATTGTGGGTGTAGAGTCTCTGGCTTTTCCTCTTTGTTTTCCATCTGTTTCATAATTTAGAATGTGAGCTCCTTAAACTGTTAGATGCTCTAGTTCTGTATTAAGATTTGGATAGAAAGTTTATTACTGACTGAACCCAACCACTTCCAAAGGCCAGAAGAGAATTTCCAGGTATTTCTCTTTTGAGGACAAGCCCAGCTTCTTAGGATGTCCCCTTAACGGATACCCCCTCACACCCCTTTGGTTAAATCACACCATGTCACCTCTCAAACCAGTCGTCGGCAGCAGGAATAATGACCATGGTCGTTCGTAGACCAGTGGCCCTCATCTGTCAGACCTGAAGCCTCTGTTATAACAGATACTTTGTTTTGGCCCTTTACCATCCAAAATGATATTCATAGAAAATATGATATACCTGTATAGTCAATGTAAAAAATCAGTATGATGCCTTAGTGAAAGAAGAAGAAGAAACAGAAGGAGAGGAACATGGGACAAAAGGACACGTCTTTGAGTGTGTAGGAGCCAGGAGGCTCCCTGGGCAGGCACAGTGGTGTGTTTAGACATTTGTTGGTATTTGTGCCATGCACAGGCTCGCCCACTAACAACTACGTGTGCATTTGATGTACTTGCATTGTTCCAGCAACTTGAAAAACTCCAGGGGCACAGCCTCTGGGGACGTAAATTTTGGAAACCGTGGACACGTTTTGGTAAAGTTACATACAAAACAAAGTGCAGTCTCCTCTTGATGTACGAAATAATGGTATTGAAGAATGCTTTGGGTTTATATATAAATTGGAATTAGGTTGTAAACTCAGGGCGTTATAAGCAGGTGGTTAGCATGAATGTCTGAAGAGACGTCCAGAACCATGAGGGACATGGGACGATTCTTCACCATCTGGGACCGTTCTGAGCATTGCGGACCTCCACCCACTAAGTGCCAGTAGCACCCCTCAATCAGTGTGACAATCTAAGATGCTCCCACAAATGTCCTGACACATCTCTGGGGGAATCACAGAGCACCACCAGCCTAAACTAATCAAGATGTGTCCTCAGAGGCAGGGGAGGGGTTCAGCCTCCCCTGCAGGACTTGGCCAACCATGTCAGAGGCGGGTCACTGACTTGGAAGCCTACATGTGTGTCTACGTGAGAAGGTAGTAAGTGGAACATCCAAATGATGAATCCGAAAGATTTGGCTTATGCGTCTGAACCTGAAACGGGCTGTTTGATTTGGCTAGTGGCCTTAGAGCAGGTGGCAGAGTCCGTAGAGCCTAAGAGAGGAGGAGCTCGGCCTTGATGTCAGACACACTGGGATCTCATTCTGCCTCCTCCACTCGCCAGCTGTGGGACCTTATAGAGTCCTTCATGCCGAGATCGCTGAACCTCAGATTTCTTTTCTGTAAAATATGATCATAATACCTGCCTGATAGGGTTGTCATGATTAAGTGAAACGATTTGTGTAAAGTATCTCTTTCCCAACGGACACTCAGTAGAATGTAGAGATTACCACGTTAAATCATGTAGGTCAGTTCACCACGATTCATTTGGGGTAAGTTGCTATTTGCTCTCTATTGATGGGCATGTGGGCATTTCCATGTGCAGACAGAAGCTTCACAGGTTTTGTGAGATTCGTTTTTAGTTGCATAAAATGTGATGCATTTTGATTCGAATCAAATATGTATCCATTGTGTTCCTTCCAGCTACAAGCCTTCCAACCATTTTTCATTTTTCTGAATCTTCCCTACGCTGTCATCAGAGGTGAAGAACTCGCTTTGGAAGTAACCATATTCAATTATCTTAAAGAAGCCACTGAGGTACTGTATGGATGGTTTTGGGACTCATTCACCCTTCAGGAAAAGACGGAGAAAACACACAGGGATTGGGTTGTGTAGTGTTTGGACCCCAGGGCGTGTAAGCAATTTATACATTCCTGGGAGTTTGAAAATAAACCCACTTTGTCAGCGAGCTCTCTGCTTACCAGTGGCTAAGGATATCATCAGCATGTCTAAGCATCCTCCCCCTTCCTTTCCAGCACAGCTTCTCCACTTTAGTCCCGCAATTTCTTTATTGTCTCTGAGACAGGTCTTCTCTGTCCCGTCTCCCTGTGTTTTTGCTCGTCTTCCCCATGTCTAGTCTAGAAGGTGTCACCGCTGCTCCCTGCCATTCTGTGTCCACTGCAGTTGGCCAGGGTTTATTCCTTTCAAGGCCTGGCTTGAAACTTAGATGCTTTTCCTCACCCATTCTGTTGTGTTCCTTGCCCATGGGATTCTGTTTGCGAGGCTTTGTCTTCTGAGCCGTGTGCCTCGTGTCTCCTTGATCACTCAGCTCCCTGGAAGGAAGGAGGCCCTCTGTGTGCCGTGCCAAAGGATTAACCAGATGGCTGATTTTCTCCCGAGGAGGACTCTGTAATTAACTTTAGTCCATGAAAATGCACCATCTCTTTAAGCAGTGACTTTATAGAGTAAATTGTTTCTTATTTTAAAATTTTATTTTTTAATCTAGTTAACATGGTCCAGTGTAAAGAGCAAAAGATTGGTACTGAAAAGGCCCAGGTTCAATGTTCTGCTCTGGGCTTACCAGCAAATAAATTAATAGTAGTTTCCTCATCTGTAAAGTGGGAACAATAATAATTATTATCTACACAGAAAATGTTTTGAGAAACAGATGAGAAAATAAATGGCAAAACAATTTCCTAAAACGTAAGGCCTCGAGAAATGCTATTCTTGATGAGACTGGAAACTTTGACATACTTCACAAAAGTTTACAACCGACATACACTACAGGACTGATGTCTGAGTCATACTTTCCTTGCAATAATTTTAGCAGAGACTCTCCATGAATGTAATAACATCTCACCCTGTTTGTCTCAGTTTTTTTTTAACGGGACCAGTGTCCCAATGAAGCAGGGGTTCTTGTTCACAGAGTCGAAGAATGAACTTTGCAAACACTCAGAGCAGGAGAGCAAGGGAGAGGCTTTTATTTAGAGATAAATTGAGAGGACAGAGCTCCTGGCTCATACCAGGAGGGGACAAGAGAGTCCATAGCCATGTACTGTCAGGGGTTTTATAATGTGATAAAGGGCTGTTAAGTGGTCCTAAATGTTCATCCCTGAGGAGACATTAAGTCTCTTTTCTCATCAGTGTTCCAGATAATTCTGCAAAATTAACATAACAGCTTTTTAGTCTGGGAGCATATCAATCATAAATCAAGACTGCCTGCTCTGCCTTCAAAGTGGGTTGAGTTATTGTCTGTTTGCTAAAGAGTTTAAAAAGGCAATCTAAGATGGAATCTTTCTTGCTTTGACTATGTTGTTTATGGCAGGGCTTGCTTGCCATTATTAACTGCCCAGATTGCAAATCACCTGATCAGGTCTGAAGGAGGAAAAACAGCAAGCACATAGGCCTGGGCTTTTTAGCATGCTGAAGTGAATCTTATACATAATTACAAATTATTAGCATAATAAAAACATGGACTACTTTCCTTTATCTGGGGAATATTAACTGACCTCACTGCAGAATGACTCTAGAGCTTAATGTTTAACCTGGAGTTTTGGTAGGGGGGTTTCCTTGCATGTTGTTACACTGTTCTGACTAATTATCTTGCCTTGCCTTTTCCAGGGGCCCTCACCCTGTCTAAGTCCATGGTCCTGTCTCACCAGGGTGACACAGTTAAATCAGGCTGGTGACAATAGCATGGCATGAAATAACCTTTCCGGGTGCATCTTTACCAGACAAGGCTTCAGACAATGAGACAATGTAATGTCATGGGAGTTTAATGTTAGAAATGGAGCTAAAGAAGGCTCCTTCCCTATACACTTGAGGTAGATGGGGAAAGCACAGGGAAGAAATGAAGATTTCCCCGCTACCCTTTATCCTCCCCTTGGCGAAACTTTGTCTCTGCTTGTGAAAGGTGGGCCTCCAGATTTAACAGCACTTAAAGTGAGGCGCATTTGGCATGCAAACCCTTCGGTGATTTTTCTTCCAGGTTAAGGTCATCATTGAGAAAAGTGACACATTTGATATTCTCATGGCTCCGAAGGAGACGAATGCCACAGGACACCAGCAGGACATTCTGGTGCCCAGTGAGGACGGGGCAACTCTTCTTGTCCCAGTCAGGCCGACGCGCCTGGGGGAAATTCCCATCACAGTCAGAGCTGTGTCAGCTGCTGCTTCTGATGCTGTCACCCAGAGGATCTTAGTGAAGGTGAATGTCTGAAGTCTCAAATAAATGGAATGGAAATACATGACTTAAGAGGAAACAGATGTTTTTTCTCTTGGCTGAACTTGGTGGCAAGACCCAGAAGGCCACCTTCTCTACCTCTCAGTGATGCTTAATTGTTTTCTCATCTGTATGTGAAAATAGATCACATGTATGTTATGGAAGTAATCGCCAATTTCCTCCTGAAACTTGTAACTAGAAAGCAAGTTTCTTTTGCAGTTAATTACATTTACAAACTGTGTTACGTTGGGTTCCTCTTAAATCATGCCAATTGACATGTAGATTCTGAATTTTCCAATTCCTCAGGACAGGTAGAAGCGATTTTGTATATTTTTAAAGAGAAGACATTATGTACAAAGAGAGAACTTGGCATAGTGGGTAAACACTTGTGAGGTGGGGTGAAATACTCCTGAGTTCAAACCCCAGCTCTGTGAATCTTGCCTTTGGACAGCGTGTTTAATCTCTTTGGGTAATGAGAGGAACGTACTGCAGAGGGCTTTTCTCATCACCGTTCCATCTTCCCTTTGTCATTTCCATGAAATGTTATGTCTGATTTAACTAGTAAGTAAACATGTGGTAACAGATTTGAAGCAAGGATGCAGACATGGTGGGGACTTACCTGGCCATGCACAAACTTCAGACACAACAGGCCAGATTATTATCTGCAGATAGAGGACAGAGACCATGGTAATTAGTTCCTTTTTCTCAACAGCCTGAAGGAATAGAAAAATCGTATTCACAATCCATCTTGTTAGATTTGACTGACAGCAAGCTGCCAACTACCCTGAAAACTTTGAGTTTCTCGTTTCCTCCAAATACAGTGAGCGGCAGCGAGAGAGCCGAGGTTTCCGCAATTGGTAAGAATGCCATCGCCACCCCTGCTGGTCCCCATGTGGATATAATGTAGATCTTTCATCTGCTTCTACATGTATTTGTTATTCAGCCATAATGAGAAGAGGTTGCAAAGGGTTTTAGTCAGACCTAACTGCCAATCACAGTGGAAAGGTCAGCAAGAGAAGTGTCCTGGCCCAGTCTTCTCAGGCTTCGTTTTCATGTGAATCACCCAGGGATCTTACTTGAAGGGAGATTCTGGCTTCTAGAGATGGGGGGGGGGTCCATGGATTCTGCATTTCCAACCAGTTCCCAGGTGATGCTGGGGCCCCTGGGGCACAGTCCACTCTGAGTAGCAGGGCCCCATGATCTCGTGGCTGGAAGGAGGAGTTACTCTGAGACCAGAGCTTCTGGCTTGTGTGACTCACAGCCTCTGGTAAGTGTCAGAATCTTCTGTGGAGCTTCATAAAAACAAATGCCTTTGCTTTCTTCTCAACCTACTCCACAAGAGCCCCTTGGGCTTCGGCCAGGGCATGTATATTTTTGAAAAGGTTCCCGAGCCAGCGCTCCTGACAAGCACAGGTTGCCATCCACTGCCTGGAGCAGTTCTGTGCCCAGGACACAAAGACCCCATTCAGCAGGAGCCGCCCACCCACTGGAGTCCCCTTCCCCGTCTCCTTCCGGTAACCTATAGATACTTTTGAATCAACTGTTAATCAGCTTCCACAAAAATGTTTTGCTTATACAGTTGTGCTTTACAAACAGCTGAAGAAAGCATTTAGATCAATAGCCTGCTAAGTGTTCAAGGTGTCAGGCCCTCAGGCCCTTTTTCAGAGGCTCTGTTAGCATGTGCAGGTGGAATACTTGTATTATAATCTCAAATGGTCAGTCCCTTTGTAGAGGACTTTTGGGAAGCCTTAGAACTAATTCTTGAAAAGAAATAAATGAGTTTTCCATTTAGGGGGACAACAAATACTGAGCATCTCCCACAGGGTTGGGGTGCTGGGGGCTGCTGGGGGGTGCAGTAGCATACACACAAAGAGGGGATTCTTGAATTTTAAATATTACCACCATTCCTTACACTGGAGTGAGTCTGTCCTGGCTGTTGAAGGCTTTGAAGTTTAATTTTTAAGCTTGATGTAAAGAACAATTTTTTGTGTTTTCTTTTTATATGGTACTTATTAAAAAAAAATCTATTTAAAAAGCCCAAAATGTGTGACTATTAGCTGGCTTCTTTGGATTTTGAGAGTCTAAGTTTAGGTTCACTGTGAATATTGAGAACACAACCTGCAGTGCTAACAATATGACTTCTATTTCTCTGTTAACATCTAGAATTTAAGACCCCGTATGATAGCATGGCCTTGCCTACTCACGGGGAGAGGTCTCCTCTCTTTTTTTGGATTCGGGTTTTTTTTTTTAGGATCAGACTTTCACAAGACTTTTGGACACAGAATAGTGTAAGTTGCTAAAATATACTACACAGAAGAATACCCTCGATACAGCTCAACCACAGTGGGGTCAGAATTAGAACAGCCTCTATATTTCTGAATTTTTACTTATTTTCCTAAGTCATGTTGTTAACATATGGGTAGAGAAATCTTTTAATCATGTGTTTTGTTCCATTTTATATTACTGCCTTTGAAGATTATTCCTAATCCTTTTTGATTCCAGGATTTACTGAAATACTTGTACCTGTTAGTTCTATTTTGTTGTTGATAGAGTGCATTGGAAAACACTACAATCTTTGTTCTTTAAAAACTCATTTCTCAAGTACTGTATCTGAAAGAAATCAGCATAAAGTTCTGTTTAGGTGAAGAATACTAATAATAAAACATTTCTTTCCTATGGAAGAGTGAGTTTCCTAAAGGTCAACTCCTAGCATTTTTGTTCAAGAATAATTTTCTAAACTTATGTTTTGCTTAGTGTATGTTGTATCTCTGAGCTAGACGTCTCCTATTTTGTCACCTAATCTACAAGTTCAGTACCCCTGCATGAGCACGTGTCTGACCAGTCTTCCCAAAGCTTGGTGTACAGTCCCCCCCTGCCCCGAGTGGAGGAATACTCCTGGTGCTACAGCTTTAGCCGCCCTCTGCTCTGAGGAGGCCTCCCTCCCCCCAGCGAGCCCAGCCGGCATGGGGCACGTGCTGAGTGTGTTGACCACCTTGTGCTTTCAGGAGATATTCTCGGCCCTTCCATCCACGGCTTAGCCAAACTGATTCAGATGCCTTATGGCTGTGGTGAACAGAACATGATCAATTTTGCTCCTAATATTTATGTTTTGGATTACCTGACTAAAAAGAAACAATTGACGGAGAATTTAAAAGAAAAAGCTCTTTCATTTATGAGGCAAGGTAAGCATTTTTTTTCTTTAAAAATAAACTTTATTTTTTTAGAGCAGTTTTAAGTTCGCAGGAAAACTGAGCAGACCATATTCAGATTTCCTGTATACTCCTTATCTCCACACATGCATAACCTCTCTCATTATTGATGCCGGGGTTCTTGTTCACAAAGCTGAAGAATGAGCTTCACAAACACGCAAGGTAGGAGAGCAAGGTACAGGCTTTTATTTAGAGATAAAGTGAAAGGACAGAGCTCCCGGCTCTCTCCAGGAGGGGACAAGAGAGTCCGGGGTGGGGCGTTGTCTAGGGGGTTTTATAGGCAGATGAGGATTTTTCAAGGACATGAAAAAGGCTTAGGGGTGTGGACCTGCTAAGTGGTGTCTGAACACCCAGAAGTAACTTAACACAAAGAACTTCCCGCCCCGATCTCACCTGCATCTTGGTCTAGGAGCATATCAAAAGGTGGCCTGCCCAGCCCCCAAGATGAGCTGAAGTATTGTCTGTTTGCTAAGAGTAAGTTAAAGTTCTTACTTCTTAAACTTCCCGGGTGTTAAAATGAAATCTTATCTTTAAGGTAGAATCTTTCTTGCCTTTTACTATGTTGTTTACAGCTGGGTCTGCATGATAAATTAGTTGCCCATTTTGCAAACCACCTCATCAGATCTGAAAGAGGAAAGACAGCACAGAGGCCTGGGCCTTTTAGCATGCTAAAGTGAATCTTACACATGATTACGAATGATTAGCATAATAAAAGCATGTGCTACTCTTCCTTATCTGGGGAACATTAACTGATCTCACTGAAGAATGACCCTAGAGCCCAATGTTTAACACAGAGTTTTGGTAGGGGGTTTCCTTACATGTAGTTACATTGCTCTGACTGCAAATATCCTGCCTTGCTTTTTCCGGAGGCCCTCACCCTACTCTGACTACACCCGCCGTCCCTGTCCCATCATCAGCATCCCCCTCCCACAGTGGTACGTTTGTTACAATAAATGGACCTGCCCTGACACATTATAATCACTGAAGCTCCATTGATTACACTAGGGCTCACTCTTGGTGTTGTACATTCTATGGGTTTTGATAAATGCATAATGACATGTGTCTCTACCATTATTGTATCTTACAGAGTAGTTTTCTGTCCTAAAAATGGCCTGTGCTCCTCTATCCTTCCCTCCTCCCTAACCCTGGCAACCACTCGTCCTTTATTGTCTCCATAGTTTTGCCTTTTCCTAGAATGTTGTGTATTTGGACATATACTATGTAGTATACAGCTGTAGGGGAGGAAAAACAACTTTTCTCCACCCATCCTCTTGCATTCTCTGCTGGGGCCTGTGAATTAGACTGACAAAGATAAGTTAGCATGAGAAAAACAAACAAAAATTATTAACATATGCATCACCCATTCACATGAGAACACTCTGAGGTGAGTAGCTCAAAGGGGTAGTTACAACTTTGACTAACATAGCATCTTATCAAAAGAACTACATTTTTAGAGAAGTGGTAAGACAAAGGAAAAGCACTTTGAGTTTCTGCAGTGGCAAATGGAGGGAAGGCAAATATGTGGGGAAATTAATGGAAGAGAAAAGCTCATTTTTGCAGTTGGTTATGTAGATTCCTCTGGTGCTGGCACAGGCGTCTCTGGTGATCAACTGCTGTCCTTTCTGGTAGAGGAGGGGGGACATCTTTACAGATTTATGTCATTGCTAAGCAAATAAAGGAAGGGCAAAGAGCTTTCCTTGTATCTGCTTCTTTCTAACTGGTTTGGCTCAGAATAATCCTTAGGCCAAAGCAGCATGTTTTGGAGTGGCATATTCTGCTACCCTTCATCAGCTGGATGTTAGAATTCTTATATTCTAATATTCTTATCTTTCTTCTCCTCTTATTTGACTTTCATTTTACTCTACTTTTAGCACATTTTCCTTTACCATGGTTTTCAACTCTTCTGCCCTTCTGATTTTTTCTTCCCCTTTCCTTCTTTCCTTCCCACTCTCCCTCCCTTTCTTTCTTGGACGTCAGCTGTATCTCTTATGTCGAACAAGCACTGCTTTGGGATCAAATCATAAAGCAATTTATTTTTGTCTACTACTCTCCTTTTATTATTCTCTGGGGCGAGTTCTTTTTTTTGCCCTTGAATGAAATTTAAGGCCACTCCCATAATTTTTCTCATCATTTACAGATAACCAAAGATGCTTTCTAGTCCCATGTCATAGTTAAATGTTTAATCTTGATTTAAAGTTGAATCTTTCTCCAGCTTAGGCTGGTGCAGATGGGAAGTCTGCGGGCAGGAGAGGGGGGGATACAGTCCGCTGCTTCTCCCGGTCCACCTGGCACTCTTGTTCCCTCTCTTGATTCATTCTGATCACATTTTCTCATCTCCATCCCCTCCAAGGCAGCAACCCTGGGAAGGGCTGGGGAGAAGGAATCAGAGATCTGCCTGTGCTGACAATAGGCCAAAGTGGTGTGTGGTTTCTTTTTTTTTATTAAAGTATTATTGATATACACTCTTATGAAGGTTTCACATGAAAAACAATGTGTTTACTACATTCACCCATATTATCAAGTCCCCACCCACACTCTAATGCAGTCACTGCCCATCAGTGTAGCAAGATGCCACAGATTCACTTTCTTCTCTGTGCTACACTGTCTTCCCCGTGATCCCCCACACCGTGTGAACTAAACATAACACCCCTCAGTCCCCTTCTACCTCCCTCTCCACCCACCCTCCCACACCCTTCCCCTTTGGTAACCACTAGTTCCTTCTTGGAGTCTGTGAGTCGGCTGCTGTTTTTTTCCTTCAGTTTTGCTTCATTGTTATACTCCACAAATGAGGGAAATCATTTGTCTTTCTCCGCCTGGCTTATTTCACTGAGCATAATATCCTCCAGCTCCATCTATGTTGTTGCAAATGGTAGGATTTCTTTCTTTCTTATGGCTGAATAGTATTCCATTGTGAATATGTACCACCTATTTTTTATCCATTCATCTACTGATGGACACTTAGGTTCTTCCATATCTTGTAATTAGTGCTGCGATAAACATAGGGGTGCATATGTCTTTTTGAATCTGAGAACTTGTATTCTTTGGGTAAATTCCTAGTAGTGGAATTCCTGGGTCAAATGGTATTTCTATTTTTTAGTTTTTTGAGGAACCTCCATATTGCTTTCCACAATGGTTGAACTAGCTTACATTCCCACCAGCGGTGTAGGAGGGTTCCCCTTTCTCCACATCCTCGCCAGCATTTGTTGTTCTTAGTCTTTTGGATGGTGGCCATCCTTACTGGTGTGAGGTGATATCCCATTGTGGTTTTAATTTTCATTTCCCTGATGATTAGTGATGTGGAGCATCTTTTCATGTGTCTGTTGGCCATCTGAATTTCTTCTTTGGAGAATTGTCTCTTCATATCCTCCACCCATTTTTTAATAGGGTCATTTGCTTTTTGGGTGTTGAGGCATGTGAGTTCTTTATATATTTTGGATGTTAACCCCTTGTCGGATATGCCATTTACAAATATATTCTCCCA
The DNA here is from genome assembly GCA_032199065.1 of Smutsia gigantea. Classification (NCBI taxonomy): domain Eukaryota; kingdom Metazoa; phylum Chordata; class Mammalia; order Pholidota; family Manidae; genus Smutsia; species Smutsia gigantea. Next base: position 959,323 of record JAVSCE010012431.1, on the reverse strand, counting down.
TACTGTAGGATGCCTTTTTGTTCTGTTGATGGTGTCCTGAGGCAAGGTAAGCATTTTAGAAACATAACTTTTACCGAAAATTTTTTTAAGGCAGAGTTCATGTGTGACCGTGTCTCAGAGTAGACAGATCATGTCCCTGCGTGACCGTGGGACCTGCTGGTGTTGAGGTGTGCTGGAAGGGCAAGCAAGCTGCCACCCTTTCTCCTTCAGCTACTTGTTCAGTAATTATTGCTAAGATGTTTGTTAAGGAGTCAGTTTCTGGAGGGGTTTGTATTTACCAAGGGACCTGAAATTGAAAGCTGCTTAAAAAATCTAAGGGAATGAGTGTTTGTTTATTTGTTGCACGTTTATGGAGGATGTCTGAGGGCCAAGGTCATTGTAGCGCTGAGGAGACAGGAAGTCAGAGCCCTTCCTCTCCAGGAATTTCCTGCCCAGTGGAGAACCAGTCTGTGCGTGAACGTTTGTGGTGGCACGTGGGGGACCTTCTCAGCACCGTTAAAGTGTCAAGTAGTTGGGGTTAGGAGAGGAATGTGTGAATGGAGAGGCCATGCTGGCCCCTGAGAAAACCCCACACTGAGAGTTGCTCTCCCCTGACTCCTGGAGAGGCTGACACTGTTCGCAGACACCAAATGCGCTGTGTTGGTGACTTGGTAACCATGACAGCTGACATTCGTTGTGTGCTCACCACGTGGCTTGCGGTGTTCTAAGCACTTTACACCTAATCTCTCATTTAGTGCTCACATTAGTATTCCTATTGTCCTCCTATTTTTACAGATGAGGAAAATGAGGCACAGAAAAGTTATCTCCCTTGCCCAGGGTCACACAGCAAGTATATGGCAGAGCTGGGATTTGAACTCACTCTCTGGTCTCAGAGTCTAAGCTCTTAATGTCCATACTTAGGAGAAAATGGAAAGCTGTGGGACATTTTTAATAATAATCATGATGCAAATACTCCAAAGCCAACTACCCAAAGTTGGAGTCTCCATCTTATGCTTCCATTTCAAGGGCCCTCTCTCAAGATCTGTGTGGCTGAGTCCATCTGTATGCAGTTTGGGACACCTGCTGTCCATTAAGCTCGGAAGGATTAGAATGGTGTATGCAGAATGACAGGAAAATGCTGGCTCAGGATAATCCAAAAATCTAAACAGTTTCCAACCTCTAAGTTGTTGTTTTTTATTTTAACAATGAGTAAGTTAAACACTAACAAGGTGATGTGTTAGTGATTTTGCCAACTTTTCTGTAGTTAAAAATTGGAAAGCTTAGTGAAGACACTATTTTGATGTGAGCTTTTTTTCCAGGGAGAGACTCGTTTCTCCTAAACTAAATTCTGTTTAATGATGGTGATAACTAACCCCGTTTAGCTACTTTACAAATGTTTTCATCTAATTCTCACAAAAACTGTAGGAGGTAGGTGTACTGTCATCATTCCCATCTTTCCGAGGAGGAGACGAGGCACAGGGCGGCAGAGCCCCTTACCCGCCGCTACCCCCTAGGTGACCTCCACGCCCATGTTCTTCTTCAGAGTGCCATGGATGTTTGCAATGTTCCTGGGCTGGTGGAAGCGATGGGACAGGATGGAAGGGGACTAGAAATTGGGCCAAATGCTTGAGTATGGCCACCGTGAGAGAGCCTTGATGTGGGCTCTGATGAAATAGTAAGGGAGGGACATGGGGCACTGCAGGGAGGAGACAGCAGAATGAGTGTTGGGGTGTCAGGTTAGAGTAGAGGGAGCTGTACGGTGTCAGATCGCAGGGGCTCACGTCCAGAGCTCTCCCTGGGGTGGGCGGCACAATGCCGAGCAGGATAAGGGTGGTGTGGCACATGCGACAGGAGAGGCCAGTCCGAGGGATGGGGACCAGGCCGGGTGTGGCCTGAGCTCTGCTGTGGGGAGCGGGTGGTGGTCAAATTTAAATACGGAAATATAAGGGCTGCTTTTTTCAAGTTCAGTTACAGTTAAGTTTAAGAAGTGGTACAAAGTTGCTGTCTGTGGTGCTGCGCACACTGAAAGTGAGCAGGACTTTGCATGTCGCCAGAATGGTATTTAAGGAGATATTCAAGGAGATGAGTAACAGATATTGGAATGGTCATCATTTAGCTCTGTACCTTTTGGAGACAGGATTCTGACATATTCAAAATTCATGTGGCTTGGTTCAGGTAGAAAATAGGTAGGTACTAGACTGGGACTTTACTATTCCATATATATTTTTTGGGATATTTTGATAAGGTAAATATTTTAGGACATGCCACATAATTTCATGTTTTATATGAACTGTAATGTTGGCTGATCAAACATTAATGCTTTGTAAGACAGAATGAGTTTTATAGATTGAACCATTCAAGGAACAATATCAAATCCTTTAAAGATAATTTGAGTTGTGTCTCAGACACTTGGCTCTGGGTCACCAGAGGTCCTAGGAGATGAGTGGTCTAAATCCTCAGGGTTTTTTCCCAAAGGGGGTGCTGGACCCGGCCAGGTAAGTGCCAGCCTGCAGCATTTCTAACAGCCTTCACCTCCTTGGTTTGCTCAGGAAGGCCCTCACTTTTGCTGGCTGTTAGAAGGGGTACCGGGCCAGAGAGCAGAGAAAGCATTGCTCTCTAAATGCCACGCAGTCTCCCAGGTTGTCTTCAGGATGAAGAACACTCCAGCCCCAAAGCAGGGAGGCCCATGACAGGGGTGATCAAGTGCTGCCTTCATCGAACTGTTTGAAGACTTAATGAGACATTTTAGCACTTTATTTAGCTCACAATAAGGGCTCCATAACCGCCAGGTACAGTATAGTGAGTTGCATCTAACAAAGGCCTGTAAATCTTGTCCAGGTACCTCTGACGTCAAACTGAGAGTCTCCTCTCTCGGACCCTTGGCTGGTCCTGCGTTCAAGCCCGTCATCGCCCACCTGGACGATCCCAGTGACTCTCTGCTCCTGTGCTCCCTTCCCTTTAATAGGGTTTCCACACCTTATAAAAGCGATCTTTTGAAAATGTCAGAGTAACGTCACTTCCTTGCTTAGAGTTCTTCAGCGGGTCCCTGGTGTCTGCCTCCCATCTCTCCTGCGGGCCGAGGCCGCCCTCCCCGCTCCGTGTCCTTCCTTCTCCTGGGGCACTCTTGCTCCAGATCTTTCCATGGCTGGCTCCTTCCTGCCACGCAGGTGGTGTTTTCCTCTGAGTGGCCTTCCCTGGCCACTTGGTAGCTCTCATTTATATTACTTGGTTTTGCTTTTTTTCACCATACTTAACATTATTTAAAATGATCTTGTTTGCCTATTATCTGTCTCCTGCACTAGAAAGTAAGCTCCCTGACCGTGGAGACTGTGAGGACTGTGTGTAATCTTCATTCTCCATGGTATCACCTCAGTAAAAGCAGAATGGATGAATGAATGGAGATCATCAGTCTTAATTTCTTTGGGCTTTAGGTTCGTTGTCCCTGCGTGGACATTGGGCCCAGAGTGCCTCTCCAGCACTTGCACAGAGTCATGGTAACAGTGCTGCCTTCCTGAGGCATGTTCTTATCAGCTGGGAGATGTGACCAGTGGTCAGGATGTCACCTTTGAGCTGGTGCAGTGGCTGATGGAAGTCAGCACAATGGAGGTCCCCAAATACATCATTTCACATGCTGAACTAACATATTTCAAGGTAGTAGACAAGAGCTTCTTGATATAATGATTTTCATTATGGAATCAGCATCTCATCTCAGAGACTCTGTCTTTTCTTCTGCTGAAGTCCTTTAAATAAAGAAGTAGTTGTTTAATTTTTTAAGAAATTAACGTGTTTCTGGCATGACTCATGATTATATTATTTAAATGTAATTTATGAACAGCTCATTGTTCTACTTAAATCATGCTTGGCCCAGAAGCCCTGTAACCTAACCCATGTTTTTTTGGTCAAAACAACAGCTACATCATTGAATGAAGTGTCTTTTGCTGTCTAAAAGGAAAACAGAACTCTAAAAACAAAAACTGGTCTTCATAAGGACTGAGACTCCTGAACCTGGTAATTGGAGACTTAAGCCACTTGTTTTCCTCCAATATTTAAATCACGGTGCCTGTGGCTCAATTTTTCAAGGAAGACTCAGACCAGAGCGAGTTGAAAACACATTGTTTTTCTCTGTTGAAATAAAAACAGGAAAAAAAACTTGGTCTCCGGATTCTGATACCGCATTCGGTCCTCCCAAGAATGGCAAGAGGCCGTAGGGAGGACGCGGAGGGTACCAGGAGGGTCTCCCTGTCCGTGTCCCGGGGAGGCCCGGGGAATGCGGGCTCGCCTTGAGTACAGAGAATATTCCTACTAGCCTTTTAGCAGCGAAAGTGGCTCTGAGACCCACAGGATCTCCCTTCATCTCTGGTCAGTTTTCATGCTTGTGGTAAACCAAGTCAGGTTAGGGTGTAGACATTCCTTTCCTGTGTGTTTCTGTGAATAGTGTTTTCATCTTTACTATGACAAGTTGTACATATTCCTGGCTATTCCGAAGAGAATCCCTGACCCAGTGAGTAGGCACCTTCTCGGGCCCTTCACAGGTAACCGCTCGTGGGCCATTATCTTAATAGCCTCTTGACTTCTGTGTTTTAATTTTGAGGTGTCTGTTAATTCTGATGACACTATTACTAGCTAACTCAGGAATATTCATAAAACTATGAACTTAAGGCAATATTCTTCCCTTAAACTTTTGGAGAAAACCATGTTTTTGCCTTCCTCACCTATTGGATGAGAACTCTGCGCCGGAGGCCTGATTGTTGTGGACCGTGGGTGGACAGCGAGCCACTGGGGTCCTCTGCTGCTCAGGGGGTGGACGGCAGCCGCTGGTCCTCAAACGGGGTGCGGCGGGTTTAGGGCGAGGAGGTAGACCGCCCAGCCGTCTCCCACCAAGGAAGCCATGGGAGCCCCTCCCTCTGCGTCTGGGTCTCTCCTCTGTTTTGCGGTGGAGACTCGGATTCTCAGCATATCTAAACCGGCTCAAGAAATGCCCCCGACAACTGGAGGTTGTCTGAGTCCTCCGCCTCTTCTGGGCCGAGGACTGGGGTTGGGTGTTGATATGAGTGGGGACTGCTGGAGGTCCGCCACCTGAGGGGTAATTTCCACAGCGCCGAGCTCCTCTCTGACTGGTTTTACAGTAACTCATACTTGGAACTGCAGGTGTTGATTTGGTTCCGGGGCTTAGAGGCACGTGGTCCTCTCCCCGAGCCTGGCCCTTCTTCCCACCCAAGTCCTCCTGCAGTGGCGGATGCCCCGGCCTTTTCTTCTTCTCTTTCACCTCTCCTCCTGCCCTTCCTGTCCCGTCCTCCCCTCTCCTCTCCTCCCCTCCCCTCCTTGCCCCACCCCTCTCCTCCCTGCCCCTCCCCTCTCCCCTCCCTGGCCCGCCCCACCCCTCCCCTCCCTCTCCCCTCCCTGGCCCGCCCCACCCCTCTCCCCTCTCTCCCCTCCCTCTCCCCTCCCCCCCTCCTGCCCCTCCTCTCCCATCCCTGCCCCTCCCCTCTCCTCCCTCTCCTCCCTGCCCCTCCCCTCTCCTCCTCCCCTCCCTGCCTCTCCCCTCCCCTCTCCTCTCCCCTCCCCTCTCCTCCCTGCCCCTCCCCTCTCCTCCTCCCCTCCCTGCCTCTCTCCCCTCTCCTCTCCCTCCCTCTCCTCTCCCCTCTCCTCTCCTCCCTGCCCCTCCCCTCTCCTCCCCGCCCCTCCCCTCTCCTCCCCTCCCCTCCCTGCCCCTCCCCTCTCCTCTCTCCTTCCCTTCCCCCCACCCCCTCCCCCCACCCCCTCCTCTCTTCCCCTCCCCTCTCTTTCCTTCCTTCCCCTCACCTCCTCCCCTCTGGAAGATCAAATTCACAGTTAAGCTCTGTTATCTGGTGGATTTAGTCTTGAATTGCGAATTGAGGGAGAATGTCTTGAACTCTTTGGCTGATTTCCTTTGTGAACTCTAGAAAATTATTCTGCTTCTCTGTTATCCTGACTGCCTCTAATAAAGGAAGAGCTTATATACTGAGTTTTTTTTCAAGGTTTATGAAAACTAAAAGTGAACTAAGTAGTGTTAATAATACCTATCATTCATTTTTTTCCCCATTCCTGCTTATTTTATTGTTTAAATAGGTAGAACATTAATTGCTTCCAAAAGTCAAACATACTCGAAAAGGTATATGCAGAGAGTGTCTCCTACCCTTGTATTCCTTCTCTTAATACCTTGTGGGTGACTTCATTTATTTCTAGTCTCTGGCCCTGTCTGCAGAAATTAACATTTACATATGTTTTCTTATTTTCTCTTTTTCTTATACAAAAGGTAGAATACTATATATGGTATTTTAGACTTTGCTTTTTTAACTTAACAATATATCTAGGAAATTATTCTGCATGTGTTCAGAGAGATGATGCCTCAGTTTCTCCACAGCTTCATAGTATTCCACTGTATGTATGCACTCAGTTTATTCATGCAGTCTTCAGTCTGGGGGCATTTGGGTAGTTTCCAGTATCTTCGCAATTGCAAATAATGCTGCAATGAATTGCAGTGAAATGCATTTGGTAGTACAAATGTTTTTTGCATTCCTGAAATTGTATTCTCAGAGAAGATTCTTTTTTTTTATTAAGGTATCATTGAAGGTTTCGCATGAGCAACATTGTGGTTACTACACTCACCCATATTATTGAGTCCCCCCCAACACGCCATTGCCGTCACTTTTCATCAGCATAGTAAGGTACCATAGAGTCACTACTTGTCTTCTCTGTGCTGCACTGTCTTCCTCGTGACCCCGCCCACACCATGTTTGCCAATCATAATGCCCCTCAGTCCCCTCCTCCATCACTCCCCACCTGCCCTCCCTGACCCCTTTCCTTTGGTAACCACTAGTCCTTTCTTGGAGTCTGTGAGTGTGCTGCTGTTTTGTTCCTTCAATTTTGCTTTCTGGTTATACTCCACAAATGAGGGAAATCATTTGGTAGTTGTCTTTCTCTGTCTGGCTTATTTCACTGAGCATAATACCCTCCAGCTCCATCCATGTTGTGGCAAATAGCAGGATTTGTTTCTTTCTTATGGCTGAATGGTATTCCATTGTGTGTATGTACCATGTCTTCTTTATCCATTCGTCTACTGATGGACATTTAGATTGCTTCCATATCTTGGCTATTGTAAATAGTGCTGCGATAAACATAGGGGTGCATATGTCTTTTTGAATCAGGGATCTTGTTTTCTTTGGGTAAATTCATAGGATTGGAATTCCCAGGTCAAATGGTATTTCTATTTTGAGTTTCTTGAGGAACCTCCATAGTGCTTTCCACAATGGTTGAACTAGCTTACATTCCCACTAGCAGCATAGGAGGGTTCCCCTTTCTCTGCACCCTCACACATTTGTTGTTTCTTGTCTTTTGGATGTTAGTCATCTTATCTGGTGTGAGGTGATATCTCATTGTGGTTTTAATTTGCATTTCCCTGATAATTAGCGATGTGGAGCATCTTTTCATGTGCCTGTTGGCCATGTGAATTTCTTCTTTGGAGAAGTGTCTGTTCATATCCTCCATCCATTTTTTAATTGGTTTATTTGCTTTTTGGGTGTTGAGGCATGTGAGTTCTTTATGTATTTTGGATGTTAACCCCTTGTCAGATATGTCATTTATTAATATATTCTCCCATACTGTAGGATGCCTTTTTGTTCTGCTGATGGTGTCCTTTGCTGTACAGAAGTTTTTGGTTTGATGTAGTCCCACTTGTTCATTTTTGCTTTTGTTTCCCTTGCCCAAGATGCCTTCAGAAAAAAGTTGCTCATGTTTATAGTCAAGAGATTTTTGCCTATGTTTTCTTCTAAGAGTTTTATGGTTTCATGACTTACATTTAGGTCTTTGATCCATTTTGAGTTTACTTTTGTGTATGGCATTAGACAATAATCCAGTTTCATTCTCTTACATGTAGCGGCCCAGTTTCACCAACACCAGCTGTTGAAGAGGCTGTCTTTTCTCCTTGTATATTCATGACTCCGTTATTGTATATTAATTGACCATATATGCTTGGGTTTATACCTGGGCTCTCTATTATGTTCCATTAATCTATGGGTCTGTTCTTGTGCCAGTACCAAATTATCTTGATTACTGTGGCTTTGTAGTAGAGCTTGAAGTTGGGGAGCGTAATCCCCCCAGCTTTATCCTTTCTTCTCAGGATTGCTTTGGCTATTTGGGGTCTTCTGTGGTTCCATATGAATGTTAAAACTATTTGTTCAAGTTCGTTGAAGAATGCCATTGGTATTTTGATAGTGATTGCATTGAATCTGTAGATTACTTTAGGCAGGATGGCCATTTTGACAATATTCATTCTTCCTATCCATGAGCACGGGATGTATTTCCATTTATTGATATCTTCTTTAATTTCTCTCGAGTGTCTTGTATTTTTCAGGATATAGGTCTCTCACCTCCTTGGTTAGGTTTATTCCTAGGTATTTTATTCTTTTTGATGCAATCATAAATTGAATTGTTTTCCTGATTTCTCTTTCTGCTAGTTCATTGTTGGTGTACAGGAATGCAACAGATTTCTGTGTATTAATTTTGTATCCTGCAACTGTGCTAAATTCATTTATTAGTTCTAGCAGTTTTTAGGTGGATTCTTTAGGGTTTTTTATATATACAATATCATGTCATCTGCAAACAGTGACAGTTTAAGTTCTTCCTTTCCAATCTGGATGCCTTTTATTTCTTTGTTTTGTCTGATGGCCATGACTAGGACCTCCAGTACTGTGTTGAATAGAAGTGGGGAGAGTGGGCATCACTGTCTTGTTCCCAATGTCAACGGAAAAGCTTTCAGCTTTTTGCTGTTAAGTATAATGTTGGTTGTGGTTTTGTCATATATGGCCTTTATTATGTTGAGGTACCCATTTTGTTGAGAGTTTTTATCATGAATGGATGTTAAATTTTGTCAAATGCTTTTTCAGCATCTTTGGAGATGATCATGTGATTTGTGTCCTTCTTTTTGTTAATGTGGTGGATGATGTTGATGGATTTTCAAATATTGTACCATCCTCAAATCCCTGGAATAAATCCTACTTGATCATCATAGATGATATTTTTGATGTATTTTTGAATTCGGTTTGCTAATATTTTTGAGTATTTTTACATCTATGTTCATCAGGGGTATTGGTCTGTAATTTTCTTTTTTTGGTGTTTTTGCCCAGTTTTGATATTAGAGTGATGCTGGCATCACAGAATGAGTTTGGAAGTATTCCCTCCTCTATTCTACTTTTTGGAAAACTTTAAGGAGGATGGGTATTAGGTCTTCACTAAATGTTTGATAAAATTCAGTGGTGAAGCCAACTGGTCCAGGGGTTTTGTTCTTAGGTAGTTTTTTGAATACCAATTCAATTTCTTTGCTGGTAATTGGTCTGTTCATATTTTCTGTTTCTTCCTGGGTCAGTCTTGGAAGGTTGTGTTTTTCTAGAAAGTTGTCCATTTCTTCTAGGTCATCCAATTTGTAAGCATATATTTTTTCATAGTATTCTCTAGTAATTCTTTGTATTTCTATGGTGTCCGTAGTGATTTTTTCTCTCTCATTTCTGATTCTGTTTATGTGTGTACACTCTCTTTTATTCTTGATAAGTCTCATTTGTTCTTCTTTTTCTAGTTTCATTAATTGTGAGTTTAGACTGTTCATTCGGGATTGTTCTTTTTTCCTGAGGTAGGCCTGTACTGCAATGGACTTCCTCTCTTAGCATGGCTTTCACTGACTCCAACAGATTTTGTGGTGTTGAGTTATTGTATTTGTCTTTATATATTGCTTTTTCTCTGTTTTTATTTGGTCATTGGTCCATTGATTATTTAGGAGCATGTTGTTAAGCCTCCATATATTTGTGGGATTTTTTGTTTTCTTTGAATAATTTATTTCTAGTTTCATATCTTTGTGGTTTGAATTATGGTTGGTATAATTTCAATCCTTCTGAATTTCCTGAGCCTCTTTTTGTGGCCTAGTATATGATTTATTCTTGAAAATGTTCCATGTGCACTTGAGAAGAATGTTTAACAGACTGCTTTTGGATGGAGTGTTCTGTAGATGTCTGTTAATTCCATCTGTTCTAATATGTTGTTCAGTGCCCTGTCTCCTTACTTATTTTCTGTCTGGTTGATCTGTCCTTTGGAGTGAGTGGTGTGTTGAAGTCTCCTAAAATGAATGCATTGCATTCTATTTCCCCCTTTAATTCTGTTAGTATTTGTTTCATATATGTAGGTGATCCTGTGTTGGGTGCACAGATATTTATTAATGGTTATATCCTCTTGTTGCACTGACCCCTTTATCATTATGTGATATCCTTTGTCTCTATTTACTTTCTTTATTTGAAGTCTATTTTGTCTGATACAAGTACTGCAACTCCTGCTTTTTTCTCCCTGTTATTTGCTTGAAATATCTTTTTACATCCCTTCACTTTTAGTCTGTGTATGTTTTTGGGTTTGATATGAGTCTCTTGTAGGCAGCATATAGATTCGTCATGTTTTTTGATCCATTCTGTAACTCTCTGTCTTTTGATTGGTTCATTCATACCATTTACATTTAGGGTCATTATCGATAGATATGTATTTATTGCCATTGCAGGCTTTAGATTCATGGTTATCAAAGGTTCAAGAGCAGCTTATTTGCTATCTAACAGTATAACTTAACTCATTTCGTACACTATTTCAAGCACAATCAAAAGGTTCTTTTCTTTTCTCCCTCCTTTTTCTATCTTCTCCACTCTTTTATACTAGGTGTAATATTCTGTACACTTTCTGTATCCCTTAATTGACTTTGGGGGTAGTTGATTTAATCTTGCATTAGCTTAGTACTTAATTGATCTACTTCCTTTACTGTGGTTTTATTTTTTCTGGTAACAGCTATTTAGCCTTAGAAGCACTTCCGTCTATAGCAGTCCTTCCAAAATACCCTGTATAGATGGTTTTTGGGTGGTAGATTTACTCAACTTTTGCTTATCTGAAAATTGTTTAATGCCTGCTTCAAATTTAAATGATAATCTTTCCGAGTAGAGTATTCTTTGTTCAAGGCCCTTCTGTTTCATTGCATTAAGTATATCATGCCACTCCCTCTGGCCTGTAAGGTTTCTGCTGATAAGTCTGTTGATAGCCTGATGGGTTTTCCTTTGTATATGATCTTTTTTCCCTCTCTGGCTGCTTTTAATACTCTCTCCTTGTCCTTGATCTTTGCCATTTTAGTTATTATATGTCTTGGTGTTGTCTTCCTTGGGTCCCTTTTGTTGGGAGATCTGTGTTCTTCCATGGCCTGAGAGACTATTTCTTTCCCCAGCTTGGGGAAGTTTTCAGCAATTTTTTCCTCAAAGACACTTTCTATCCTTTTTTCTCTCTTCTTCTTCTTCTGGTACCCCTATAATGCAAATATTGTTCTCTTTGGATTGGTCACACAGTTCTCTTAATATTCTTTCATTCCTAGAAATCCTTTTTTCTCTGTGTGCCTCAGCTTCTTTGTATTCCTGTTCTTTAATTTCTATTTCATTTACCTTCTCCTCTACTTACTCTAATATGCTTTTATATCCCTCCATTGTATGATCCATTTTGGAATCCGTATTTTTCAAAGTTTCTATCTCTTTTTGAAGTCCTTTCTGAGGTCTTGAATATTTTTCTGTAGCTCCGTGAGCATGTTTATGATTTTTATTTTGAAATCTTTATCAGGAAGATTGGTGATTTCAGTTTCACTTATCCCTCTTTCTGGTGTCTGTGGGTTTTGGTTTGTACCAGGTTCTTTTGCCATTTTATATTCCTAATGATTATTATGGAATAATAACTTTGTGTAGGCAGCACCCTCTAGTGCCCAGAAGCTCTACTCTCTGGAGCTTCTCAGCACCTGGAGTCATGGCAGGGGTCACAGGCGAGTGGCGCTGGTGCCTGCCAGGAGGAAGGAGCTCTTTCCTGCTTCCCAGCTGCAGTGCCTGCCTCCACTGCCAGGGCCAGTGGGCCAAGTGTTCAGCGAGGAGTCTCTGCATTACATCCCTGTACCTGCTGTAGGGAGGGCTGCCCTCTTGTTGGCCTGGGTGCAATGGTGGCGGCAGCAGGTTTGCCAGCTGATGCTGGCTGGGAGGAAGGAATGGTAGGCTGTGTATTGCAGTGGGGGGCCTTAGCGTGCATTGCCAGCCAAGGGGATGGTGCGCCTGAAGCTCCTGAAAGTTCCCAACCTGCTGAGGTGAGTGTGCTGGGTAGATTTTGTCCACCTGTCCTTTCTCCTGAGCAGCAAGCTTTGTGTAATCCTTGCCCCTTTAGCAGCCCTCTCACTGTTGGGAAGTCTTTCAAAATGCCCACCTTTCTTTTGTCACAGAGCTGCCAGTTTTGGGCACCTGTTCTTCACAAGTGGCTGGAATCTCAGTCTTCCTGAGTATTCTACCTGTCTTTGCTTTCCAACCCCACTAATCCAGAGCACCATGTAATGTAGGTTCATGGTCCCAGAGCAGATCTCCAGGGCTGGGTGTTCAGCAGTCCTAGGCCTCCACCTCCTCCCTGCTCTGTTTCTCTTCCTCCCACTGGTGAGCTGGGGTGGAGGGAGGGCTTGGGTCCTGCTGGATCACAGCTTTGCTACTATACCCTTTTTCGTGAGGTCTTCTCTTTTCCCCAGATATAGGCAGTCTCTTGCAATATTCTTTCTGGTCACTCTTTCAGCATTAGTTGTATTTTTTATATTTTCCTATTATATGTGGTTTTGGGAGGAGGTTTCTGTCTCGCTTCTCACACCACCATCTTTAAACCTCTCTCCTCTCAAAGTAGATTCTTAAAAGTGAGATTATTGGGTCAAAAGTTAAAGACGTTTTCCTATATAGGAGCTGTACCATCCCGAGTGACCTCTAGTAATAAATGAGTATTGGTTCCCCCATGGATTTCCCATAGAATGAATGGTTAAACCTTTGAGTCTTTGCTGATGGGAGGGGTGAGAAGTGTATCTCACCATAGTATGTGTTTTGACTATTTTGAAGTTGAACAATTTTTCATATATTAAGGTCAATCTTTCTTTGTTTTTTTGTGAAATTGTTCTTGTCTTATATCCATTTTTTTCTATAGGATTTTTAATCTTTTTTTTTAAAAAGTTCTTTATATATGTTTATATATAGATGGTAATAGTATGTAAATACATACATAACATTTGTATGTTACTGTTAGGGACATTAGCCATTTATTTGTCTTATGTGTTGCAAGTACTGTTTTCTAATTCATCACCATCCTTAAACTTTGCTAATACTGTGTTTTGCCATGGAGAGCTTTAGAACAACTTTTTTTGTAGTCAGATTTATCTATTTTTTTCTTAAAAATTGGGAGGTTAGGAATCCTTTTCCTATAACCATGCTACAGAGTGATATGTATTGCATATTGAGAGCTTGCTATGTAAAAACTACTGTGCTAAGGACTTTTCATACATTAACCATTAAAAGAGCTCAGTGAATTACAGGAAACAGCAGCTTTGGAGATGGATAGACCTCGGCTGATTCCTGCCTTCAGTACCTGTGGCTGTGTGACCTTGTGCTTGTTGTATTCTGGGTTCTGGTTTCATCATCTCTAAGAGGGAATAACAGCATCTCTGTCATAGAGTCATTGTGAGAATTTCCTGATTTAATACCTGAAAAGGGCTTTGAACAATTCCTGACACATAGTCAATATTGGATAAAGGCTAGTTTATTACTCTACCCTAATATTTCAGTTTTAAGTGTAATGATATAACCCCATTCTTTAAATGAAGCAACATTCTGTCACCACTTAAATGTTGTTTATGTGTCTTTTACCACAGGCCTTAAAGGGCACCATGAAACAGTGTCTTGTCTTTCACGTGCATTGTCTTATTGGAGCTTAAAGCAGATACTCAGATTTGGGGTTTCTTGTGGAAAGCCTCAAGGAGAAAAGTCTGGGATATGGCAAGAGCAGATTAATTAATTTTAAACCATTGATACTCATGTTTTGTTAGTCAAATGTGAATACTTAGTGTTACTGCTGCTTTTAAAACGTGGTGTTCTAAAGTAAATTCTTCTGTTACTAGAGTTGACTAGGGATTGAATGCAAAATTTTCTGTGATTCCGGTTTCCAGGCTCTCCGGGGCCTGCTGCAAGGTTCACTGTGTGTCCTCCCTCATCTGTCTGGAGCAGATAGGAAGGAGGCTTGGTTATCTGAGAGTCACTGGTAATCCTTGTGCTGGGACTCTTTCTGGCTCCTGCTTGCTTTTTAAGGCTGAATTGTTGCCATTTAATTTCACTTTTGGCCAGTTCACTTGTTGTGGATTGCTTGGTGCATCTCTTAGAGTTTGGCCTAGGATTTCCCGGTCACTGGTCTGAGACCTGCGTGTGTGCACTGCTTTGCAAATATGAAATGCCTGCCTTTTATTTGCAATCATTTACTTGCAAATATGAAATGCCTGTTGTTACTAAAGCAGGTAAGGTGAGCCTGGGCGCCCTCCCCAACTTACTTCCGCAGTGAGACTTACTACCACCCCCAGGATCTTTTTTGTTTTGGGAACTTGGAGTTGAGGGGTGGGCAGACCAGCTGGTCTGGTTTACCTCATGTTGGCCATGGCCAAAGAGCTCAGAGCCATTGTTTTGGATTATTTAGCAACTTGCCTCCCTCTGTTGCAGACCTAAAAATAGAAAGAATAGATATTTTCTGTTTTAGCCTTAAACTTTAATTATGATACTCTAGGTAATATTTTTCTTCTGTAGCAAACTGTCTTGGATGACTAAGCCTTGAACCAACTGAGGCAACACTACAGAGTTAAACAGAAGTTGTTCTTTAGATTGCTGGCTTTTGAATGGCTGGCCTGGCTTCCTGTGTGGTAGATTCTTCTGAGTTTAATCTGGGGCTATCACAGTTCTTACTTCACACACTCTGCTTGAAAAGCCTTGATATTTTAAATTCCCCACAGCACTTCATATAGACATAGTCATTATCAGTTGTTGGTCTGATGTTTTGTTTCCCATCCTCTGCCCGTGTTCCCTCAGTAGGAAGTTGTGCCTAGAAACACTCATTCATGTTAAGCTGGTCACACTGACTTTGTGTTCCGGGTGTTCAGGTTACCAGAGGGAGCTACTTTATCAGAGGGCAGACGGCTCCTTCAGTGCTTTTGGGAGCGAGGACCCTTCTGGGAGCACTTGGTAAGTGTTTTTGTGAGCAGAACAAATCCTTGTCCTGGGATATGCTCTCCCTAGGTCACAAGGCATGAGACTGACAGATGTGTCTCTATGCAGATAGGCTTGGAGGTCGCTTTTCCCATAGCCTGCCTCTAAAAAGAGATTCTCCTTTTAAATATGGTTTTAAAACAGCAGCAAATCAAATGTTCTTATTTAGAAAAGTCATAAATCCTCTTATTTTTGGAGGGCAAAGTAGAGATAAAAATACTTCATGATGATGGCACAGCTGACCAGGAAAATAGCTTAGAAATATCAGGAGATTGTGACACGGTTCTTTTTTTAATCAGACATGATCAGCATGAATTTCGTGCTAATACAGTCAACATAGCTTCTTTAAGGTTATTTTTTTTGTGAAAAACAGTGACGGAATTAAGTCATGAATATGCAGATTCCTCTAGAATGGATCTCTGCATGGCTGATTTTGGAAGATTATTTCTCTCCTTGCATTATCTTCAATTCTTTAATTCACTCAGAAAAAGATGGGATAACTTTCAGTAGGGTCAGTCAAGTCGTACTGTAGAAACACCCCGCTCAAATCTCAGTAGCTTATTAACAGCAAAGTTTTCTTCCCTGCACACAGGGGTGTTTCCGTGTGGATGCATCCACGGCCATTGTCTCACCGCTGCCCCCAGAGCCTCCCAGTAGCTTGGGAAGAGAGGGCTGGCATATCTGGCACTGGCAATTAGGTGCTTAAGCCTGGGGGTACCATTTCTTTTCCCTTTATCATTTTCAGAGTTGGCCATATGGTTGTGCTTCGCTTCAAGGGGGACAGAAGTGAATTTGTCTCCATACTCAAAAGAGAACTGGATATTTCTGAATATTTGTAATATTTGCCACACTAAGCCCTTTCTAGGGTGAAACATACATGCTTCAGATTTTCTTCTGGCATGAGTCAGGATGTAGGTCCACAGACAGAAGGCCTCAGTGTTTTATTGCTGACACCCTCTGCACATTGATATGCAGGGTTCCGAAGCGGGGATGGCAGACAGGCAGTAAATAGGTCAGGTGTCACCATCTCTGCTGCATATTCTGTCGTCTCTGCCCTCCATCCCTTCCTCTCTTTTTCCCTTTAAAATGTATTCTTTGGTGGAGGGTGATGGGGAGAGGCACACAGACAGACTTGGCCCCAGGCTGTAAGTTGCTGACTCCTGTCTTATAGGAAAGAAAATATCCACTTCCTTTAACTGGAAGAGCTGCAGTCAGATTGTGAACTCTACACTTCATGCACAGCTTTAGGGCCGAGCGAGGTGTGTGATGACACCTTCCTTGGTAAATACATAATACAGTCCAGCGTGAATAACCTCAGGCAATTTATTTAACTCTGCTAGAAGGCTGAATTCTCACTCTATAAAATAATGAGGCTGGATTAGTTGAGCTACAAGTTCCTTTCCAAAGCTGATCCTTTGTGCGTTGACCTGGAATTCTGCAGCCACGCTCAAGCGGCAGCCGCGTCCGGCTGGGCTGGGTTGTCTGCACCGTCCTTGTGGCCTTGCTTCCCTTTGCTACTTCTTCAGTGGTTCCCTTTCCGGTGAATCTTCTATGGGAAGAAAAGTGTTGTTATTGTTGGTATTTTTCTTGCTCAATGTTATTTGGAAGACTCTATAAAGTGTATTTTGTGTGATTTCCCCCCCTCTTTTCATCAAGGTTGTCAGCTTTTGTTTTAAGATGTTTCCTTGAAGCTGATCCTTACATAGATATCGATCAGAATGTGTTACAGAGAACATACATGTGGCTTCAAGGACATCAGAAGTCCAATGGTGAATTTTGGGAGCCAGGAAGAGTCATCCATAGTCAGCTTCAAGGTGGCCATAAAAGTCCAGTAACGCTTACAGCTTATATTGTAACTTCTCTCCTGGGATATAAAAAGTATCAGGTATTTAATCTTTAATTAAATAAATGATGGGTGGGAATCAATGAAAGTAGGTCTTGATGGGCCAAATATATGTCTGGAAGCTTTAAGAATTTTTCACTTTTATATCACGTTTGAAGAGTGAATTTGGTCACCCTTTTTGCTTCGCATTTGTGGCCACATTTCAAAATCTGAGAATAAAAATATTAAAACACTCTTTCCAAGCAACTAAGAGAATTCCAAAATGCTTTCTAATATAAATGTTGTATTTGCTGTTGGTAAGATAGTCAATAGATATTTTGTCATTGGAAAAGTTGATTTCTTAAGAGGATAGAAAATGCTTCGAAATTTAGGAATGCAGTCTAGCAAATTTAGGTTGTGAAGGGTTTTTAAAATCCTAAAATATCACTGAGCAATTGCAATGTCTGCTAATTTAGTATAAAGTACATCCACACTCTGAAAAGTGTGTTAAGTGGGCATGGATGTCTGGAAGAGGAGTGTGCCTGCAGTCATGCTAATGAGCTTAACTTTGCTCCAGAGCCATCTCAGCCATCGATGCCTTCACTGCCTAATGTCCGTTGCATTTCACATGATCAAAAACAGCCATTCATTTTATTAGGCTCCTACTATTTTTCCAGCCCTAAATAAGGCATGTAAGAAGATAAACTTTCTCCTGAATTTAGAGCTTCAACACCTGAGATAAACTATGAGAAATATATTTCTCCAGCTGTATTTTATGTTCTCATCTGAATTCATGATAATGAATGGGAGAAACACTGGCCAAAGGTCATTTATTTTTTATTCCCTCTAAGGAATGGTGCCTATTTACTCATAAAAACGGAAAAGCAGTGTTACTTTCACATGCAAATCAATGGTCATCCTTGGTTCCTGCTGCCTAGGACAAAGTCAGGTGCTTAATAGATGCTGAAATTATTTTTTGAATGAATGTTTGAAAATACTTTTTGTTTAATGGTAATGTGTTCTTTTGAATAGTAAAATATGTATTTTTTTCCTTTCAAGCCCAATATTGATGTGCAAGAGTCTATCAACTTTTTGGAGTCTGAATTCAATAGAGGAATTTCAGACAATTATACTTTAGCTCTTATAACTTACGCGCTGTCGTCCGTGAGAAGCCCTACAGCCAAAGAAGCCTTGAGTATGCTGACTCAGAGAGCAGAGCGAGAAGGTGATGCCTGGGATCCGTCTGAGATGGTTACACCGTTTGCATTATGAAGTGCATAACTTATGTGAGGAAGTTTTGTAAGCCAGATATGAAGTTGATTACGTTGATGTCTTCTGAATAGGATGAAAAATGGAACTCAGATGAGATCAGATGGCTGTGATGTGGTCATACTGCAGGGTCTCCTCTTCCCTACAGTTTTCTAGGGAATTCTGGGGCTTGAGTATTTCTCTTTTAGGTATGTTCTGCCTTGTGTCAGTTAGATACCACTCTGGTTAGGTGGTCAAGACCTGGGGCTGTAGAGAGACTTGGGTTCAATTCTTGTTCTGCTACTCACCTCTGTGAGCTTCAGTTTCCCCGATGGTAAAATGGTCATGACCCCTATTTTAGGGTTGCTGTAGGGTTACGTGGGATCGTGTGCAGTGCCCACTACACAGCAAGTGTTCAAAATGGGAACTAAAATGCTAGTGAATAGAAATGCAAGTGCTAAAAAATGCTGTCAGTGAGCTGTGAGTATGATCGTGTGTGAATGGGCCTCAACAGGACAAAAAGTATAGACGTTGTTACATCCCAAGTGACCCCTATAGTCAGGGATCCTGTGTGTGTGTGTGTGTGTGTGTGTGTATGAGTGTGTGCGTGAGAGAGAGAGAGGGTGGGGGGGAATGGGTGGGCAGAAATAATTCCAGATAATGTCCACTGATTCAGAGCTCTGTTAATTCAAGAAGGGACAATTGTGGAAAGTGCTTAAAGGACTTCTGAGACTATAAAAAAATAGTGTACTATTATTAGTAGTAATAAATACTGAGTCCTTATTACCTGTTGCAGTGCTGGGGCCTAGATGACTGTCGCATAGAAGCTGGAGTAGCCCTTGACAGTTCTTTTCTGCTTGGCTGTGTGGTAGTGACTTCACGTCCCACTTAAGCGTAATCATCATCTAAGTAATAATATTTGCTGTTGTGTTCTCACCACGTTGGATGTTGCTGTGGGAGCCCCAGGAATGTCTTTAGGAAGACTGTTGAGTTGGCCAGGGTCCCTCGTTTTTTCTTGGGGGCTTGGATTTTGAACTTATAACACCAGCCTTCAAATAATGAAAAAATTTTGAGACTATTAGAGCTCATTAGTGGCAGATTCCCAGGACAGGGTTCTTTCCAGTATGCCCTAAAATATTTTGGGGATGGCCTGGTCAGAAAAGTTATGTACAGTATCTTCTGGAATATAGTATGATTTTCTTTATTTATAGCTGCATAGTCTTGAACTAAACATACGGCAGTTTTCTTGGGATATCGTTTTCATCAAAACATCCTCAAATATATGCAATAGGAAACGGATAAAAGTTTCTAATTGTACTAGTTGAAAAAGTGGTTCTGTGTGTGTGTGTGTATGAATACACATATATTTGGCATAAACCTACACATGTATAGAAATACATATGTTTTTATTCTAGTCAAGTGAACTTGGACCTGTGTAGGAGTATTCAGTGGTATAAAATGTGATTTCTATGTAAGTGGTCCGACTGTTATTACTTTTCTCTTGCAGGAGGCATGCAATTCTGGGTGTCGCCTGTGCCCCAACTCTCTGGGTCCTGGCAGCCGCGCTCCCTGGATGTTGAAGTCGCGGCCTATGCCCTGCTCTCTCACTTCCTGCAGTTCCAGGTTTCTGAGGGAATCCCGATTATGAGGTGGCTGAGCAGGCAAAGAAACGGCTTGGGAGGCTTCGCATCCACCCAGGTGAGTGGTGACAGTTTTTAGTTTTTTCGGCTACATATACGTGTGGGTGTGTTAGGAAGTATGTGGTTATTTTTTTTTCGTGACTTCATAAAAACTAACTTAGGTCAGAGGTTTAAGTTACTAGTTTTAACTTTTTCTCACCATTGATAAATGTTCCTTCTGCTATTTTGTGGACTAAGTTGGTTTCCTGTCTATTTTAACCATTTTTTGTCTGTGGTAATTGATACAGTAGATTCTTGGTTTCATTCAGCAGGTATTTTCTGAGCCTCTCCTGTCCTCTATCTAGGTCAAGGACATTTACAGATGAATAAAGAGTATTTCACTCTCCAGGAAGTGGATGAACGTATAGGGGGGGGTCTCCTCAACTTTGCTAAATTTACTCTCTGGAGACCTTTGTACTTATCTGCACAACTGTTCTTTCTTCAACAGGACACCGTTGTGGCCTTGAAGGCCCTGTCTGAATTTGCAGCCCTAATGAACACAGAAAGGACAAATGTGCACGTGACCGTGATGGGGCCCAGTTCACCGAGCCCTGTGACATTCCTGATTGACACACAGAACCGCTTTCTCCTCCAGACTGCAGAGGTGTGGACAAGGGCATGGTTCTTTCAGATTCTGTGTAGTTGATCCCTTGGGCTGGAATACTGCTTTCTTCCCATCCTTCTGCCCTCAGCAAAGACTGTTCCCAGGACCCTGGAGAGAGTCCAGAGGGAGGGATGCCCTGCTTGGTCGACTGTGCTGAGCTGGGGAAGAGGGGAGAGGAGGAGACTCTGGGAAGATGTGCAAAAGGAGGAAACATGGGCACATCCCATGGGAAGAGGAGTGGGCCGTGTTGAGTCCCTGTTCCTCACAGGCGCTGTGCCAGGCTTTTTACACGTGCAATTGCATTTACTTTTTAAACCAACACTAAGAAGTGGGTACTTTTATCCCCATTGTACCCTCAATAAAACTAGGCTGAGAGAGGCTAAGTAGCTCACTCAAGATCATGTTATTGCTACTCATAGGAGAGGTGGGGTTTGACCCTGTGGTTCCAGAGACCAGGTTCTTTTCAGCTGCGCTGCGTGTTTTCCTTAGAAGAATTGATAGACCCAGTGGTAGAATTTTTACCTTAAAGTGGGTAAAGGGCTATGCTAGACCCTAACTTTATTTCCCCAGTTAATCTTTTGGGAAATTGAAGGTAATGAACGAAAGTGATGACTTCAAAGCTGGAAGCTGAGGAATAGGGGTGACAGCAGAGGAAAGAGAAGGGGTGGTTTGGTCACAGGCGGTGAGCACGGGCCGTTGTGTTCTCAGGAAGGCCAAGGACTGGGCGCCAACCAGGGGAGGTCGGAGGCGGGCGCCGGCTCTGTTCCTGTCCTCCCTGCACCGGCCCCCGCGGAGGGGCAGACCTGTGTGCCGCTTTGGGCCCAGGTGAGGGCCGGCAGAGGGCTGCACCTCCCTGACCCGGGCACCCACAGTGTTGGACGTGTGTGACCGTGAGTTTCCGGAGCGTTCCAGGTTGCCACCACCCCTAATGGGGGGCAACACCGATCGCTTGTGCTAGATGGAAGGACCTAGATATGGAAAATTCTCTTTATTCATCTTTTTCTCACCTTTATTCAGCTTGAGGTGGTACAACCAACTGAAGTTAATATTTCCGCAAATGGTTTTGGATTCGCCATTTGTCAGGTACGTGACAATTATTTTTGTTTAGTTAAATATGATTTGTTATAATAATTTGTTGGTTTGGGGTTCTGCAAAATCTTTAACTTACATGACGTGTAAAATTCTTAATGATTTATTTCTCTGACTTAGGCAAGATAAATCGCTTTCTTTAATAAAAGCATGTGAGATGTCACTAGCTAATGAGGAGACCCAACTACATGGACTGAGAATATATTGGAAAAATATTTCTTGAGTATTATATGCTTTTTGAAGTGAGGATTAAAATCCTCCAATATGATTCATGTGAACTGTTGGGAAATCCACCTATTTTGTGAAAATACAGCTCAGCAATTGTAATGCTGGTAGAATTTCTACTATGACTTGGTAAAGAAATACCCATTTTGGTTACAACTTCTTAATATTCACCTAACAATATCAAGGTCAACATGGCATTACAGGTAGTTGACCTGAAGATAGGAAATGTGTCCCTTTCAAATAAAATCTTACATAATAATAAATAAAACAATTAAAGCATGCTATGTTCAGTGCTCTGGCACAGGAAGAAAATCCAAAGAAATATATTCTAGAATAGGGTTAGAATAAAATGGAAGTAGTAGATAAATACTGAACTGAATAGTTATATACTAAATAATACAAGAAAATCATAGAGACTTAAAATCACCTTATTGGAAATGCAAAATAATCTGTGATAGGACCAAAAATGGTGATGTGCTTGGTTAGAAAAAACAAACACAACAAGCCCTGAAAAGTTTACTGAGAAAGTAAAAAATGACTGTTATAAAGGAAAGGTACTTTTTAAAAAAACAGAATAACTGTTTTAGTTCAGAGAAAAGTTACACTGGTGAAGTAGAGTTAGAGGGTCAGGTATAATTTGGAAACATCCAAATGATTCTAAGATTACTTTGATGATATTCAAAACATCATTTAAATGCTTTTTAAAAAGTTAAGGAAAAATGATCAGAGTTAAAGGGAATGGCATTCAATGAAAATCATAGAAAGAGAAAAGGGGGAACAAGTTGTAACGGTCTTTACTAAAAAAAGACCATGCAAAAATTCCCATTCCCCAGCTCTCTTTCAAAGCAAACAGTAAATCCAAAAGTAAATACACAGGATATTTTAGATACAGTTGAAAAATTACATATACTTCAATCACCAAATCGGATGGAACTCATTCTTGAAAATCCAAATGTAGATTAAAAAAGATAACCCAAGTGATTTTTATATGAGGCACCAAGGACACAGCAGTAAATGTGGTGCCTTCTGGTCGGGCTGTTTGCCAGCCAGTCCTGCGCCTGTGTCAACAAGCAGAGAACAAAAGTTGGGACCAACAGGCACGTCTTGTGATGGAGAAAAAGTGGCAAAAAAGTTGGACACTCAGGAACAGGGATTGAGATTTCCTTTCGTTGATTTTTTGGTAAGTGATCTGGAAAAAGGAGGGCAAAGAAAACTCTCAGGTTTTGGTAAATGTTAACCTCTTTTGGGTGATAAAATGCTGATCTCTTGGAAATAAACTACAAGATCTCTTGAAGCCCTCTGAGTGAGCAGTTGAGTTTTGCCACGGGCCAGCGGTTACCCCGATGCTTTGTTGCAGGTGGGCGTTAGTAATGACCTGGGGCCAAGTCCACAATTTGTTTCCTGATGACAGTAATCTCTAAAGGACAATTACCTGCCATTGGAAAGATGACAGTAACACAGACCGTCTTTCCAACTTTATGAAACCATTCTTCAGCTGCTCCAGGAACACTCTGTAATTTTAACTGTACTTTAAGAAGGAGTTAGAGAATCTTCTGGAATGGTCAAGGAGGTGAAGGATTCTGGGAGCTAGGTGTGGCAGGATAAAAAGTCAGAGCTCTTAATGTTTGAAAGATGAAGGCTTAGAGATTTTTTTTAAATATGCAAATCCATAAAGGTTACAAGATGTTTAGTTCTGAGGCGTGTATGTGTATGTGATTTAAGTGTAAGTAAAGGAAAATTGACAACATTACATAGCGATAGTAAGGCTTATAAATCTTGGTATCAAAAAAAAGGGAAGAGGTACAAAATTGAAACAGATTCCAGTTCAGTTTAGCATGAGGCAGGCCTCGGAAATTTTGAGTTCCTTCCTCAGCTTCTGATCTAAGGATACCTTGGAGAAAAACACTCGCTCCTCACACTCCCTGTGTCCCAATAGCAGCTCACATGTCATGGCGGACACAGAGTGTACATTGCAAAAGACTTGCTGTCTGAAATCCATCATTTATCTCATCATCTTTGAAAAACGTTGAGTGGACAAAAAGAAACCCCCGGAGTTGGCCAGGTCTCTGTGCAACTGAGGCTCTTAGATGTTTCGGTTTTGATTTATCTTAGAGAGTTTCTAAGGTTCCAGTTTGTGAAAAATGACTCTGGTCAGGCTGAAGATGCAATAAAGTTGCATCAAGAAAGTTGGCAATAGTTCCACTTCTTCTCTCAAAGGAATGTTTTCCATTCTTTGAAGAAACAATACCTGTGAATATCATCTACAGCGGTCTATGATACCTGTTTTGGAATATTACCAGGCAGTTTTCTCAATTTAAAAAATTGTTGCTTATAAACTTCTGTGACAATATTTATTAATAATGATACTTTGTTAGCTGGTAAAACTCATTTTTTTCCTAGATGGAAGATGGCAAATCTACTTGGGTTTGTCCCAAAGAGAATCATTGCCTAATACATAATGATGACAGTTTATTGCTCATTTATTATTTATGCTAATTTGTTATTTCTTGCAGCTTAATGTTGTTTATAATGTGAAAGATTCAAGGTCTTCTAGAAGACGAAAATCTATTGAAAACCAAGAAGCCTTTGATTTAGATGTTGCAGTAAAAGAAAATAAGGATGACACCAATCACTTGAACTTGAATGTGTGCACAAGGTTGGCATCTTTTTATACTAAGTCCCTCCTCTTCCTCTTTCTCCTTTAAAAAAAGATTAGAAGATTTAATAGTATGCACATATAATTACTGCTACCATATAAAATAGAGTAGTACACACCGTATGTAGACAGTAGTAGATTCTGCTCCTCCCCCCATCTGTACTATCTTTGGGTCTTGTGTTCATGATTTTGGTGTAAGGTGTCACCTGTATTCGCCCCATTTCTCCCCTTACTGGGCATCTGGACAAGCAGCGAGGGGTCAGGGTCTCTATGGCGGCTTCCTTTCCAGCTGAGAAGACACTGGGGCTCCTGTTATCCTTGTAATTACAGGCTTGTACACAGGCTCTGTTCCAGAATAACAGCATCAAGCTACTGCTGTAAACAGTAACAACCTGCCTTCATCACAAGCTTACATGCCAGACACAATCCCAGCGCTTCGACTGTATCTAGTCGAATCCTCACAATATCTATAAAGTAGGTGCTGTCATCACGCCTGCTTTTCCAGCCCTTCAGTCAGTCAGTCATTGCTTCGCTCAGTAAATGCTGGCTGAGTGTGCATCCGTGCCAGGGATGCTGTCGGGTTGGAACACAGTGGTGAACCAAAAAGACGCAGGCCCTGTCTTCGTAGAACTTACTGTTTGGAAGGGGAAACAGAGATTAGTAAGGTAAATACCCCAAGCAAGTTTCGTTTTGAAAGGGCAAAGAAGGAGAATTTTATGGCCCTATGAGAGAGATTTTACCCCTTCCAGAGATTATGTGAAGAAACAGAGGAGGAAAATGAGGTTAAAACTAGGATTCAGCCCATGACGGGGCCTCATTATTTACAGAGGCTCATGTAAGGGTGCAGGGTTCCAAATCTCAGTCCAGCCTCAGGACTCAACTGGGCAGTAACAGACAGATAGAGGATATATGTAGAAATACATACTTCTATTTTCGTTTTTGGAGGACCTGCAGAAGGGAACTGTTTTCATGTGAGGGTGAAGATCGTAGTGAAAAGGATTTAGATGCTGCTACTAGTTTTCTGAGGAAAATATGAAAGGAAATACAAATAACACTCTAAGTGAATTTTTCAGTGCTTTGTAACGAGAATAACTGAGCTTTTTATTTTAGGAGCTTTATTCCCACCAGTAGGGTCTGTGCCTTTACTCACCTCAGGCAAGGTTTCCATGTGGGGCGGTAATTTCACAAATTCTGCGTAAGTGAGTGCAGGTACTGAGGGTCATCATTTAAGCAGAGCGGCTGTTTCCTCATCTGTGGTTTTGCTCACCCACGCACACCTCCGGGCAGAGGCACAGTAGCACCTCTTCCTGCAAGCGCCCCACCCAGCAGGTGTCGGCTGCTGGCACTGCTGCCCCGGCGGCTGCGGCGTCACACCGTACGGCTTCCCAGATAGACATGCTCGGCGGGCACTGGTTCGCGGCTCTAAAAAGCGAGGTTCTCTGCCTTCTTGCCTTTGCCAGTTCCTGACGCAACTAGCTTAATATGGTGACCCTTTTATGCTGGAGACAAACCCCTTTCCATAACCATGTCGGCCTCTTTCTGCTCCAAGCAGAGAGCTCCTGCCACCTATTCATTTCAGAAAAATATTTCTTTTAAAGGAGACAAAACGTGGCTGGTGCGCAGATCCTTGGATGCTCACATCATGTACAACGGAGTGAGAGAATGATGCAGTGTAATAAAACTTTCCAAGGCTTGTAATTCTCTCCAGGTGGCCAATGAACACACAACATGTGCCCCAAGTATGTGGGAGAACAAAGAAAAGGACTCTCTCCCTACTGGTCTTCCTTTGCTGAAAGCAGATGAAGCAAAGGTTGCTCCAGGCTCGGCTCCCGTCTACCGCGAAGGGGTCGAGGGGTGCCCCCTTTCCAGTTCCTGGCATTCAGCTGGAATGCTCAGTGCTGTTAGATTTTGAGGAAGTGAAGAATGAAATTCCGTTTGGAATCACCAGCTAGAAAACAGGGTTGTCTGCTCAGAGGGCATCTGGTTGTCCTTGTTACAAGCCACAGGCTCCAGCCTGTTACTCTGCAGGCATTTCACGTCAAAGGGACACACAGTTACATGGTCCTTCCTCCGATGTTGCAAGTTACAAGAATTTCACACCAGTGAGGAAAGGATCGCCTGTTCTACAACTTCCCAGTATATATTTGTAATGCCACTTGGCAGTTTCAGTTTTTATGTAGTTTAAGATAGTTTGCCAACAGCTTTAGCTTTTTCCTGAAGGGTTTTCTTCCATCCTTGCCTCTTTGACTTAGGTTTTTGGGTCCAGCTAGAAGTGGCATGGCCCTTATGGAAGTTCATCTACTCAGTGGCTTTACTGTGCCCTCAGGCGCAATTCCTCTGAGCAAGACAGTGAAGAAAGTGGAACACGATCATGGAAAACTCAACCTGTATTTAGATTCTGTAAGTAGGAAAACGCAAGGTTTGTGTAGTGACAAAGCTAGTGTCCATTGTGTTCAGAAGTCTACCTCACTGTACGCATGTTTCCTTCGAGTTGTCATTTAGCTTTCTGTGTCCCTGGGTAACTTTAATGTGGCAACCATATATATTTCCCCACTAAAAAGGCATTATCAAATTAGTTTAAAGAGAATTACTATTCATGAGGAGCCTGATGAAAGCCCAATAAAAATGATGATGAATGTATAGAAATTGTCAGAACATAATTTCAAAAGTTCAGTCCCAATCTCCATTCGAGAACCCCTCTATCTCAGGGAGTTTTATAAAATAAAGTAAAAAGTTATATAATATAAAGTATATTTCTTTGAATGCTGAGGATGAAAGCTTTAATTGCAAGTTTTAAAACACTTTCATGAGGCTTTTAATAAATTCCAAAGGGGTTAGTATTCCTGCATTGAAAAGGTAGGTGCATAAATCATAGAATATTCTCAGAGGCTTGGTCTTTACACAGAATTATTACGTAACTTTCATATATTCTTCCCATTGCCATATGGAAATTACTGATCTGAGAATAAGGACATAAAACATGTGAGAGGAACGTTAAGTGAGGAAGAATTAAAGACTCATTATGTCTCAAAACTGCTGGCATGTAATTTATTCTTTTCTCTAACATCAATATGGAACTTGGGGTTAAGTCGAGGTTGAATTCTAAGTGTTCTTAGGGTTTCATGTCACATGAGGGGGATGTTGTGTTTCTTATTCCAGTTTTGCCAAGTAAGAATCAGAAATGCCTTGCTCTGGCAATAGATATCCTTTAAAAAAGTTAGTTCCTGAATAGTCTCATTTCTTTTTGGGAAACCCTCTGGCTAGAATTGTTAAACCTTATTCAGAACCTCTAGGTCCTTTTTCTTCTGTTCAGGAACTTTCAGGTATTAAACATGGCTGGAAAGCCATGGGCTTGATTTGGAACTTGAGAAACAAATTTAAGTTTTCTATTTAATAATGTAATTGATTTTGGGGTTTGTCCTTTATCTCCGATATCTTAATGGCTCTCTTAATGAGTATAGTAGGTTTTGACTGATTAATTTGACTTTTCTTTGATGGCTGTTGGCAATAATGGAATGTTTGAAGGAATTTATCAATTTCAGATTCCTTGACCAGCACTGTTTGCCCAGTTGGCATAAGCTTCCCCTTGGAGGCAAGGAGGCTGGCCTTTTGTATCCTATATCAATCAGTTATTGATGTGGGGTGCATCCCTCACCCTGGGGTTATCTCACATCCTGGGGAGTAGCTCCCATGAGCTGAGGGCAGTTCTCTGGAGAAGGGGTGCTGGGGCCGTGCCCTGCCTGATGCAGGGGCTGGAGCACGTGTCCTGTGCTTGCTCCTTACAGGTCTTCTCTGGTTCTCAGAGCCCCTGTCAGGTGGAGGGAGGTAAGAAGACCTGTCTTGTTAGGCTTGTTGCATGAGTTAAGTGAGATAATTTACATAAAGTGATTATCATAGTACTGGGCACATGGAAGTCCTCCCTAAAAGTTGGTTTCTTTCTGTTTCCTAAAATGATAAGAAAAAGAAATGTCTCTTGCATTATCATGAACACAGAGTCTGCCACCCCCTTTTGTATTTTTCAAGGTAAATGAAACCCAGTTTTGTGTTGATATTCCTGCTGTGAGAGACTTCAAAGTTTCAAATACACAAGATGCTTCAGTGTCCATAGTGGACTATTATGAACCAAGTAAGTGTGTTCCAGTGCTTCCCGTACTTTAGAAGTTAAGCCAGGCATTCATTCACTTATTCATTCATGTATCTGGAGTGATTCCTACTGGATAGGCTTCCTGGGGTGGGGGGATTGTTGGGCAGAGTATGAAAGGTCTGGGAGCAGGAGGTGAGCTTTCCGTATAAATGAGGACAACTGATAATTTACAAATGTCACATGACAGCATTTAGCATATGAACATTAGAAAGTGATGTTTTTGCTCATAATTTTAGGTTTTTGCTCATGTTTTAGGTTTTTAACTCACAATTATAAAATGTACAAGGAAAGACTGACATAGAAGGTCCAGGTATGCTGTTTCCGAGGTTTTGCATCTATTCCAAGCATCCATTTCATGTTTCCTGTTTTAAGACAGGAGTAGGGAGCTTGGACAGCTCCTGCAGCTTCAAAGCCCGGGATGAGTCCAGCTGTTTCCTGGGAGGGAGTCTGTTGTTTTGCTAAAATTATACATTATATCAGGTTTTTGTGTGTGTGGGTATATCAAAAACATATAGTCTTGTTTGGCAAATAATGAGCTTTTTTGATTTTACTGGTAACTTCTTACTTTATAAAATGTTAGCAATTTAGGATGTGACAGTAGACATCTGGTTTGGAGATCGCTCAAGTTAGTTAGGACTAACCTACGTTCAGTCGCAGAGTGACTTTCTGTGAGTGTGTGATCTCTGTAACCCGTTGGTCTTATCCTGAGTAAGCAGTCCTGGCGGCTCCGAATCAGTAGGTTGCGCGAGAATCGTGGACATTGTCATGCTTAGGTGGTTGTAGATAACTGCTCTTTGAAATAAAATGAACTTGTTCCCTTTGCGGGTAGTGTTGGGTAGAGTGTTCACTGAAGACTAAGGTGTAGCACCAATTCTCTTTCCTTCTAAGTCAAAAAGCTAGCTCCTCTCCTCTCTGGCCCCCCGCTGGAAATGGGGGTGAGCCTTCACCCAGGCTCTTGCGGGACATTCTGGGGAAACACAGATGCAGCACTTCTTTTCTGGTGGAAGGACGGGATGCCCTGGAGAAAGTTTTTTTGTATTTTTTCAATAGTAATGCCTCCTCACCTGACTTAGCTATTTAACTTAGTTGCAGATTTCTCCAACTGATGTTTCTTAGGGGCCTGGAGAACATTTTGAACATTTAAGAAACAAAAAAGATGCAGTTGATGTCATTATTATTATTATTTTCTTGGTGGAAAGCAATTTATGAGGGGGATATTTTAAAATGAAAACATGGGGAAGGTCAGAATAATAAAAACCTACCAATCCATTTTTGAAAACCCTAAAATTAAAAGACATTTATAATACTGAAAATTGATGAAAAATCATGAAGAAATTTGGATATGGAATGTTTTTTTAAAAATTGTAAAAAACTAAAATAATTTGTGTTTTATAGTAAGTCTGTAGTGTTGTAGGTGCTTTATATAGTTTTAAAAAATTATTAGCCTGTACTATAAAATTTACCCAAGTTGCATACTTTTGAGATATTCTGTGCTCAGTGTTTTAAAATAATGAAACAAGGCATTCCATTGGCAGGTCTCTCTTTGTACTTTTGTATTTCTAAATGAAGCCCATGGTGAGTATCTCTTTTCAGTAGTTGTAGTGATTAGATCTTTGCTTGAATGCATAGAAAATGTCACCCCTGAATAAACTCTCCAGGTTGAACAGTCCTCAGTTAAAATCTTTCCTGTTCCAGAAAGAGAGTCAAGTTGGGCCTGTGCTTGCAGGCTGCACCTGGGGTCTATTTTCTCCTCTTGGCTCTGGCCAGTGGCTGGGGGTGGAGAGATTGGACCAAAAGCCTTGTTTCTCTCTTGGTTTTGGTTAGCAGTTTGGACCACTCTTGAGTATTTCTGTTGTTTCTTGTAAAGGAAAATAAAATGATGCAAAGAATGGAAAACACAGAATAGTGCATTGAAATGCTTTTAACTTTTGGCAGAGTCAAAGTTTCTAAACAAGGGATCTGTATAAACATCTGCCTCTTTGAACAGGGAGACACGCGGTGAGAAGTTACAACTCTGAAGCGAAGCTGTCCTCCTGTGACCTCTGTGGAGGCGCCCCCGGCTGCCGTCCTTGCGAGAATGGAGCCCCAGCTTCCCGGCCTCACTCTTCAGCCATTTTTGTTCTCTGTTTCATGCTTCTGTTCTCTTTGCAACACTGGCTGTGATTGAGTTTTTCAGGACTCCACATAACACATTTCCACAAGTCATATGTGGCCTTCTTCTTTTCATAACCAAATATTGCTTCTATTTAAAACAATTCATTTTCTTTTTATGGGGTTGGGAGGATGGTGTACAGTGGAACCTAGTGTGATGGATGCATAGATGTCTTATGTGTGGGCCAAAATTTTGCAGTTGTATATCTTTGTTTCTCTTTTAAAATTGTTTAGGATTTTTTTTTTAGGCATTGTTTTCTCTGAAATAAATGTGTTGTTTTAGATTAGTTATTCTTTTCATTCTCTAAAGGAAATGAGCTGAGGTTCTTTAAAGCATTGTTGTGTCCAATGCTTGGTTTGCTCAGGACAGCTTTCTGGGACCTGGGAGAAAACCCCAGAAAGAGGGGCTTGTTCCAGTCGCTTCCACGTCCTCTCACCCCTGTGGTCTCAGGATCACCTTCTTCATTGGAGATTTCTTCTTTCTTTTTAGAATATCGGGGTGCGGTTTTTTTTTAAAAGCAAATAGTGTTTTTCTCATTCCAAATATAATCTCACACCCCAACTTTTACCCGCCCTGTTTTTCTCTGGAGCGAGGGCGAGAGGGTTTGTGTCTCCCTGCTCTGCAGTGTGGTTCAGAGCCAGAGGGGTGAGCGGAAAACTGCCCGCAGGGGTCTTGGTGCACTGCTCGCCCCCCAGCCCGCACAGGGACTCTGTTTCAGGACCCAGAGTCCCGGGGACTTGCAGTATGTGCCTTTGTGGTCCTAGACCAGGGGGCGCAAGCTGTGTGTTAGTGGGGGGTGATAAACCAGACACAGCAAAATCCTGGGTCAGCCGCAGCACCTCCCTGTGGTCTGGGAGGGAAGTGGGGCTGAGATGCGACCAGAGTCCTGCCTTGCATGCCGACCCTCAGCATTGCAGGGTGTTGCCCAGGGTCCTGTGGGAACTCTTCCAGGCTGTGTCTGATGTCAGACTGCCAGCTGCCTGGTGGCATCTAGTGCTTGCTGGGACTCTTTAAGAAAATTCCTGAATTTTGAGTACCTGGATCATTGGTTGCCCTGTATTCTGAAGGACAATATTCATTTATTTGGGTGAAACTTTTAAAGAAAAATTCTTGTCCTCCTCCTCTCCCTCCCTTTTCTCTTCCTTCTTTCTTACTTTCTTACTTTCCTTCCCTTCGTCCTTTCTTCTTTCTTTTCTAAATATCTTGAAATAGTTTAGCTATATCTGAAATAAATTAAAGATCTCTTACTACATCTAAGAAATGGTTTAATTTTGCTCCTCAACTTCATGGCGTCTCTCTCCAGGGAACACGGGAGGATGAACTGCGTGGGCTCCAAGGGGTCTGCATTATAATGTTTCAATTGTTGTAAAGTAAATCCATCAAAAATAAATCATGCAGACGTGCCTTTTAAAGTTAATTTTAAATGTTTTTGTTTTAGTGAGCTTTAATACAGTGGAGCGGGGGGCGGGGGGGGTTCATGTGTTGCTTATGGATATTTGCACACCACGGTTGGAGTTACCCGTGTTAGTGTTTTAAAGCTTGAAGCCTATATGTAGAAAGTAGGTCCTCAGAGAGTGGCTTGTGGTGAGAGAGAAGTTAAATACCAAATAAATCATGTTCTTATATTTACTTTCGAGTGGGAAAAAGTTCTTAATTCTGTAATACCTTTGAAACGTCAAATCTAAAAAAAGGCATTTGTTATGTTCGGACCTTCCTATATGGTGTGTTCAGCCTTCACACCTCACGACTTCTTTGGAGATGTAAGTGCCTTACAGTGAGTTGGGGAAGGGTGTCGGCAAAGGGCATCCCCTGCCCTGCCCTACCCAGTGACCCTTACACTGACCATGTGCCTTAAATGCCATGTAAATGATCTATCCGGAACTTCTCACGTAGTATGTGAGGAAACACGAGAAGGGAAAGGCCATTGGAAGACAGCTTGTATCTCCTTTAGACCGTATTTTCTCATTTTAAAACTAGAACTCATACTTTTTTGTCAAGTATTTCAGATTTTCAGATTAAGAAGTTGTTTTGTGACTCATCTTGTAATGCATCTGATCTTACTGTAAATGTCCTAAAAACGAGGAGGCGGTACAGCAAGGCCGGTGAGCCCTGCCTCACGGTGCGGCGGGCAGTGGCCCCAGCTTGGCGTCTCCCCCTCCTTCCTCGAGCTTTCTCGGAGACCCGGCTCTGCTCCAGGCAGTGGGTTTGGATGGAAGGTGATTAAAAAGCCATAGGCATTTGGAGAAGGGAGGACATGCAATAGTAATAATAGTACAGATTGTTTTCTTCCTATGCTGTGGGTAATAATATGAAAAACACTCCTTTTACCTTTACTTTGGATTATGCAGAAACTCTTGCATTTGGAAATCCATCTATTTCATTTTCTGATGGGAACTAATCAGACTTCCCCCTTCTGTCCACTGACTGAGAAACTTAAAAGACTCTAACCAGCATGTGTACATACGTACTTCTGGGTTCTGGCCAAAGGCTCCAGTGACTGAATGCTGGGACTGACGAGCAGCCAGACAATTCAAGGACAGAACCATGCTTATAGATTTGGCTTCGCTGTCTGGCTACCTTCTGTTACTATTCCAAAAGAGAAATTAAGGGACCCAGCAATCTGTTCTCTGTCTCCCTGAGTTTGGTTAACATATGGCTGATCGGGGAAATATGTCCTTTTATTATACTGTTGTATGATACTTTGTTTTTCAAAATATTATAACAGTAGTATCTGAGGTTAAGTATTTTGGTTGTATTATATTCTCAGGGGCACTGTACCCATATGAAAGCCAGATATACGCCTGCCACCTATCAATTTGTCACGTGCGTGTGCTGCACCGTATCCTGCGTGTGGACTTCTCAGAAGGGTTGGTAGCATGGTTCTTCCTGCTCCCGTTCTTTTGAGCCTGAGTATTTTTTTTTAAGTTATATTTAACCCTAAGTTCTGTTTATGTTACACATAGTTAGAGTCTGGCACTATAATACCAATGTTCTTTATTTTGACATAATTCAGTTATTTTATTCAACATGTCTGACTGTCCTATGATATTTTTTAAAAAATGGAGCTATGGTCTTTCTTCGTCATTTCTTAAAGAAGCCATCTCATTAACCTGCTGACATATAATCTGGAGTTCTTTGCAACTGCCTCACCTTTTCTAATTTGCTTTATTGACGTTTAGGACTGCTTTCTATAAAAATAAGTTGTAAATACCTTCTTGACAAGGTTTCTTAAAGTGCAGCCAGTACTTGCCTGGAGTTGGGCGAGGCTGCCACGGGTCCAGGCGCCAGCAGATACCCTCAGGTTCATGGCTTCCTGCACAGGGTAAACCTCGGATGCTGAGAGTAAGTGGGCTCACTCTCGGATGAGCTTCAGAACCCTTTATGCTCTCAGAAGAGGCTTCTGTTAGAACAGTATATTCCTTATTTTCTGTTTTCAAGTTTCAGGAAGGCATAGCTTTTAAGAACTTAAAATTTTCCTATCATGCATTCAAATGATATTTATGTTAATATTAAATGTCTTAAATTACAATGGAGAAATTCGAGGTGCATGTATTTTTATCACTACTTTGAATGGAGGACTGTCACACCACTTTCTTCAGGAAACTAAGAAGTAAATATAAATTTTAAATGAAGCATTTATCAGAGCAGGCTTGTTTCAAAATGAATTCCAGCCAGCGAGTCGTGTTTTCCTGGCCTTCATCAACAGTGCATTATCCCATAAAATGTCCCTTTCATTTATTGTGACGCAGAAAAAGAGACATTTCCTGATGGTTCCTAAGTTTCTCACTTCAAAGGACCCTTACACATTGGTGTGTGTGCATCTGCTGTAGGGACAATATTAATATATGCGTGGCTGCCTGTTTAAGAAGAATCCTCCTGTGGCCATGAGGCCATGCCTTACCACTCTTATGCCAGGTTATTGGTTCAGTGGTAGAGGGCGGTTGTGTCCGTTTGTAGAGCGTCAGGATTTTTCTCTAATACCTGCTCAGAATGAGGCTGTCTTCTGGTCCTGCCAGCCATTCTGTCTGGGAGTGTCAGTGGGGTGCAGTCGATGTGGGAGAGGCACTTTCTCCTGTACACAGGAAGCTTTATAAAATTTTATTCAAAAATCCCTCATGTTGAGAAACTTGTGCCTATGAGAAGAATAATGTTGAAATAAAACATTATTTTTCCTAGAAACTAAGGCTTTATATCTTGTTCAAGGTGATTCTGGAAGCTTAAGTTTTAAATGTTAGAATGCTGTTCTTGTTCATCGTGCCCTGTTATGTATTTATAGGAAATCTTGGTCTATCAATAAAAATTAAAATTCCTATCTGTCTGTCAGAGTGTCCTTTTTATTTTAGCTCAGGTCGTGTCTACAGCACATCTCCTTTACCTGAACCTGTTTAATGGTGAGGAGGGCTGTGTGAGGCTGGTCAGGGTGGGCATTCCCGTGCGACCCAGTTGGACGTGAGTGAGGTGAAAGATATGACTGTCACCCCCGCTCCTCACTCTTTGCTTTGGGGGCGGGAGGGGGGTCCCTGGAGAGGTACATGATGCAGACCCAAACCGTGTGAGAGGAGGACTCACTCACTCAGCTGGAGGAGAGAAGAGGGACCCGGTCTTGGAGGTGCGGCATGTCGCAGCCACAGGGCGGCACTTCAGGGGTGTTTTCTTGATCCGACCCAGCGGTTTGTTTTTCAACACTTTCCCTGCCATGAATTTTCTGAGCTTCTGAGAAATGCTAGAGTTAGTGTAGTGGTTCTTATTTGGGGGTGATCTTGACCTTGTTGACATTTGATGACATCTGGAGGTGGGTTTTGCTGTCCCAACGGGAGGTGGGCATTACTGGCTGATGCTGAGCACTTTGGATCACCTGCTAGTACCTGCTAGTTAGTTTAATAGGATAAATTTAATGCTATCCTTACACAACAGGGGAGTCATTTGACTCACTGGCCAGGTACTTAGATTAGCAAGTCTCTATCTCAACTCCAGGGAATTCAGGTTGGACACTGGGAAAAAATGCAATAATTATTTTTTTGAAAATGTCTATAATGGTAGTTTCCAGACTTGGCTGGTTACCAAACTCCCCTAAAGAACTTGGTGTAGCAAAAAACCTGGGACTTACTTCTGGAAATCCTGAGTTAGCAGAGGTAGGATTAGGTTCTGCACTTGAATTGTTAAGCTCTCAGGGATTCCAACGGCCATTCCCATCTGGGAACCACTGGAACACGTAGAGGTCTTTGTGTCACCATGAGTGTGGGTGTCTCGTGTGATCTGCTTCTAGCCTGTGGAATATGGCAAAGGTGACAGGATGTATGTAAGACTGTAGCACCCCTCTTGCTGGTGTCTCTCCTGCCTGTTCTGGCTTTGAAATGTGGAGGCTGCTGCATTGGGAGGTCCAGGAGGCAAGGAATAGAGAGAATGCTCTGGTTCCTTCATCTGTTGACTTTGTACACCAGATGGGGATGAAGGATGCTATGTATTGCACTGCCTCAGAGGCCCCAGTGGTGTGGGCAGGTTTTGGGGTATCTGGGACGTCTTAAGGAATTAAGGTCGTGCCTCTGTGTCTGTATCTGCCAGTGGATGAGCTCAGGCCTAGGTGTCTGTGCAGGCCTCTGCGTAGGGGGGAAGGGGACGCAGCTGCGCTCAGTTTAGTTCTTGCCTGTGGGTGGGTCACTTCGGTTCCGAGACTGTTTTTGGTGCTCCCAGTGGACAGAGGGGTGCTTGGCTTGGGGGTTGCTGGATCCTCTTACGCTGGCTGCTGCTTGCGTCATCCTCTCTGCTAAGGACACTCACAAAGAGACCTCAAAGAAGGGTCAAGGCCAGCAGGGATAAATCCCGATTATAGAGATTCCTGTGGTCCTTGATGTGCTTCCGTCGCCCATCGGGCTGTACGGGAACAGTAGGAGCCACCTCCCAGACTGCGGCGCTGTCCCCACAGGGCACTTCCTGCGCTGGCAGGGAGAGGTGGGGGCGGACTCTGTGGCTTCTTCAGGCCCTCTCGCTCTCCTTCCCCGTCTTTCATCTGTTTCCCGTTCAGAGGTTCCCCCCTTCCTCGCGTTTCTCTCAGTTACTCCCCCTCGGCAAGTGCCCAGTCTCCTTTTGCTTAGTTTTCTCGAGTCATGTCAGAACTTTCTGCCTGTTCCGCGGCAACGTCCTGTCCTGAGGGCGGAGCAGTGAGGCAGGAGCTTCGGCCGATTCTCCGCTCCGAGGGGTAGTTGGCTTCAATTCTCTTTTAAGTTATCCCAATTATCTAAAAGATTGGACACTGCAGAGGTCAGGCTGAGGAGACATTAGCGGGCAGAATACATGAACAGGACGGATGGGCAAACAGTGTGGGTCAGAGGCAAGGGAGCAGGAGCCTCCAGGGTGCCGGCAAGGGAGGCCTTCGCACTGTTGCGCCCGCGTGTTCCGGGGCTCCGCCGGGCCAGGAGGTCCCAGCGTGGGAAGGGAGCCGCCTGGCAGCCAGATGGGACGCGGCGGCCCCGGGGGTCAGGGTGGGAGGTCAAACGGGGGGAGGATGCTCGGCGGGTAGAAGGGACAGTGTGGGCTCCCACGCTTGCCTGCAGACATTTGAAAGCCTGGCACCTGTGGGCGCGCGCTGCAGCAGCACCACCAGTGGGCAGATCTGACGAAATATCAGGAATCAGACGGAACGTCTCTATTTCAGGAGGTGGCCACCACATGGTCACAGAGTAGTTCAGCAGAGGCTGATGACCACTGGTGACGACACTTTCAAAAACGGTAAATTATCCATTCCTTTTTTTGCGTTGTGCTGAAATGGCAGGAGTTGAGAGGTCTTGTCACTCGGCACCTGTTGCGGATTGAGTTGTCTCCACCGGAACGGGCACGCGGATGCCCCAGCCTTCAGTCCCACGCTGCGGGACCTTCTCAGGGACTCGGAGTGCCGCCGATGTCGTTGCTTAGGACGGGTCACAGCAGGCTGGGCTCCCACGTCCATGTGACTGACGTGCTCCCAAGGTAGGAAGGCAGCGGTGGAAGGCCGAGGGGCACGGGTAGAACACCTGTGAGGTTGGAGGCGGCGGTGGGATTGGCGTGGCCGGGAGGTCTCAGGTGGGCACGGCCTGGTCGGCAGTTTGATTTCTGGTGTCTGGCCTCCAGAACTGAGATGGTAAGTTCTGGTTTAAGTTTGTGTTGCTTTGTTACTGGTCTGAACACGACTCCTCAGTTTTATGAAGACCCAGGGCGGTTAAGTGCTCTGCCCAAGTTCTACAGTTTCTTCTCTTTTTTTCCCTCCACTTCTTAAACGCAGAATTGCAGCTTCTCTCAGGGCCTCAGTAAATATCACGGAATGAATAAACCTGCGGCTCTACTTGAGCTTGAACTCTAGCACGCTGGTGGCCGTCCCAGTGCCTGCTTCCTGCCCTGTGAGCCCCGGGCCGATGGCTAAGCCCCCACTCACTGTGTTTGTGAGAAACCCTTCTCCCTGTGATGGCAAAAAGATTTCCTCTGGCATACTGGCAGAAATTTTGGGGAAATGATTGAAGGCATTTCTGGGCCCAGCAGGAACAAGAGCTAGAACCAGCTGTGACTGTCCACAGGGGTGAGGCAGGGCTGGGTGGTGGCACGTGAACAGGGAATTTGCCCTTCCTGGTTTGGGGTCTTTAACGGTATGATTTAGCATTTAATTACGTAGCTTTGCACTGTCATCTAATTGCTTTCATTGCTGCTGGTTGACTCACTTCACTGCAAGCCTCCATTTTTAGATTTATCTCCCCTATGCCACAGACTATCTATATATTATCAATCAATCTATCTATAATTTTCCTATATCTCCATATTTGTGGTAAATACTATATGACCGATGTACCCAGTGTATTCTGTAGGCTCTGAACTGTAGACTTATAATTAATAATATGGTTATACCCTAAAGGTCCTGACATCCCAAACAAGTGAAAACAGATCATTAATTTTTTTCTTAAAGTCTTTGGTTTTCCAGTTTTAGTGGTTTTTCTTTTTCTTTTTCTCTTTGGCAAGTTACCATACATTTTGTTTTCTTAGACATCAGCAGATAGTAAAAAACAAGTTATTTAGGCATATGAGATAATTTGGTAATTGGCAAGTGGTTTGAAGGTTTTAATTTTTGTCTTTCATTTTAAAGAAACACACTGGGATGGATTTTTTTGTCTGTTTTTGGGAAACTCAGACTTGGTCTGGTCATTTTTTGGTGGCCTCTCGGGGGCCTCTGCTCATCCCTGTCACCCCTTCTCACCTGTTCTCAGCCCCACACAACAGGAGACACAGGTTTCTGGAAGGTAGCGATTATGCCTCACTTCGTTTTTAATTTTCAGCATCTGTACAGTTTGGCATATAGTAGATACTCAATATAGTAGATACAAGAAAGCAGGTTTTTGGAGGAATGGAGGGAATATTACTTATTTTTTAGGTCCACTGCCTGATTCCCTCCAGAACCTCAAGTTCATTCATTTAGCTACTAAATGTTCTGGTCACCAATTCCAGGGGGGTCTTTCCGCCACATCACCAAGAATTCTCAGACACCAGTGGCATGTCCTGCAATTCAACTCAATTCTGAGACTCCCTACCCTGAGGTGGTATCAGGTTCCACAGGGTGAGGCTCGGTCCCACGGGGCTGTCCCCCCACCCCCTCCCCACATCAGAAACCAGTCCCAAGTGCAGGCTGTCACCTGTGCTGCCGACTGACTGGCCACAGGTTGGAGGTTCCAGGGGGCCTCCCTGGAGAGCAGCTGCCAGTCACAAGCCCTGGTCGTTACTTGTGTCGTGCCTCGCTGGCTATGAATCAGAGGTTCCCAAGACCCCTCCTTGGGATGGATTAATTTGCTAGAGTGCTTATCAAACTCAGGAAATGCATTTACTCACTAGATTACAGGTTTATCATAAAAGGTTACACCTCAGAACAGCCAGATGGAAGAGAGGCATAGGGCAAGGTATGGGGGAGGGCTGGGAGCTTCCACATCCTCTCCAGAGCCCCACTCTCCTGGTACCTCCACGTGCTCCCCAAGGCGGAAGCTCCCTGAACCCCTTCCGTGTGGGTCTTTATGGAGGCGTCACTACACAGCAGATTGATGAAATCATTGGCCACTGGTGACTGAACTCAATCTCCAGGACCACCCCCAGGCTGGGGGTAGGAGGGACTCAAAGTTCCAACCCTTTTCTCACGAGGTTGGCTCCACTGCCAAGCAGCCCCATCCCTTCCTTAGGTGCTTTCCAAACTCACTTCATCAACGTGACCACAGATACCTTTATCACTCTCAACATTCAGGAAGTCCAAGGGTTTTGGGAGCTGTGAGCCAAGGATCAAGGACAAAGACCAAATATATACAAGAAAGAGATTTTGGCCATCCACATATCCATATATTTATTTTTCTTATAAATCACAGTCTTGCAGATACTAATTAGAAGGGACAATATAATGTTGTACCCGTGCTTTAGCTCTCAAAGCACCTAACACTA
This sequence comes from Smutsia gigantea, assembly GCA_032199065.1. Lineage (NCBI taxonomy): Eukaryota > Metazoa > Chordata > Mammalia > Pholidota > Manidae > Smutsia > Smutsia gigantea. The sequence continues at coordinate 919,177 of JAVSCE010012431.1, read as the reverse complement.
CCTTTAGCACTATAGATAGGAATGCGTAATTGAATAATACAATTTGAAATACCCCCAATTAAGAACTTCTCCACATGAATAAATAAAAGATACAGGATTAGAGATAGAGGAAGTAAAGGGGAAAGGGTAGAAAGAAATGCAGGAGATGGTTAAAAATATAATAGTTGCTGGCATATCTATTATGTGACCTATTGAATTTCAGTTATGGGGATTTTGGAGAATTTCAGCTGATTCCCAAACACCGTAAATATTTCAGTCCTGTGTTTTTAGTGCTGTATAGTCACATCCTTCCTCTCCTTAATCCCTGGCAACCACTCATCTGCTCTCCATCTCTGTAACTGTCATTCGAGAAAGTTATATAAATAGAGTCATATAGTATGTGACCTTTTGAGGTTTTTTCCCCATTCTGCATATGCCCTTAAGATCATCCAAGCTGTTGCATGGGTCAGCATTTCTTTCCTGTAACTGCTAAGCAGTATTTCAAAGAGTTGTTTTTGAAACCCTTCTGGACATGGAGTCCTAGGTCCATCCATGGAGTTCTATGTCCATCCCTGGGCTCCTAGAAATGGAAGGTGTTATCACCTGCAACCTGGTCTGAAGTATTTGACAGAAATAACTGAAGTTATTTACAGAATGGGCAAGAGTAAGAGTGGCAAAGGAAGAATCCCAAGGAAGGAAATCCTTCAACATTCTCAAAAAACAAGGGGTTTGGGAACAATGCCTACATGCCCACGCTTCCCAAGGCGTATTTTGCAGAATGCCAACAGGTCTACTGTGGAACAAATGTTTAGCAGCTAAGTTTAGGGAATCACACCTAGTGTCATGCTGTAGGATTTTCCTCTCATATGGTCAAGTGTTTTGAATTCTAAGAGAAGGATATGATAGTCTGTGATTTCCAAACCTTTAGACCAGCATATGAATGTCCTTTTCCCAGAATATTTCTCTGTGGGAGTTTTCCAGGGAAAATACTTTGGGTAAAGCTGTTTTAAGTTAACAAATAGTATTTAAGTACTAAAATGATCAAGAAGTTTTATCACACAGTCAGGTGTATTTATTAAGTTCACTTTAAGGTTTATAACAGGTATAAAAAATACAAGAGTTGCTCTAATGGTGGAGATATAACAACCAAATATTCTTAATGGCAAAAAAAGTCAAATTCAGAACCAGAGAGTAGGATAGGGGCTGAGGGTGAAGAAAATGGGGAGATGTTGGTTAAAGAGCAACCTTTCAGTTATAAGATGAATATATCCTGGGAATGTAATGTGGAGCATGGTGGCTGTAGTTAATAGAGAATTTTATACTTGAAATTTGCTAGGAGAATAGATCTTAAATGTTCTCACCACACACGTACACACAGAAACAGTAACTTTGTGAGGGGATGGATGTGTTAATTAACTTGTTGTGGTTCTCATTTCACAATGTATATGTATATGAAATCATCACACTGTACATCTTAAAACATGCAAGTTTTGTTAATTATATGTCAATGAAGCTGGAAAAAAATTTATGTAAAAAATGCTGCCATTAGGGGGCAGAATAGGATCAGAGCAAAGGGAACATCCCCTAAATAGTTGCCTAATTTAAAAATTCCTTTTGTGTACTAAAAAGGAAAGGAGTCTGAGAGCTTTTTCTCCTTCCTGTGCAAACCAGTAATAAAGTTATTAAGATATTCTGTCTACTCCTATAGCCATACACTCTTAAGGAGGCATTCTCATCTTTGGCCTGTAATTTATGCATAATTATCTGTTATTTTTAGGGTAAAAAATGTGGTCAGAGAAGAAGCTGCTTTTTGGTTTTATAAAAGGGAATCCTGATTTTCAAACCCAGGAGGTCATTAGCCTTTGGACAGTTTAGAAAGTTACTATTGCCATATTCTACTATCGCTCCTCTCTCCTGTTTTCATTAGGGAATAAGTTATGGCAAGTCAAGTTTGACCTAGAATTTGTGGAATTTTAATCTCCTAATGGAGTAGAAGAGTTTCCATTAATCTTCTAGCATATATTTATTGCTATCTTCTTCTGCCTGCTTTTGCTTGAAGTATTTTTTTCTCCTTCCAATGCTGCTTCTTGTATAATCACAGCTAGAGAAGAACAAATATAACTGAGAAGATAGCAAAATGGGCTTGTTCGCCAAGGCTGGTTGCCAGGCAAGCTTCTTAAAGCCCATCTTCACTTACAGCACCAGACTCCCACAGGTTCTTTGTCATCTTGAACTAGTTTATCTGAATAAAAACATTTTATGAGAATCCAGGAAACCCCTCTCCACTGGGAAGATTATGTAGAAATTCTCTAATAGGAAAGGGCATTATTACGATTTATACTATAACGAAGGGATGTCCCCTGCCCTGGGCCCATCCACCCTCTTCTTCCCTTCCGTGGAGTGAAGACTAGTTTGTGACCCAACGTTCCTGCTGAGGAAGGTCCTGGGAGGGGGCCTGTATCTCCCTTAGTGGGCGGTCTCCCCCAGGGGCCATAACCTGGGGAGGCTGCGGGTCCTCAGGAAAGAGAGTGGAAATCAGGAGGGATGAGAGGGAAGCCTCGCCTTTGGGCAGAGCTCTCTGAGGTCCACACTGGGGTGTACGTAGACAAGCCGGGGATGCGCTCAGTTAGGAGGGGCTGTGCCATGCAGAGGCAGGCTGGGAGGAGGGAGGGGGCAGAAGATGGGTCAACCCAGCCCCTAAACCAGGTCATCCAACTGCACACTTATTCTCTTCCTATTCCCGCTTAGATGTTAGTGGTTTTAAAAATGTTTTGGCCTTATTTCAGTTGCAGTGAAGAGAGTTTAAGGAAGACTTTAAAGTGTAAGGTGCGAGCCATGGTTGGTGAGGCCCGTGTGGAAGGGGTGGCTTTAATAGACAAGACATTCAGAGCAGGACTTTGAGGCCAGAGTCGCTAAGGCAGCCCTCCTTCTTTGTGAGAGCCCTCATTAATCGCCCCTTGAAGGGTGATGGGGTCCCTCAGACTCCCAGAGCAGGTCCTGTGGGAAGAGATTTCTTCCCATATAAAATGCTATGGACAGCTGCCCTCAAAGCTTATTCCTTCACCAAATAGTGTCAAATCTGTTCATTACTAGGAAGACAAGATTGAGTAGGCAATTTATATTTATTATCAACCAGAATTGACTCCCTTACCTAACTGTTTTCAGGTGAATAAAAAACAGTGGTTCTGAGAGGTCAGGTGATGTTCCTAAGGTCGAAGTCAGGGCAGGGACTAAGACTCGGGCTTCCCGGCTCCAGGCTGTGTTGGCATTGCCCCAGACAGGGATGTTCCCGTGTTCTCAGCCGGGTCTTACTCTGCAGTCAGCGTTTTCAGTATACCAGGAGATGGAGACTAGTCAAAAAAGGCTTTTGCTAGTTCTTTATTTTCCACACAAGCCAGCGCTCAACAATACCAGACATGAATTGCGTGGTCTGCACCTTTGCATTGAAAGTGGAGCTCTGTCCAGGACTCTGGGATCCTGAGCTGTGTGGGTCAGCTCATTGGTCGAAGGTGCGGACGCAGAAGGTTCTTCTGGATCTTACAGCCGAGCCCTGCGGGTTGACGAGGCGAGTGCTTCAGAGGACCGTGTGCGCGCGTGTGTGTCTCCTTTTGGTGTCTCCTAGGGAAAGAAACGGTGAGCCAGGGCTACTGAAGCATCCTCCTCTTCTTTCCCCCGACACTGACGGCAGCGCCCTCTCTGTTAATTAGAAGCGAAAGAAGCAAGCCATGTCACCCCCCACAGGACGCGGAGCAGGCGAACTTTTCCCGTCCTCGGGGCAGTTTGCCTCCCGAGGAAGGAACACCAAGCTGTGGATGACGTTAGCCGTAGGAAACGACCGCCTGTGTTCCCGTGGAACAGGACAACCATTCAACAGCATTGTCAGTGGTTTTCCGTGCACTCGCCCAGTCTGTCTCCTCTGCAGCCAGCATGTGGTACTCGGCATGGCAGACGGATTACCCACCTCCTGTGTCCCAGGAATTGCTCTTTACATGCTTTGTGTCAGGTAATCTTTCCAAATGGCTCACCAGACAGATGCAGTATTGCAGATGAAGATGCTGACAAAAGGAAGTTAGTACGTACCACCCGCTGGTAGGTGGCGAGCCTGGATTCAGATCCTGCATGGCAGGCTGGTGCCAGAGTGTGTGCTCTTAACCATCTCACAGCCTGCCACCTGGGAGCATCCACTGGACTTCCACAGACCTGTGATGCCAGATTACATCCCACAGGCGTCACCCACAGTCCCCTGGGCCCCGGTGTGATCACGTACAGGAGAGGTGCTCTTGTTTGGGGGAGCGATCCAGAGTAAGCACAGAGGTCTGATGATAAAATCACTCCAGTGCCAGCTCTAGAATTGTGACCTGGAATGTCATTCCCTATATTTATTAATATTATTTTCAAATGATACAGCTAGTATTTACAGAAATATCATTTAGTACTGAACTAAGTGTAAAGCAGGTGCTTTACAAGAATTACTCTGAACCCACCCGGGATGACTATTGTGCCTCGTTTACAGATGAGCTCAGGGTTAGTGGATAATGTCCCAGTGTTGTATGGCTTCTTAAAAGGCAGAAGTGAGATTTGAACTCAACATAGTGCTCACATTCTTAACTACTGAGTTGTATCAGTACCCTAGTTGGCTGTTTTGCATTTCAGGACAGATGTCTTTCCAATCAGTTAGCTTCCCTGAAAAACTGGGAGCAGTACAGGCTTGGTCTCTGTGTTCCTGAACTTTGCTTTCTTGATTCTGTTCTGCTCTTGAACCATCTGTGTACCATTCTTTCTTTCTTTAGCATTCAACTTTCATCATCTGGCTTTGATTTGCTCAAACTCTTTCCTCTATGCAATTTGTATTGCTTTAGTTTCTTTTCCTATGGAAACCATTTTTTTGTAGTTAATTTAATAATACATGTTTTACTACTTTGAAGTCTTATTCTTTCACTACAATAATGGAATTTATATAGCCCTGTGATAGAAGTCTCAGTAAAAATGATATATACATATATGTGTATATGTAATTTTAAATTGATACATTTTTGGCTCCACAATTATCCTTCTGAATGGTTTGTCAAATACAACTGATCCAAACTCGCTTGCCAATGTCACTTTTTCCACATGGCATGATTTGAGGAGTGTAGAAAAGTGTCTGCTTTAAAGTGTTTGTTAATGGCAAAGAGAAATAAAGTATTCTATCCCGAAAGTCCTCTGGGAATGCAAATAGGGTCATCCCAGCAGGACCACGTACTGACTTAAGAGTGGTCTATTAGCCAAATGAATTGCTTCGAGCTGTAGAGAGTCGGGGTCCAGCGCCTGGTGACAGGTAAATTCATCACCAGTCATTTTACTTTAGTTCTGTATGAGTGGGTCAATGAGCTTGAAGAGTCTGAGTAGTTTGAAGACTAAATAAAAGACAACAGGTGTAACAGTTTTCAGGTGTTGATAAAAATACTGATCAGCATTCAGTTCACTCACACAAATTAAAATCTAACATGCACTCACGCGGAGAAACCAAAGTATTTACAGTCATAAAAGTACTATCAATAGACAATTTAATAAAACAACCTCTGAAAATATAAACAACCAATTAGTATATTTGAAAAAAATAGGTACAAACAAGGGGCTTTGCTCTGGATATCTGTGCAGGTGGCCCACACCTTGCATAGGGGCTCTTGGCAAAATACAGTTTCCATAGCCATTTTTATGTTATGTGCCACAAATTGTGTACAGTTACAGACAAAATATACTAACTGTTTTCAACTTGACTCTTCTCGACTTGGATTTTATTTCATCTAAGTTTCCAATTTTAGCTAAAAAACCAGTGCAAGTGAAATAGATTGATGCTGAAAAGGTTTTCATTTCTTGTAACTCTACACCTTTACAAACTACAGCGAATAAAATGCACGCGTACAGATGCTGACACACATGCAGAAGGAGCCCATCGCTGAAGAACCTCCTGAGCAGAATAGTGATTCCGCTCCCAGGAGACCCGTATGTCCCTTGAGAATTCCAAGCGGAGGGCAGGGGAGAGAGAAGATGATCTGTCTAACAGATCCGTCTGCTTTGCCAACTGACTAATATAAAAATAAATTAAATGAAGTTACTTCTGTAGACACACACCTAGGTGGTAAATTGGGTTGAATTAAACCATGTAGACACAGCTAGGAGGCGACAGAGGGCACAACTCTTTATTTGCTAACCGATATCATTGGTTTTTATATACGGCTTGTTTGGCAAGAAGCCCACAAGATCAAAGATCAGTTGAGATTTAATTGTCCTTTAAGAGTGCCCACAGGTCTGAGATCTGTTACAGAAATGCGTTTTCTTTGGCACAGAAGAGTTAACTTAGAAACAGGAGTATACAACCGCCCCGTTGTAAAGAGGTGGCTGTTTTAAACAATATCCCAATTTGCTTGTTACAAAAAGGCGTTATCTGCAAATGTATAAACACATCCCCAGATGTCTCCATCTAAGGTGCTATGCTTGTCCTGTGCTACCAAAGGAATGCTTTGTAGAGCAACAGTGGATGGCTGGTCTCATGCTCACTTTCTAAACAAAATAGAGGGTCCTTCAAGTTGACCTGCCTGATCCTTGGTTGCATGAACTGTCTGGGGGTTCTTAGCTGGAGTTTCCTGGGACCGCCCAGCCTGGCCCAATCCTGGTGCCCAGAAAGAAGTCAGCAGGATTGGTGGTGTGGAGAGGTGGGCAGGACCCACAGTGAAGGAAGAGGCAGAGCCGTGTGTTGGCCCCAGAACTGCCGGCCTTGGGTACACTCAAGTCTCCTGTATGGGTGTCCCAGGGAACCCTGATTCTGGAGGAAGCCGGGCTGGGGACAGGCTCCTTCCTGCAGGCCCACTCCTTGAGCTCAAGTGCATTAGATCCCTACTAGGGAGGTGGTGGAAGTAGGGAGCACAGACTCCATGCTGACCCCCAGAACTGCTACTCTTGGGCACACACTGGAGAACATTAACCCCGAAACTCCCCACAGAGGTCAGACTCTGGTCCCTTGGGTGTGTGGGGAAGGGGAAGGTAGTGGTTCATGCCCCAGGGGGATGGCAGAACATCTCTGGGGCTTGTAGCAGGTGTCCCCAACCTCCACCTGTTTATGAGGCTCTAGGTGGTGGCTCATGCCACACCTGGGGCCAGCTGTATCATATGCACCTGTATGACAAAGGCACAGTCCCGGTGCTGGGCTGGTTGGGCCACAGTCCATGGTTGCCATGCTCACCCATGATCAGGAGGAGGCCTGCCCGCGCCCCAGGCTGGTCTGAACAGGGTGCAGCGGTCTCCCAGGTGAGGGCTGCTGGTCAGGGCCTGCAGGGCTGGGGGACTTGCCTTGTTTCGGAGTCCCTGACACGTGCTAGTAGAGATGGGCTTGCCTGGGGTGGGGGTTACCTGGAAACATCACGTAGGTAGCATCCTGTGGCTTCAAGCACGTTGCCCTTCGCATCCGACCCTGGGGGCACCAGACACACGCTTCACATTTCCCAACCCCGTGGCTTCCATTTTTCATTCGTAATGAAAATTATGGGCCCAGAAACCGGCGGAAAGAAGCTTCCACTGGCCAATCTGGATTTCTGGGCAAATTCCAGAACATAGGAGAATTGAGCCTCTGTTCCCTGATCTGGAGAGGAAAGCCTTCCTCTTTTTGCCACACCCAAACATGGCCGGCGCTCGAGGCTGTCATTTCACATCTGGACCAGTTCTTGCTGCATCTCTTTTGCCTTCCGTTTCAGCCTTAGCTGTTCCGGATCTTCTTGTCTGGATGGAGACTGAGGCTCGCGTTAAGATTTGTCTTTCCTGTTCATCTTTCCTTTGTTTTTCGATTGCGTCAAGCGGTCAGAAACTTTGAGCTGAGGCCGGACATCACGTTCCTGTTCTTATCTGTCACCAACCGTATGAGAGAAGTTCTGCTGAACTGTTTGTGGTATTTTCTCTACCAGGTTCTGCAACCTCTGTTGCATGGCATGGGATTCCTAACTACGTCTGGACGCAATTCCTTTATGCCCTGCTTTTTTTAAAACCTATTTCTGATACACTTCTTTGTAAAAGCGCTGCAAGAGGAAGGTTTCACCTTCCAGGCCCCGCGTTAGGGGGCCACTCACTTTGTGGCTAATCTTGCCTTCCTTCCAAGTTTATTGTGCCATCGGTGCAACGCCTTTGATGTCATCATCCCCAAGCCTCCCTTCCCCAGGCTCCCTGCGTCCTTTTTTCTGCACAGGAGCTGCCTGACCCGAGACCGGGCGGTGGAGGGTGCTGGGGGTGGGGGTAGGGGGAGGTGAGGGTGGGGCAGAGCGCTGGCTCCAGGGGGCGCCCTGGGCTCAGCTCCAATCCGCTGCAGCTGCCTGCTGAATCCGCCTGTAGGGCGCGCGGTGGGGCGGGGCCCGGGGGCCTGGGGGCGGGGCCAGGGATAGGGGTGGTCCGGGGGCAGGGCGGGGCCTAGATGCCTGGTGGGCGGGGCCAGGTGGCGGGGGCGGGTCCCGGGGTCTGTGGGCGGGGCCCGGAATGCGGCGGCCCCGCCCGGGAAGCGGCGAGCCGGCGTCGGCATCCGGAGGCGGGCGGGCTCTCCGCGGACAGGCACGAGGTGAGGCTGCGGCGAGGACCCCGGCTCGCGGCCTGACTCCCTGGTGACGTCTGCTCCGGTGTCCCGTCCCGCAGATTCCGCTCTCGCTCCTTCCCGTCAGCTGCCGCCCCTGTAGACGTTTACCCGCGAAGCCAGTGTTCGAGCGTCCATGGGTCCTCCTACCTTTCCTCGCGTTTTCCGTGGTCCCGCGGCCGCCGTGGAGGGGCTGGAGGCCCCGGTGGCCCTGAGCGCTGGGGCGTCGCCGTCGGGGCGGAGACCCGCGCTCGCTCTGGAGGTTGGGGCCGCGCCGGGAGGGACTCCCGTGGCGGGGTCGGCCGGCCTCTGGGGACCGCGGCTGCGCGCCGGCTTGGCGCTCGGAGCCCTGCGGGCGGCCGGACGCCTGGATGCTCGTCGGCTTGGGAGGCAGCCGCTGCCGCGGGCGCCCGCGTGGCCCGAGCCCCCGGTGGTGGCCCACCGTGTGCTGGGCGAGGTTCCCTTGCAAGAGTTTTAGCTTTCACATTTAAGCCTTTGATCCGTTTTTGAGTTAGTTTTTGTAATGTGGTCCAAGAGTCCAACTTCATTCTTTTACTAGTAGAAACCCAACTTCCCCGGCACCATTTGCTCGAAACTTATTTCCTCATTGCACGGTCATGGCACATTTGTGGAAAATCATTCTGGTCTCTCTGTTCTGCCGCATTGATCTGTGTGTCGATCTTTGTTCTAGGATCATAGCTTTGTACTAAGTTTTGAAATCAGGGAGGGTGAGACCTCTAACTTTGTTCTCTTTCAAGATTGTTTAGCTATTCAGGGTCCCTTGAGAATCCATATTAATTTTAGGATGCATTTTTCTATTTCTGCAAAAAATACCATTGGCTTTTTGGTAAGGATTGTCTTGCATCTTTGCTTTGAGCTCATGTTTTACAGAAGTAATTTGTTCAGTTTTAAAATTTGCTTTTATCTTCCCTGTGAGTCTAATATTCTTGTATTTTTTGCCATGTGTTTTCCCAGTCCTTTCTCTTCCAACTTGTCTCCCTCCTCTCTCTCTCCCCCTCCCTCTCTCTCTCCCTCTCCCTCCCTCTCTCTCTCACACACACACCTTTTTGTGGTATTTTGGTAAAGTTTACCCAATAACTCCTTTTTAATTTTTCCTCATTCATTCTTAAATGAGTAGACTTCCTTCTGTGCCATATTTACAGGAGATTTATGTAAAAGAGGCATTAGGGAATTTTAAAAGCTTGGAGAAAATTTCCATTACAAGTAAAATTCCTTATGATTCAGGGTTGTGTGGATAAATTCTCTTAATTTCCCAGCCCCCTGAGTTTGGCAGCCACAGCACTGCCCATAATGTACTCTATTTTGCCTTACTTTCTGAAAGCTTCCTGAAAGTGTGGTGTGTATCAGTGATTCCTGGCTTAGCCCATCTTCCCTGCTTCTCCTTGATACAGCCCACACACCCCGTCAGGTTGTCCTCTCGGCCCTGGAGACCTGCACTCTGATAGCTTCTTTCGAAATCCTTAGCTGAATACTTCCTCTCTGGGTGTCTACCCTTACTTCTCTTTGACCTTCAATGCATTTGGTGGCCCATCCTCACGATTATGTTTTAGAATTTAAAAATCTCTGGATTTTACTAAATGTGAAACTTTCTGTTTCTCATTCTCCTAGTTGTTTTTGGGTGATTCTCATCCCTAAGATGAGAGACTAACCTTATAGTTTCTAACTGTGAGTCTGTGAGGAAGAGGTTTAGCTAGTTGCAGTAACAGTGATGGAAAGTTGACTTTCATGGGCCAGAAATGTGGGGAGAATGGATATGCAATCAGAACACCGAACGATTGCTTTATGGTGAAATCTAGCAAAGTGAGGACACCTGGGTGATGGGCATGACTTGATGGCACATGAATGCGGAGCTGACGTGAGTTAACAGCCTTGCCCCTCACAGGCAGCGTTAGGGTTCTGGAGATCTCTGCGTCAGGCGTGTATGTACTTACCACATTTTTTTTTTGAATCCAGCATTGCCATTTGGTGTTTCTATCTCTAAATTCCTGGATCAGCTGTTTTTTATATTGTCCCCTGTGACTTTTATTTGGATGTGCCTGGTCCACTGACTCTATTGCCTTTTCTTCCTTCCATCTGCCATTATTCAACAAGTATCTGCTTATTTAACAGACCAGGTGGGTTTCTGGATTTTCCAGGTAATGAGAATGTGACGGGAACAGTTAATGTGTCTTCATTCCCATTAAGGCTGCTGTAACTGGAATAATGAAGAGGAGATAAGAAATCTGTGGTTGTACCTTATATTCAGGATATGAACAGAAGCTGGAATCCGGTGTGACTAAGGAAGATTACATAGCCCATGTGAGCAGAAATGTTGAGGTGACAAGAGTGTTTGGCTAGCCCAGGAGTGACATTCTGAGGCAGGAGGCACGACAGAGAGGCTTGGATGAGGGTTTGTTTCCTTTAGAGTTGGCACCTGCAGGAATGTTATGCAGGACAAAGTGCTCCATTAAATGCATTCAGGAGGGTGTCATGGTGGCGTGGCATGGTGAGGAGGGGAGACTGGCTGGAGGTTTGCTGAAGAGCAAGTGCTTCCAGGTGTGGGCAGAGGATAGTCTCTGAAATAGCCTCCATGAAAACGGTGGGACTGCCCCGCCCTTCTCCAGTCTTCCTTCTCTTCTGCAGCTTCCCGAGATTCTTATTTCCCCTTCAGATGTGCATGAAGTGTTTTCATGCCTTGTGTGAGATGTGGCAGATGATCGAAGAGGCTGATGAGCCCACACCCGTAGAGCTGGCTGTATTTTCAGCCACATAGACAATCCTTAATATTACAACAGAATATAGACTAACTATTCAACCAAGGTCATAGATTAACCTTTGAAGTACTAGAAGTAGAATAGTTACGTTTTAAAGTTCTCCTTTAGACAGGGTTACAGTTCCATAGTAATTATTTTCAAGCATATTGCTTCTAGAGAGAAATAATGTGCTTCCTAATCTTATATATATTGAGGAAAGAATACGTGTTTAGGTTGTTGTTATCAAGGCAAACATAATCAAGTGCATATGTTCCCAGTTCTATATTTAATTATTTAAATTTTTTATAAAGAGCAAATTCCATAATATACACTTCAGTTTCTATGTATCTTAGGGTACTAGTTGACTATTATGTACTTTTCCAAATGAGGAAAATCAGTTGTAGCAGAATACGAAGGAGAAATCATATACACGTTTTTTAAATAAAATAGTATGTTGTTACATTATTTTAAAGTTACCTAAAATCTCTCATATATCTCTTGAATTGATCTCATATTTTTTCCAGCTATGTCTCTTTTTGTTCTATCAAATACATGTTTTTCTAGTTCCAGGAAAGATTCTTTGACAAATTTAAATTTGGCTTTAGTTCCCAGGGCTTGTGAATGATATCAGGGTGGGAATATTGTGAACTATTCCAAATAATTGGAACTAAGGAAATGAAACTAGTACTCCATACAAGTAAAGTGAAATTTTTGTCTGGAGTGCATTAAATCTAATTTTTTACTGATATAATTTATAGTTTCTCTACTTTTTATGTGGAAAAAGTAAGGAATAGAATGACTAGACTCATTTCAATTATGAGAAACTCCATAGTAGAGTAAGCCAGAATTAAAGAATGTTTTCACTTTTACAGCAAATATATCCATTTCTGTTATATATCTTTCCTATATATCTCATTTGGGATAGCCCTTTCTAAGCAGCATATGCCACAATGGTTTAATGATGAACTCAGATTCTCGAGTATTTGTTCAATTTTTCAAATGTCATGGTGACATAAAATCTGGAGTTCTAACCAAATTCTCTTTCTCCTAAAGAATAAATCAAATCCTTATATTTTTCATTCCCATAACATAGGATCTTTGAGTTGGCAAAAGTCTAATTACACTTAAAATCCTCAGAGGTTACTTTTTTCAAGCTGTTTGATACAAGAATGATGGAGTCTGATTCAGAAGTTAGAAAGTTCTAATTTAGTCAAGCTTTGCCAAACTACAACGTTAAAGAATTAAGGTTAGTTCAAAAATAAAAACTGTGAATTCTGATTGAGTGCTAAACTTGGCAGATGTCGTCATGCACATCATTTGCCTTCCATAAAATGGGTTCGAAACACCCCTAGGAGATGATGCCTACCAGTTTTGTAGATTGATTAGAATGCAGTCCTAGTTCAAAGCTGATATTTTCCTTAAGCCTGTGTAGTGTAGCTGTTAATAATGAGAATCTGGGCCGTGGCATAACAGGAAAAACTGAATATAGCAAGATGAATCTCTATTGCTAAGTATTGTTAAATATTGTAATCATTAGAAAAGTTCATTGAGTGCCTAATAGAACATACTGTTTCCACATGCAAGGTATACTTTTAAAAACCACAATCTATTTTGTAAATATTAATTTATAGTAAGTTTATAGTATCTTATAAATACTATAAAGCAAGCTTATCAACTTCATATTCTTGGCATCTCCCATCATGTTTAGTGTTTTAGAAAAGTCTTTAGAAAAAAATATACACAAAGTAATACAATGATTACAAAACTTATGAATACAAGTGCTTAATCCAACGCACCACAAATAATAACTATCTGATTGGTTAATTTCTTCATCATCTCTCTATATTTTTATTCTTTGCTGCAGTTTCAAGGCTAAGTACACAAGAGGGGAAGGTGACCATTTCAGGGTGCAGAGTTACTTGTTTGAGACTTTGGAATGGGAATATGGCACCTAATGGATGATTTGATCCAAGCAGGTGCTTTTCAGATAAGCGCAGAAAAGTTGGTATGAAATTGTGTTTGGTCTCAAATGTGAGACCAGGAATTTTAACTTACTTTGGTAGGAACTGTTGTTGATTTTTGAGTAGGGGAAGTGTAGAATGAGGGCTGGGCTTTGGAAGACTGATAAAGATTCAGATCGTTTTCATTTGCTGCAGTATACAAAGTTCTACTTTGAATAATTGTAGAGATGTGACTTTTGTTCTGAAAATTTCCCCCCAGCTTTATTGAGGTATGATTGGCAAATGAAAGCTGTATGTATTTAAGGCATACAAGTGTATATACTTAAGGTGTACAGTTACATATATTTAGGGTGATGTTTTGGTATATATTACCACAATCAAGCTAATTAATATATCCATTACCTCACATAACCTTTTTTTTTTTTTTTTGTGGTGAGAACACGAGATATACTCTCCTGGCAAATTTCTAGTCTGCAATACATTATGTTCTGAAACTTCTGAAAAAAATCAGGATATTTAACAGGTAAAACCAAGGAAATAGTAGAGAATTAGTAAATACCTGTCTCTCTCTTTTTTTCCAGTCACTGTCACTGGTTCTCAAATAGAACAATTTTTGCCTTCCTCCCCAAGGGGCATTGACAGTGCCTATGGACGTTTCCGGTTGTCATGACCGACTGGGGAAGAGTGGAAGGTATGTACTACTTGCTTCTGATGGGGAGAGGCCAGGAGTGCAGCTAAACAGCCTACAGTGTATGGGATTGGTGTCCACAGAAAGAGGGATCTGGTCCAAAGCAGCCGCAGTGTGCGGGTGGAGAAACGCGGGGCACCCACACGCATTGAGGGCGCGCTGCAGGCACAGCACGGGGCTCCCTCACTCTCAGCCCTCTTTGGAGGTCTGTATTTTCTTTTGACACCTAAAACATCTGGTGACAGTTCCATGTACCTTGTAAGTGGAATTATATGTTTTTGTCTTTTGGTGACTGGCTTATTTCACTTTAGATTTCCTTTTTAATCATGAATTCAGTAAGAGTATTTTTGAAGCATTATGTAATGGATTTTTTGATGAAAGTTGATGAAACTTTTTGAACAAATGCCATTTTGCAAATAGATGAAACTTCCAGATTTATTTTTTATAGATGAGCTTGTTGATGAAGTATTTGGTGTCTAAATATTTGTCAGTTTCATTAAATGATAAATGCCTGGCCTTGGTAACTTATGAATCTCATCTGCTTTTCCTTAGTTTTTTCTTTTGGAATTGTGTGCATACTTAGAAAAGAGAATTGTGTTTAAGATCTAGGCCTCATAAAATGAATTTATAAGTAGTTAGTAAAACTATCCCAGATGAGCTTGAATTTTACATTTTATTTTTCTAGCTGGAGCACTGAAAAGTCAATTAATCATTTTTAGAGAAATACCACGTATCTCTACCTATCTGTGTGTAGGACAGACAAATGTATTGAAATGTGAAACATCTAACTTTTGAAGGGAGTGTTTCTTTTTTTTTCTTAAAATTTTTTTATATCATTAATATACACTTAAATGAGCAACATTGTGGTTACTAGATTCCCCCATTATCAAGTCCCCACCACATACCCCATTACAGACACTGTCCATCAGCATAGTAAGATGCTATAGAATCACTTCTTGTCTTCGTGCTATACTGCCTTCCCTGGGCATACCCCCTGCATTATGTGTGCTAATCGTAATGTGCCTTTTTCTCCTTATTTCTCCCTTCCCACCCATCCTCCCCAGTCCCTTTCCCTTTGTTAGTCCATTCTTAGGTTCTGCGTGTCTGCTGCTGTTTTATTCCTTCAGTTTTTCTTTGTTCTTATACTCCACAGATGAGTGAAATCATTTGATACTTGTCTTTCTCCGCCTGGCTTATTTCACTGAGCATAATACCCTCTAGCTCCATCCATGTTGTTGCAAATGGTAGGATTTGTTTTCTTCTTATAAGGGAGTGTTTCAAATATACGAGGTGATGCTTTTCATAACTGACCAGAGACATAAAAAATGACTGAAGACTGCAAAGGATGGACACTTTGGAATTGCATGCAATCCAGAAGACTTTTGGATGGGTTCCCAAAGTCTGTGTTAGGCAGAATATTTGAACAAATTTCAATTTGATTTATGAAAAATGTTCTTAACATATTACACAGTTATGTATTTATCATATAGTAGGGAAAGTTGCTTGGATACCAATTACATATGAGCAAGACATTCTAGCCACTGCCTGGTAAACTTTTCAGCTCTACTTCAACGCACTAATTCTTTAAAGTGGTGTAAACTAGCACTCTCTTGGATTTGGGCTGAAGAGATCTGATGAAATTCACTGTGAAATATGAGACCAGGCAGTGATAGGTGGAAATTGGTTCCTCAAAGCAAGTTTTTCATTAGGATCACTTAATCACTGGGCTGGAAGGCCCCTGCGATCTTCTGGTCCAAAACTGTTTAATTCTCTCTCATAGATATTGCCAAACCTACATCTTCAGTCTTACCTAAGGCCTATCATTCCATCTTTAGAAAACTCTTGACTGCTAGAAAGTGATCTCCCTGTAGCTCTTACCCAGCTATCCTGGTCCAATCCGGTGTAGCCATAAGGAAATGTCTTCTCTCTTTTCCACACCACCAGCCTTCAGATAGTTAAAGACAATGTGATTTTATTTTCATAAGCTGAAACCTTTCATCACTATACCCCAGGGCTCAGTTGAAGAGGCAGAAGAGATGCAGAAAAGGAAAACCAAGAGAAAGGGCAGAGTTTAGGACCTGTTCTCCGTGCCATAAGTCAAGATTTGCCCGTTGTACCAGCCGGGTGTAGCTTCCCACCCCACCGTCTGCCTCCGTTCAGCCCCTGTTACTGTCAACCTAGTGCAGGTGTCCCCCAGATCCCACAGCCAAGCCTCACAGTGCTTTGTTACTTCTAATGGAAAAAATTGGTGGCTGTGGATAAATAAAACGTATGCTTTCCTTGTAGCAATTTCAGGATTAACATAACTTGCTGTTTCACAACTAAACAAGACACTGATAATTATTAGTCTTGCTAAAATTTTAGGGACTAAGTGTGAAGGTCATTATGTCCATCTTCTGATTTGATTAGAACATTGGCTTTCCTACATGTATCACATGTGAAGTGCAAATTGTTATAAAATTACGGGAAACTGTCAGACTTGATGTGTGACTCCAAGAGCTTAAGAAGAAGAACACCTTGGTTCCCTTCTGGCATTCTCGCTGTCTTGGTCTGGCTGGCTGGCACTCCAGAGCAGCCCTAATCCGTGCTGCCCACCCAGCAGAAAACTGGTTTTCTCCAGGACCCACCCTCCCCAGGACTGGGGGCTTGGGGGCAGGCAGCTCCTGATGCAGCCCCAGGGGCCAATGCTGCTGGTTTTCAGAGTCAGGAGGAGGATACTTTAGGCATTTTCAGTAGGTTAATTCTTTGTTTTGTGAGACTCTTCCAAGCATTGCAGGGCATTCAATGTCCCTGATCTTCCTGTGTACATCCCAAAGCCTCACCCATCACTGAGACAACTAAAAATCTCCCCAGCATTTCTGGTACCTCAGGTGGATGGGCTGGGAGAGGAGTGTAAGGGTATTCTGGGGGCAGGGGTAGTAGTTGTCCCAGGCTAGGCTGTCCAAGGAGGCCCCTTTCCTCTTGCCAGGGATTGGCATAGGCATGGGAGCTGAAGACTTCTGGGCAATGAGGTGAGAGGGAAAGTCTGCTGGATTGTGGCTGGGAAAAGTGTGGCCTGTTTATGAAATGAGAAGGAACGGTTGCTTGTCTGTTGGCCATCATAATGAAAATGTGAGGTTTCCATTTGCTTGTGGATGAAGTGAATTTGCTGAAGCCAGCTGAGCAAGAAAAGGTGGAGAACCTGCTCCTTGGGGGTGCTGGTGAGCTGCTAAGTCAGTCCGTCCTGGAACTAGTTTGTATTTTGACTTCTTATGATATGAGATGATAAATTCCTTATTGATTGGATCAATTGAGCCAGTTTTCAGTTGCTTAAGTTAAAAGTTTATTAAATGATATGCCTTATCCTACTTTCTTCCTCCCACTCTCTGATCTTAAAGATCACTTTATTGAAACAAATTAAATTGTTAAAATAAAAAATGAACACAAATTAAAAATTAAAAATATTCACGCCTGAAGCAAATGCCAGTGCTCTTTTCAAGACAGACCTGGGTATGTCTTCTACACTATTCATTTATCAGATTAAATAGGTCAAAATAATAAAGGCTCTGTCTTAATTCCAATAAATGATTCCAAAGCCAGAAGTAATTCCATGAGTAGCTGAACACTTTCCTTTTAAAAATTCACTGGTATTTGAATAATACCCATATGACATCATGTCATGTCACAATATTCAGTCGTGGTGGCCTTTTCCTTTTATCTTTGCATTCTTATGTGAATCATAACATTAATTTTTAATGTGCTTTTCCAGCTGATGTTTCCCAGTTTGACCATGGCTTTTGCCTGAAAATAAAAACATGCTTGGAAACTAAGGGTGATGTGTCATGAATGAATCTAGAGTGGTGATCTTAGCTCTTATTTTAACGAGGCTTAAGAAGTTTTTTCACAGATCTGTGGGATTTTAGGGCTTGGGTGGATGGCAAAGGTAATGTAGCATGCCTAAATCCTTTTTGAGTCCTTAACTGAAAGGTGGGGATTGGGTGGCAGAATGTATTTTAAAGTTGGCATCAATTCTTTAAGAGATAGTGAAATAAAAGGCCCAGGGACTGGGGTTGGTTCTAGTCCCGTGTTGGCATTTCCTGGATGTATGACATTAGCCAAATGATTCCCCCAAGTTTCTTTATCAAATAGGTTTAAAAGCATTAGCTCTGCTTGTCTTGGAAGGCTGTCCGGGGGAATTAAGTGGAAAGGTGTGTTTTCCAGCCAGCAGGTGTTAGCAGCCAGCACAAAGCATATCCTGCTGTGCAGATTTGGTTGAGTAAGAACCATTGTGAGATCAAAACAGAAAGATAAGAACCTCGTTGCTTGGTGGAACTACCTCCCCTGATAACGAGTGAATGAGTCGTTTGGTTCCCTCATTCCTCTTTCCCGGAGATCCTCCGCTTCCCCTCCGAGCAGCCTGGCCCAGGTGCTCCCTTGCGCCCCACAGTGGCAGGTTCACAGCCGGCTTGCAGCACTGACTTGTCACCATCTTGCTCTTCAGCTGCGGTTCTCAGCGGGCCGAAGAAAGCCCTGGGAACTCACATAGAGATTTCTGGCCCCACTCCCGGAGTTCTGATTCAGTAGGTCCTGGGCCCTGGGAATCTGAATGTGTAATGGCTGGCAATTCTGATGAGACAGTCTTGGGGCCACACTGTGAGAGCTCACTCATCTCAAGGGTGAGCTCCCTAAGAGGCTCTAATTTTCTTCTTTGTGTCCCCTGGACCTAAAATGGGGCTAGGTATGTAGTAGGTGTTCAGTAGGCAAATATGTAATGAACATTAAACATTTCCTCAGGTTCTATTTATAGAAATACATAATTCCTTTGACTTCCCACACACATTTTATACATATTGTGAAAACAACATATTCCTAAGAAATTTTGCCCTTTGTGGTCCGAACATTCAGATTTCCAAAATTATTATCATTTTGTTAAATAGAAAGGAAACCTTTCAGCATTTTTTGGATGTCAAAGAAATGCAGAGAAAGTACTCCTGTATCAAAAAATAATTTATTAAGTAGTTTTAACGTGTACACTATGTTGGAGGAGTTATGAATAGATGTAAGCAAGCTTACAGTTCAGGAACTGCACATCCTGAACAAATAAGGTAAAGCCATGTGTAATAGCTCTGCATTAATATGAATGCTAGAGTAGAAATTAGGCAGGGTGCCAGGGGTAGGAATGTTTAGGAAGGAATTTGTGGAGTTGTTGAGTCTTGAAGAATTGGAAATGAGAGGGAAGTACTTTCGAGGAAGGTGGAACCCCTTAACAGAAAGCTTGGGATCAGTGGTTGGCATGTGACAGGCAATGTGAGAAGACCAGTGGGCGTCTCAGCACATAGTGTCGCCGCCTCCCTCTGGCAGTGCCGAACAAATAGAGGAGTAGCAGATGAGAAACGTGATACCATCTTTATCTCCTGTGAATTGCAAGCTGAAATCTGAGATTCTAGTTCAGTGTGAGAGCCGAAAGGTGTGCTGTCTGGTCCCTGAGGAGTAGCTCAGGGGGTGATATCCACAGGCATCTTACCCCCAAGAGGAGGAAAAGACTGAGTTCGGCAAACTCCCCAATGCGCTAATCTTACATTACTGCATCTTGCCTGCTCTGAGAGTGGGAACTGGCGGCAAGAAGTCAGAAGTGTCACTCCAGAGGCACTCCTTCCACTTGGAAGGAAACAACAGGAGTGTGGAGGAAATGTTCCCCAACACCCCCTGTTTTGTGTTCCCTTGATCAATGGGCTTAACCTTTAAGCTCAAGGTCAACTGGGGGCATCATTAGTCTGCTATTTTTCACTCTCTGTAGCCACCCCTCAACACAGCCCCTGCTCTCCTAGATCTCATTCTGGAGCCGCTGGTGGCAATGTGTATTTTGACCCAGAAGATACAGAAGTGGATTAAAACTTATATTAACTAAATAAACGGAAAGACAACTTTCTGTCCAAAGGTGAAAATCATTTTCTCTCCTAATTCCTGTTCCAGTTTATATCCAGCTGTGTGGTCCCTCAGCATTTGTCGGGGTTTCTGTGAGATGAAGTGGGACCGTTGCATAAACCCAGTAAAAAAATGCAGAGTAAATCCTTTGCTTCTAAAGAAGGTATTAATTTCATTTTTTCCACAACAATATAGGGATGTACAGTATCTGAGTTTAAACTCTATTTATAAAACTCCCTGAGAGAAATTGAAGATCCATCTGGAAAGAAATTAATACCCCAAAACAGATTCTTTGCCTTTGTGAATTAGACGTATAAAGAAATCACAGTCCTTCCCACTTCTCATCTCACTCAGACTCAGCTGGAGGTTCCCAGCCCGTGTAGACATGTAACACGTGCGTCACTCACATCAGTGGGTAGCGGTGGTCAGGGCTTCAGAGTCTCTGATGCCAGCTCTCTGACAAACGTCCTTTAAAAAGGTCCAACGAGTTAATAGGGCCTCATAGCACTGGTCCCACACCCAACTTTAGCAAGTAATGTGTGCAAGACTCTCTTCCTGGAACCCAGGGTGGAGTGTTGCCAGCGGCTGTGGAAGAAACCCAATAGTGTCTGATGCAAGGAGTGTAGACAGAACAAAACAATAACAGCCAAATAACCAGTGTCAGTAACAGAAACTGGGTTTGAGTTTCTCCAGGATGCCAACTAATGCCAGTTGTCCAGAAACCACAATGAATAAACTTAAAGTCAACCAGAAATTTCTCACCAGTTTTGTTTTGGAGAAAGATCCATCTTGTTTCCACTCTTAGAAAGCGGTACTTGAGACGTTGCTATCTTGCAAAGTTCAGGCCTCCGCAGTGGTGCACCTGCCACCTTTCCTGTGTGCAGCCATTCTGGTCCTGTGCCCACTGCCTCCTCACATGGAATTGCTTAGGCCTGTGAAATTTGCGTCTTGGGGAGGCTGCTTCCTCACTGTGCCTGAATGCAGGACCTGCGTGAGAGCCCTTGCGGGGTGACTGTAATCATACCGACCGATGGTGAAGCTCCGTGCGCTGCAGTCCCCTCCCTGGCGAGGCAGCGCGGGACTCGGTGCAGCCGCTCAGCGCTGCTCACCAGGCCAGCCCGAAGGTTCAGCCTAGCGCCTTGGGGATGCTCAGCAGCACGCGCGGAACTTAGCGACCCTGCGGCCCTGGCTGCAGAGCACAATGGTTGCAGGGCTGGGGAAGCATCTGTTTGATGCCTGACCCTTCCCCATCCTGCCTTTGTGTCTCACTGGCCTCCGATGGGGCACCAACGGCGCGACCCTTCCTCCTCCTGAGGCTTCTCACAGCCGCGCCCAGTCACGGTCGAGCTCTGCATCTGCGTCTGAGCTGCTGTGAGGGCTCACCTGGCGCTTGAGTCAGCCACCCCGTATCTCACTCTCTGCGCCAAGTCTGAAGCCCCACGAACTTGCGCCGGCACACACAGCCTTGCTCAGGCCGCTCCCCATTTGCCCTCCAATTTCACTGAAGGCCGGGCTTGCCGAGGACCCTGACCTGTGCTGAGGTCCTGGTAGCCCACTAATCCGAAAGGCACCCAGACCCACTGCAGGCTGCACGGGCCACCCTGTGATCAGCTGCACGAGCTGAGGTCTATCCAGCGATCCAGCCTTACTGTCTTGTAGGCAGGCATGCAGGGCAGGGCGGGGGCTCCTCTGGGTGCTGTAGTGGTGCGTTTAGACTTTACAAGCAATGTTTTTATGTTGTTATTTATGTAATCAGTTAACAAAGTGTGATTGAGTTAGAGAGTGTCAAAATGAACTGGGTAGCCTTTTTTTTCTTTTAAATAAAGGCAAATGTTATATGTGGATTCATTTGGAGTGGATAAGAGGGTTGGAGTGGATGTGGGGCTTTTCAGGGGCTATTCCAATAATCCAGGCCAGGGAGTTGGCAGGGACAAAGGGCATATTTTTTTAGATGCTTCAAGAATTAGAATGAATAGGCGACAGGGTCAATGGAATGCAAAGGCCTGCCCAGCCGTCCTGATTGAAGACTTGGGAATACTGCCCATTCTGTTCTCTCGGTGTGTGTGGTGTGATGGGGAAGGTGCCCGGCCTAGGGGGCCATAGGCAAACATTTATTAGTGACAGTGGTGTGGTTGTAACAGATGTCATGGGAGATTCCTAACGTGCCTGGGGTTATTCTGACATTTGGTATTGGAATGTGGGCTGGTTTTCCCTGTCAGTAGTTGAAAGATGCCCTCCTGGCCTAGGGCACGATCCATACTGAAGATGGTTCTAGACATCTGGTCTAGACAGTGCTCTTGACAAATGGATAACATTTTGAATAAAGGAAAATATTACATTAGGGGATTCCACTTATTTTTCAAAACGAAGTGGCTCTAAAGTCACTAGTTGTGTCATTGTTAAAAAGCCTCATGGACTCTAGGGAAAAGGTAGTCATGAAGAGAATTTTGCAATTTCTTTCTATTTCTAGGCCCTAATTTAAAGAGCATGCCTGACAAACTCATCTCCTTGCCTCTTGTTAAGGGAGGGAAATTACTTTTTATCCAGTGAGTATTTGGCCATCGTGTTAATGATGTCCACCTGTTTTCTACAAACACAGCTGTTTTCTTTCATTCCAGGATTGCCGGGCATAAAGTGTCTCACCCACTGGCAGCACTTGGCTTCTAGGATGTGTCCAAAGTCCAGATTGACATCAATTCCTCACCATCTCCTAATGAAACACAGCCTTACAATCCATAAATGATACAAGGGGTCCTGGCCAAAACTGGGCTGCCGGCAGTTCACCCCAGCAGAACTGGGGGTGGGATTTTTTTGCCTTAGGGGACATTCCCACTTTTGTCCCCAGGGCCATTTGTAACCCATCACCGAGACATTTTAGTTAAAAAGAATGACTTACTAAACTCCTAGTTAGAGGGAAAATATCTGGAAAAAAAACAGAGTCAGTTTTTGTGCTATTCAAAGGAAAATGCCCCTTGATCCTACGACCAAAGAGGCCTGGAGGAAGAGGCACCGGGCCGGTGCTGAGTAAGATTCAGCGAGGGGAAGGTTTTCTTGCCGATAGGAAATTCGCAGCGCACGTGGGACGTCACTGCAGGTGCCACTGTCTGAGCCTTTAGGACATGACCCCCTTGACAGGAGGCTGACCCATCCCTACCCCACATCCCTACCTGCTTCAGAGGAGACTCTTCATATATATCCTGCACCTTAGTCTGCCCCAAACCACTATACCAGCTGTTCATGTGTTTTCAGTTTTCTTTATGGAAGGGCCCAGGAAATTTTAAAAAGAGAGAATTTAAACAAAGGCAGGGGAAAGTAAAATGTACTTACTAAGATTTTCTCCAAAGTCCAAAGGGCAAGTAGTAAAGAAAGAAGTTAAGCCCTTCCTCCTGAGAGGGTTTGGGGCACAGGCCTGTCAGTGGGTCTGGGGTGGGTGAGGGCTCTTCTTCCTGGCCTGGGTGTCCTTGGTGGTGGAGGACAGTGAGTGAGCTGAAGGCCTGTTTCATTACAATCATTCCTGGGAAATCCAGCAAGTACTCATATATCCTTCAAGGTCAGGTTTTAATTCTCAGGCACTGGATAGTCTGAAGTCCCAGAGGAGATAAAATTGTTCCCTTGTGTAATTTGCTCTCTCTCTCTGTGTGCAGATTAGTAGTCTTTTTATTCCAGATTATGTACCTTAGGGACTATAGGAATAGGAAAGGATCAGATTCTCTTTTCTATCTCTTTCTTTGCATATACAAAGGCAATAGTTCTAGCAAAGATTTTTCTCAGTCAATGTGTATTCTCTGTTTTCATCTGGATGAAGGCAAGAGGAGGGCCACTAGTCTAGTCATATCATTTAAAAATTAGGCAATAAGGCTGAATATCTAATATGTAATATCTAAATATATGATATTTCATCTTGCCCATAAGCCTTTTTGGGTGACTAATGAAATGGAACACTTTCCCATTTGTTTGTCTGCTTCTTTTTATCTCTTCAGAAATGCTTGTTTGAATCCCTTCCCATTTTCCTGTAGGCACATCATAATTTCCTTGCTGATTGGTAAGAGTCTGAACATCAGATTTGACAATGCATGCCGTCATGCAAAATTAATGTGGGTTTTCCTCCCTCCTGTATAGTAACTATTGTGTTCTGAGAAACTTAGGCCAGATAAAGCCCTTCCAATTCTGCTTGTGATAGAATGCCTCCAGCTGAAGGAGATTCTGTATTGAGTATGAAGTATGATACTTTATTTATACACTGTTTTACAATTTAAAAAGATCTTTTATACACACAAGTGCATTTGCAACCAAATGAGATATGTTCTCTGAGTTCTTAGACCAAAGGGAATGAAGTCTCTTCACATATCTGAGGGTTTGAACTGTACTAGCTCGTTATTGTTTGTATTTTGTGAGACCGTATCCTGTTTGGCACCGGGCCCGTGTAACAGATAAATGCTAGAACTCTGCCCTTGGTTAGTGCTATGGGATTGAGAGAATGGAGCCTGTTCTTTGACTGTGTGTTCCATTTGGCAGGTTCAGGATTGGGCTGGGATTCAGTGTATCTCAATTGGAGGCATTTTTAAGTTTATTTTTAATTGTAAGATACATAACATAATTTTAGCATCTTGACCCTTTCTAAGCATACAGTTCAGCAACATTAGACACATTCACACTGTGCACCTGTCACCTCTGTTCTTTTCACCTTGCAAAACTGAAACTCTGTGCATTAAATAATAACTCCCTATTCTTCCCTATTCCCACTCCTGGCAACCACCCTTCTACTTTCTGTCTTTTTGAATTTTAACCACTCCAGGCACCTCATATAAGTGGAATCATGAGTATTTGTCTTTCCTTAACTGGTTTATGTCACTTAGGCCATTGGCATTTTGGGAGGGACAGTTCTTGGTTGTATGTGTCACTTGCATGATATTTGGCACCGTGGGTGACCCCTGGCCACTAGATGCCCATGGAGACACCACTGCCTGGTGACGATCGGACCCAGGACGGTGGTGCCCCTTTGGCTGGGTCTCCAAACACAGCCTCCAAGCCATCTGAAGGTGGTTCTGTCCAAGGCAAGTATGTGTCTGAAATGTAAATCCCTCCTTATCCTCAGATGCCATTCTCTGAGACCGGAGAAAGCCAAGCCAAGTTTCATCAAAGACTGAATTCCAAGCTCAGTGCCCAATGGGTACTTGTAAACAAGTTTAAATGCTCTGCTTGGAGTGTGTGGCTTATATCCAGGCTGCTAGGATCTGGAGCCTTTGACTTCTTCCAGGAAGAATGGATACACAGTCAGCTTCTCTTCCTCCCTTCCTCCCCAACCAACCCCTTTTGGTATTTATACCTGATGCTCTTTTGGTAAACAGTATGCCACCATGTTTATTACTTATTGAATTTTTCAACATACTTATTTTAGCAGAAATACCTTAAGTAGCTTAGAAATGCTGCAAGTAGTGAGCTTGTCTTCAATGCCAGAGTGCAGGTTGGACTGGAGGTAAGCAGCCTTCCTGGTGGAAATGGCACTCGTCACAACTTGGCTTGCAGGAGGCACAAAGGTCAGATGACCTTGAAGGTCTTACCATTATTGCCACACATTCTCATCAACTAAGCCTTTAGTTCTTGAAAGGTGTTTTGTATTATAAAAGTGACAAATGCATATTATTAAAATATAGAAAATAAAATTATGAAGAGAAAGAAGAAGAGAAGGAAAGTAGATCATATGTAATCCCAGAGTCACTTAATAGTATGGCTCACTTACTGGTTAATTGACTTACAGTATATTGAATGCATGTAAAACACAGTTTCTGCCTATTTTCTGCCTTCCTTTTCAGAGGGAGCATTCTTGCATTCAGTTGTGCTAGACTGATTGATCATAAAATTATGGAACTAAAATTGAATTTAATGATAGGTCAGTCCACCTCCTTCATTCTATAATGAAACTCTTCAGATGCAGTTAAACTCTTACTGTTGGGTAGCTCTTGAATTTATGCAGTTGATAATTTCAGTGATACTTTGAAGTTTGAAAAATTATAAAACCTGCCTCTTCAGGCTGTGTTATGAGCTCTGTGTCCTGTTTGCCAGTCTTTCATGGCTCTTTCTATCTTTGAGGTTTCATCCTAATTCTTCTTGGTTAGGCCTTACAATGCACTTTCCTTATTTACCTTTAACAAATGTTTTTTAAAGTTATCAGTTCTACAAATTCTGAATATATTGTGCCTAGAAAGATAAGTTGCAGGAAGTCATGGTTCAATTCAGTGGAAAGAACAAAGTCAGAATAAAAAGGCCCAAGACTGTCTTTATCTTGGGCAGTCACAGGATTTCTCTAAGCATCATTCCCCTCACTGTAAAATGGGATAATAATAACTCTACCTAAGAGTTTCTGTAAGGATTAATGAGGTAATTACCTGAGAGTACTTTGTAAACAAATGCTAGTGTGAATATGTTATGCCCTGAAACTGTAATTCTTTCCTCCTCATTATTTAAGATCAGGTAGGGCTCTTATGTGAAATTGATATGAAGTTTTTGGACAACCTGTTATTATGGCAAGTTAGAGTCTTACTCAAAATTATTTACTTAATAAGAAATAAGAGCCTCCAGGATGTTGAAAACTTAGATGTGATTCTCATCTTTGAGGAAGGAAAGCGAAACTGAAAAGCACATCTCAAAGTAGCGTATCTGGGTTAATACAGCCGTATCTATCTACGGTGATGCTTTCTTATAGGAACTCCTGGTAATGGGACTGAATGATGTGGTCCGTGTCTATCAGAATCTGTCAGTATTCTCTGCTGGTTATTGTGCGTCAGATTCTTCCTAATCTAACGGTACGTTTCTGGAGAGGCTGACCCATAAGTTAACTTTTCCATATCTGCCTTGAAGCACACAGTACAGATCAGGCACATCCAGGGCCATGTGTGCCTGGGTTCATGTCTCTCTGCAGTGGTGTTCTCAGTAGAAGAGTTTGAGGGGTCACTGCGTGCAGGGCTAGCTGGGAAGTGCAAAGAGGAAGATGACGATGAGTGATCTGGGGAGACAACCTTAGGCATTAATGAAGGGTAGAGAGGGAACAAGAGGATGGGTAGAAGCGCTGCAGATTCCCAGGACAAATTTTGCCTCCATCCAGTGTTGCCCAGAAGCAGGCCTGGCGGTGGAAAGACTGCCTCATGTCTGGAAGAGCTACTTTGACAGAAGGAGTGTGTGCTGTTTCACGGGCCAAGCTCCGCTCTGCTGCCTCTGCTGGAGAGCTCCTCCTGCTTGCATCTTGTCATTTTCGTCTGGGCTCAAGTGCCACTTTTCTGACTGTCCATTCACCTTAGGGCCCCTTTCCATAACCCTGAGGCAGTCACTCTGTCACATTGCTAATTTCTTTCTTTGTGGTCCTTGTCAGTAGTTAAAATGATACCAATTCCTTTATGAATTGACTTCACATCTCAATGACTTATTCTCTTTCTGGTAAGTTTGCCAACTCCTAGAATAGTGCCTGGTATTCAAAAAGTGATGGTTAAATAAATAAAAGAGTTACATGCAGTCACAATTTGTTATAAGGAGACATTCAAATATTTGTTGACTTCAAATTTTATTATCAAATATTTCTTTAAAATTGAACCATTTGGCTAAGAGTTATAGTGCTTAAGTATAATGTTTTTGTGGGATAATAGAACCTGAGCTATTTTTATTATAGTACCTATTATGCCATGGCTGCATGACCACAGATTATCGTGGTTAATAATGAGAATGGATAAAAGCAATACAGTGGGAACAAAAACTGGCTCAGGTGTAAGGCTCTCGTATCTTAGTTCTCTCAACTGTCAGGTGACATGGTTGGAGTATGATGGTCTCAACGGTCTTCTATAATTCTGTGAGCTCCTTCTAGGAGGAAATAATAAGGAGCAGAGTCTCTAGTATGTGCCTATAAACAGACAGGTTAAAACATTTCTTTTAGAAGAAAGTAGGACATCCTTTTAAAAAAGCCATTGTAAAGCATGTCAGCGGATGAACTGATGATGGCTCAGTCATTTATAGGAAGAGCCTAGAGGGAATATGAGATAGGAGACAATTTCCAACAGCTCTCATTGTTGAATAGACAGTTGTCTAGTCAATTCAGGAATTTTTCTTTCATGTAGACCCTACTTGATGACAGAAGTTGGCTCGTCCAAGCATACTGGGAAATTTGTGGCCAAACTTGAAGGTTTCTTTTTTTTTTCCCCCATCATTTGTTTTAATCAGACCTCATGCCTCTGAGTCAAAGAATATAGCTGTAGGCCATTGCTTTTAGTTTTATTTGATTATTTTCTTGGCACTGGCACTAGATTTGGTAAGTGTGCTAGCAGAAGAATTCGAAGAAGATTGTAGAAGGCTAATGCTCCATTTATAGGTGCAGACAATTTACCTTTCATTCCCTTTTTAAACCTACCACAGATGAATAAACAACACAGTGGCAATGATTAATGGAGAAGTTCAAAGGCATTTACAATGACATCACTGTGGGCTGTGACAGCCCCGTGACATATGTGTTACGATGTTTGACTTAGATGGAGGGGCTCTGACTGGTGTAACCCACTTTTATTAGATATGGGAGCCTTCCTACTTTCTTTGTAACAGTACCTCCATCATTTAAGAAAATGAATTTTCATCTTTTGTTTCCAAATTTTAATAAGCATTAGGTGATTTTTCTCCAAATAAATGAAAAAAGTGTTGGCTTGTACATATAAATCCAGGCAGGAAATTCTGATTAGTTAATTATCATTTATTTCTGCTATGTTTAAGTAAAGTTATAAATACCACTGGTGGTTTTATAGGGAGATACAGATGTATTCTAATTGTTCAGAAAAATGATTTAGTTGTGAATTAAAACATGATGAATTTAATGAGATTTCCTTTAAAAGTTTGTCTTGAAAATATGTATATGCAACTTGTAGAGTGGGAAGAATTCTGGATTGGTGGTCAGAACGTGTGGATTCAAGTCCTGGCTCTGTCTCCCAAACCAGGGATTTTTTTATGAGTCCTTCTGCAACTTCCTTATTTATCAAAAGTCCTGATTTGGACTTCTTCCAACCATACAATCATATGGATTTTAAGATGTATGGAAACATTGTCTTGATCTTTGTATAAACAAATTGGAGGCAATGAGAATGAAATCAGTATGAGATGGTCTGAAGTTTGTTATTGATTCTTTTTATTAGGATTTCCTAATTCTTGCCTTATCTTTTTACAAGGAAACACAAACTCCCTATAAGCTTTAGGGAAAAAATTTTTTTTTATTAGGTGAGGGGTAGAGTTGATTTGTTCTGGCAATGGTGCTCCTCGTTAGAAGCATCATTCACCTAAATATTGCTCTTCCCTTGGCCTCCACTTGAAAGGTAGGAAGAAACTAGAGAATAAACGAGAAATGCCTGAGAGGTGGCTTGGCAGCCACAGACCTTGGTGCCTTCCGAACTCTGTGCCGTGTGGCTTGGGGGCTGTGGAAAGCGCACGCTCTCATTCAGCCTCCCAGTTGTGTGCTCACG
This sequence comes from Smutsia gigantea, assembly GCA_032199065.1. NCBI lineage: Eukaryota > Metazoa > Chordata > Mammalia > Pholidota > Manidae > Smutsia > Smutsia gigantea. Next base: position 889,817 of record JAVSCE010012431.1, on the reverse strand, counting down.
TGTGTGTAAGAGGGTGTGCGGAAGGCGGTTGAGGAATTCATTTTTGTTTGCCTGGCAGGGTAGATTATTGGTTTTGGCCCTCTTTCTTGAAGAATTAGCTTCATTAATTTTTTAAAGTAATCACCTCTGAAAAAGGACAGATGAACAAGATTCATTTCCAAAGAGTTACTGTTTGGTGCCAGCAATCAGGCATCACTCCACTCCGGGTGACACCGATGTTGTATGGTATTTACTCTCAGTTCATGTGCCACTTTCGTCTGGATGCAGGGAGTGGACTTAAAATGCTTCTTTGTTTTCTTCTTATGGCTGAATAATATTCCATTGTTATGGAATGACTTCTTAAGAAATTGCTTTCTCACCTCCTTGAAAGCTAGAATTATTCAGACAGACTAGGGTGAAAAAAGTCAGTTCTGGCATTTAAGTCCTTTCCCCTGCCAGCAGCCGTCTGGGTGGGAGGAGATGCAAGTGTTCCAGAGGCTTCCCATTTCTGGAGTGTGGACGGGGTCAGTCTACTGGAGAGGCAGCAGAGCTGTCACGCGAGAAGCCTGGGAAATGGTCTCCACCTGTCTTATCAGTTTCCCTCCTGTATTTCATTTCCTTGGATCCGACCCCGTGGACAATGGATGGCACTGGGATACGTTACATGAGTGTAATAAGCCAATCTTTTCCTTCGTATATGTTAGCTGTATATTATTCCTATGTAACAAGATGCCTTGTCAGTCAGTCATTGCACTTACGTAGGATTTCAAAGTTGATGGGGAGATATTTCTTATACAGGGTCATTCAGTGCTCATCAAACCAAAGTGATATACTTGTATGATTTGCCTACAGATACAAATGGCTATTGGTATTTTCATTAACTTGTTGACATTTTCTTTAAATTAACAAAACACAGAACATCAGCAAAATTGCAGAATAGGTTATCTCTAATTTCTGCCTCCCTCACAAGACCAACTAACAACTATCTGTAGACAAGCTACCTCTGTGAAAACCCTAGTATCCAAGGATGAGACCACAGAGACTAGGAAGGGACAGCATTAGGAGGGCAATAGGATTTGGTTGCAACGTCCTGCCCTCAGGATGACACAACTCCACACTGAGAGGGCCCCTCAGGGCCTGTGGTTTCTCTAGGGGGCAAAAGAGAGCCCAGGGTGGACATCCACTTTTCCAGGCACACTTTCTGGGAAGCCCACTTGGGTCTTGCCTTACAGGGATCCCTAGGGGAAATGATGTGGCTGGAACATGGGATCAGACAGAGATGGAGGAGGGGGGAGGGGCTTACAGCGGTCAGCCTCCAGATCTTGGTAGACACATTCCTGCTGGTGGTGGTGCTGGAGCAGAGATCCCAGCCAGTTGCTCTGCTTATTTGCAGGGCCAAGCTGGTGGCCTCATCTGGCCAGGGAGCTCAGCCAGCAGTTCCACCTGTTTAGGGTTCCACCAAATGGGTTGTATGGGCTGCAGAGCCCATTCTGTGGCCCTGCTTGGACAGGGAAGCAAGTCAACAGTGCCCCACCTCATCCCCAACTGCTCAGGACAGCCCCCAATCCTGCTCTATCAGGAAGGCTGGCTAGAGACTTTGGCAGCTGTGGGGCCCATTTTATAGCCCCCCCTTGGGCAGAAAATAATGCCAGCAGCTCTGCTCAACTGTGGAGCATATGCTCATGTCCTGCCTGCTCAGGGAGATTGAACAGTGACCTTGGCATCTTGGAGCAAAGCCTGTGGCCTTGCCAGACTGTTGAGCACAGCCTGGGTTTTCCTCAGAGATGGAGCCCAGCCAGAGGCACTGGCCAACTGCAGAGAACAGCCTGCAGCCCTACCTGACCAAGGAGCCTGGACAGTGACTCCACACAACCACAGAGCATGGCCTCCAGCCCAGGTCAGGAGGTCCTGCCTGACCAGGGAGCCTGGCCAAACAACTGCCCAAAGTAGAACACAGCCAGTGGCTGATTTCAAACTATACCCTAGAGCTATAGTAATTAAAACAGCATGGCATGGGCATAAAAAAGACATATAAATAAGTGGAATTGAATAGGGAGCCCCAAAAAAACCCCATATATACAATCAACTAATATTTGACAGGGAGCTAAGAACACTCAATGGAATGATAAATGAGCACTAGATATGTCAGGAACAATAAATGATGTTGGAAAAATGTAATCATATGCAGAAAATGGAAAATTTCTGTCTTACACCCCTATCTTATACTAGTCACAAAATTAACTCAAAATGGATTAAAGACTTAAGCATAAGACCTGATAGCATTAAACTTCTGGAAGAAAAAATAGGGAAGAAGCTACTTGAATTTGATCTTGGCAATGATTTTTTGGATATGACACCAGAAGCACAAGCAACCAAAGCAAAAGTAAGCATGGAACTATATCAACCTAAAGCACTTCTGCCCAGCAAAAGAAACAATAAAAAAGTGAAAGGCAGCCTATGGAATGGGAGAAAAGTTTTGCAGACCATGTATCTGTTAAGGGGTTAATAATACAAAACATGTAAGAAACTGTAGCTAGATAGAAAAATACCAAACGATCCAATTAAAATATGGGCAAAGAATTTGAATAGACATTTTTCCAAAAAGACATATGAAAAGCCAATGAAAGTGTTCCACATCACTAATAATCAGGGAAATGCAAATCAAAACCAAATGAGGTACCACCTCACACCTGTTAGAGTGACAATCATTAGAAAGACAAGAGACAACAAGTGTTAGCAAGCATGTGGAGGAAAGGGAGCCTTCATGCACTGTTGGTGGAAATGCAAATCAGTTCATCCACTATGGAAAACAGCTGGAAAGCAATTTTCCTAAAAATGTTACCAAAAAAATTGAAATACCATATGATCTAGCAATCCCACTTCTAGCTATATATCTAAAAGAAATGAAAATAGGATATTAACAAGGTATCTGCACTCGCATTTTTATGGTAGCATATTCATGGTAGGCGAGATGTGGAAATTATGTGTCCTCAGTGGATGATGGATGAAGTGGTATGCATGGAATATTTCTCAGCCATGAGGAAGAAGGAAATCTTGTAATTCATGACCACATGGGTGACCCTTGAGAGCACTGTGCTAAGTGAAATGAGCTGGATATAGAGAGAGAAATACTGTATTTCACTGTATGTGGATCAAAAAAGCTAAACTGAGATATAGAGCATAGAATGTTGGGTGCCCGGGGCTGGGATTGGAATTGGGAGATGCTGTTTAAGGATACAGACTTACAACTAATAGTTCACTAAGTTCTGGAGATCTAATTAATGCACAGCAAATGGTTACAGTCAACATTACTGTATTATAAACCTAAAAGTTGCTAGGAAACGAGTTCTTTTTAAATTAAAGTATCATTCATATACAATCTCACGTTGGTTTCAAATGTATAACACAGTGGTTCAACAGTTACCCATATTGTTAAATCCTCACCCCCTCTTGTGCAGTCACTATCTATCAACATAAAAAAATGTGAGAAACTAGATCTTAATTGCTCCTACCACCAAAAAGAGATGGTAATTATGTGATGTGGTAGGGGTGTCAGTTAACACTAGGATGGTAATCATCATATTGTATGTAAATATATGTCATGTCAACACAATTGTACACCTTTCACTAACAGTGTTATATGTCACTTATACCTCAATTTAAAAAAACTACCTCTGTGGCCAGTTTGCAAGTTCCTGCTAGTTCTGCAGCCTGGACTGCGGTCTGTCTGCCTCTTACCTAGCACTAACACACAGGTGCGTGAGACTCCTCCTGGGTGCTTTGGAATACGGTGCTGGATCCCATGACGAACACACAGGTACTTTTGTTCTCTGTTGGATGCAGAACTCCGTAGTTAAAAAGGGGGACAAAAAGGAGGGATATCTCATACTGCCATGATGCTGAAATTGAATTGGGAACATGGATATTAAAATACATTGAATGACATTTTGACTAGATATAAAATTCCAGGTTCAACTCTTTTTGCTTCAATACTTTAAGAAATAACATCACTATTTTCTTTGATCTAATTCTGCTGTTGGGAAGTCTGATGTCAATATGCAATATGATTTTTGCTCCTTTGTAAGTGAACTGCTCTTCCTGGAATCTTTAAAAGTGTTGTCTTTAATATTCTTATTTCATTTTAATGTATCGGTGTGTGGTTTTCTTGTTTCTTTTATTTGGCACTGAGCTGGCCCTTTCAATTGAGGTATTTCAACTTTCTTAGCACCAAGAGATTTATCACTGTTTCTTCCTATATTTCTTCATTTTCATGTTTGTCTCCTTTTAAGACTTCTATTATATGGATGTTGCTAATTCTACTTTTACCCCCCATATCTCTAAATTTTTCTTATTTTATTCTTCTTGTTGCCTTTGAGGGTTTCCTCAACCCAGTCTTCTTACAATTCATCTTTAAAGTATCTGGCCCCTATTAGCCTAATCCAATATGCTCTTTATATTGACTATTTTACCTTCATATCTAATATATACATTGGGCTGTTTGCTGGGTTTGTTTCATTTTATTTTCCTCTTATCTCCTAAAGAATATCTATCATGCTTAATTTAAAATCTTGCTTTGTCTGTTCCAACAATTCTCCTTCAAATGGTATATGGTTTCCAATTTGTTCACTTTTAAAAAAATAGACGGTACATATCTTGTTTCTATTTCTCACATGTTTTATTTACTGTTTGAACATGTGATCTTGTTTCTCTGGGGCTACGAGCTATCGTGTTTTGTAATGAATGCTGGGGAGGGATGAGGAACAGTCCCTAGTCAGTGCCAATACCAGTGAGTGAGGGAGAGGGGAAGGGAGAAATGCAGTTCCTGCGTTCTGCCTTCCTCTCACTCGCTCTCTGGTCAAGGCCTTATCTTGAAGCCCTTGGGAAGAAGCAGCATTGGAGGAGATGGACTTGTGGGGTGATAATTCTCAGCCCTGGGGTTTGGAGAGTTGAGGAAGTGTGATCAGTCACTGCTTTCCAAACCTCTTCTCTGCAGGTGGACTTGTGCACTGCCCTGCTGTTTCCTCCTTGTGACTGAATGGCCTAGGTGATTGCTACTGATGGCTGTGTTATAGACTCAGGAAACCAGGATCTCAAGACAAAGTGGGGCAAGGCAAGAGCAGAGTTAGAAAGGCTTTCTTCCAGCCCATTTTCTCCCTGCTGGCCTCTGGACTTCAGCCACCCAACCCTTACACAAAGCAGTTGATGGCATGTGTCAGTATCTGGGATTTTCTTAGCTTTTTATTTTTCATTAATTGCTGCAATCCACATTCCCTTCAAGCTTCTATAGTTTTTTAAGAGTTTAGTTCAGAGGAGGGAGCCAACAGCTTGTCCTAGATTAACTCTTAGTAACCAGACCTGCCTTGCAATTTCTCTCATGGCCCTACATTCACTAAAAGCTGTTCAGAGATTAGGAAACACATATTTGGGAGCAAATTTAGGAAGCCAATTTGTTTTCATTCTGTGAAAAGTAGATCATTCAGGCAGATGGGGCCCCCTATTCATTCTGTTAGTAGGAACATGACACCATAATTTGGCAGTGGCATTTAGGAGTAAAACCTTCTCCACCCTTTTTTGTTTTCCCAAAAGATGTCTAGGAAATACATTTAAAAGTGGATGAAAATGAATCATCTTGGGTGGAATGGGAGCCACATTTGGCCAATGAGGTACAGGGGACATCTGCAAGGGTTTCTGGGAAGATCTCTGGTAAGAAGAGCAGCACGGGAGAGAGCTACTTTCCATTGGCTCTCCTCCATCCTGTTTGGGATGCTGAGAGGTGATGCTGAGGGTGCAAAGCTCAGATCTGTTGCAGCTACTCTGTAGTCATGAGTGAAGATACTGTATGATGAGTATGGCAGATGGGAAGAGTGGGAGGGGCCAGAGTCCCAGTCAGTGTCACTGACTTGCTGAATCTGCCTTCAGACCATCTACCTCTAGACTTCTGTTATGGAAACAGTAAATATCCTTATGCTCTAAGGCACCATGAATTATATATTCTCTTACTTGCAAATCAAGTGAAACAAAGTCTATCTAATAATTAAAGCACGTTTACTCCAATTTCCATCTTAATTTAATACGCTTAATAAGTTTTTATCTCAAATAAAACATCAGCTAGCCACCGCAAATCCAAATACAGAATTACACTCTTTCACTGTGTTTTCACTGCTTTGGACCACCTGTTGCTTAGTGCCTTGGGCAGGGTTCTAGAACGTCTGCCTTGAGGTGACGATGCAGGTTAGAATGGTGTTCCAAAATCTTGTTTTTGTCATATAACAATTGCTGATGTAAACAAAGTAAAACATTCAAATATGTGATAAAACACACTGTAAATGGATATTATACTTCTTTATACTTTTATATAGGGTTTATACTTTAGTTTTATATACTTGTTTTATAGACATCTTTTATATAGGTGTCATACTTCTATATACTTTATTTGTATCATTATCTTTCTTAATAAGGGGAATTGTATTTTCCTTTGACACGTTTTAACAGGTTAGGGTGCAATGCTTATGCTTTTTCTCTCTGATGGGAGATGTTTGCTTCCAAGTCCACATTATAGGGCTTACGATCATTGGTTTTGAGCCCTAGGATTGGCAAGCCTCCACTTTCAAATTCTGTGAGTGTTTGGGTTTTGGGGAGGAAAAGGGGACTAGAGTCTGGAAGATGGAATTTTTAACTAGATGAATAAGATGTCTAGTGAGTTGAGGACTTTGATGATGGGATTTCATGGAACAAGCGTGTATAGATGCTCACTGTGTTTAACAACTGTTTGTCCCTAGCATGAGAAAATGTAATGTGTATATACCTAAAAAGGTTGTTACTATCATTTTTAACTCTTTTTATGTTACTCTAGATGTTTTTAGCCTCCAGATAATTTGCTTTCTTCTATATTTAAACTTATGCAAAAACTAAAACTCAGTATTTTTTTAACTGAAAAAACTTAAAAATAATATTCTTCCTAGTCCCTCTTCCTTCCTGCTTTTTTCTGGGTTATATAACTTGACAGCAACAGAACCTGTTTCTCTGGAAATACTACCCTGGCCCCAAGTAACATTTTCAACAAAGACTAGCCAGGAGAGCTCCAGCCTAACGGAAGATTTCCAGATATCTCTGAACAACTGAAACGTGCTAATTAGAAACATTCTGAACACTTCCTAGCTGATGAATTTGTGGCTTTTGATGCCATTTTCAAATTGTTCATATTTCTAAAATAAAGTACTATCAAGGCCATAAAAGTGTCCAGGATATGCAAAGAAGAAACCTTGAAGGATGTGATGGGCAGAGTTCTATGATGACCCCCAGGAACGCTCACTCTTGTACAATCCCCTCCCTTTTGAGTGTTTGTGGAGCCTGGAACTACAATGAGGTGTCACCGTCACGACTAGGTTACGTTACGTGGTGAAAGGGTGATGTCCTGAGTGGGCCTCAGCTAGCCATGTGAACCCTTTAAAAGCAGAGTTTTCTTTGGCTGGCCAAAGAAGAGGAAGTCAGAGAGATGTTTCTGGATGGCTCGGAGGAATGTGAGCATCCATGCTGTAAACTGCCTATGGCGGCCACGTGGTGAGGATCTGGGGGTGGCCTCTAGGAGCTGGGAACCCTCCCTTGTTGGCAGCTGTTACGAAATTGGGAACCTCAGCCCTACAACTATGAGGAAATGAATTATGCCAGTAACGAAAGAGCTTAGAAGAGGTTCCTGGGCCCCAGGTGAGAACTGTAGCCCTGGCTGACACCTTGATTTCAGCCTGGTGAGACCCTGGGCAAAGAGTACAGCCATACAGAACTACCAAAACAGGAGGATAATAAATATGTGTTGTTTTAAGCCACTTAGTTTGTAGTTATCTGTTATGCAGCAATAGAAAGCTAATGAAAATGGCAAAAGGGCATTCCGAGCCGAAGGGCGGTGCCAGCTCTGCATTGGCCTGCAGTGATGACACCGTTCTGGGTGCTCTGTGCGCACATGCTCACTTCAGTAATGTTGGCTGTCGGAGGCTGCATGTCTACAGACTGTGGCCAAATGTGAAATCACAGGTTTAGAAAGCTGTTTGGAGTTTTCTGTTCTCTTTGGATACTTACCGAGGCTTTGTGGCACAAACCTCACCACTCACCCTGATATCCCCACTGAATGTAACTATGGATGTGGTTACTTAGGTGTACAGCAAAAGCAAAGGCCGGCCAGGCCCCTTCTTGCCACCCAAGCCTCTTCAGGATTTCTAGATGGAAAAAGTCAATCTGGAAAATCTAAGATGCTTCATTGGTAAGTGAATAAACAGATGACAAACCTGCTCTCACAATCAGAATTTAAGGTATATAATATTCTAGAGGAGAGTCCAAAGTTATAACTTGCAGTATGATTATATGTAAATAGGCTGAGAAGACAGTAAGTACCACAGGTAGAAGACTAGAGGTTTGGGGAAAGCTTTCCATGGGCTGATAAGACCTAGATGAGCAAGTCTCAGAGTCTTGCTGTTGCAGATTAAATTGTGTCCCCAAAAGATACACTAAAGTTCTCATGTCTCAGTGCCTAGGATGTGAACTCACTGGGATATAGAATCGTTGCTAATATAATTTGTTAAGATGAGAACATACCAGAGTGGGGTGGGTCCCTGATCAGTATAACTGATATTCTATAAGAAGAGGGACATGTGAAGACAGAGACACAGAGAGAATGCCATATGGAGATGACACCTTGGTTTCAGGCATCTAACATCCAGAATTGTGAGGCAACAAATTTCTGTTGTTTTAATCCCCTCAGTCTGTGGTATTTTGTTCTAGGAGTCCTAAAAAACTAATATACCTATTAAGACCTTTACTGAGTTGAGTCTCACCCACTTGCATCTGGCTGTACCTGATCTGAAGGTATTATGTACAGGGGTCAGTCATGCCGCAGAGCTTGGCTAGCTGCAGACTGCAAAGTGGGAGGTGGCAGGGCTGTCTCTTGGGAATGCTTCCCCCTTCCACCCAATCTTTCTAAGTTTCAAGGGCATGTGACCCTGATCAACTGTTTAGTACTTCACCAAGAGATCTGTTTGCAGACCTTTAACTTGAGGAGCATTGTCTTTGGGTCACAAAATGCTAGATCATTTCCCGTTTATTTACACATTACTTAGAAACCTCTACCTATTTCCAATTTTCAATATTCCATATTTTTGAGAGTAATTTTCAAACACCAACGTTTTTGCTAATACAATGAACAATATTTCTCAAAGTGTGTTCCATGGTCTGTCAAGGGGTGCAATTTTATGAAAGGCTTCTAAAGTCAAATGCATATAGGAAATAGTGAATTAGACAAAGCTAAATGTGTTTCTCCCTCCCTCCCTTTCTTACAGGATTTCTCATCGCCTTTAATATGTTCACATGCAGAGGGAATCTCTAAGGGATAGGATGGAGATGGGGAGAGATTTACGAGGTTTCCCCAAATTATCTGTGTACTTACACTTTCTAATTTTCATTTTTATACTTACATCTAAAGGGGCCAATAGTCTCCCAAATACTCTTTGAGAAATAAATACTGGCTGAATCCTAGGATTTTTAAAGCTGGAAAATAACTCAGAGATAATTATTCCAATCTTGAAACTTTAAGTTATCTGAAGTCATACAAATAATTAATGGCAGACCTGAAACTTAAAGCTCAGGTCTTCTTAAGTCTAACATAGTCAGTCAACCATTTTGTACAACCTGTACCTAAAACAGAGCTTTTAAAATTACACACTCTTATTGTGTCCAAACAAAGGAATTAAGCCTATACTTTTCAAGTTTAGTTATAAAACATTCTCTTTCTTTCTGTTACCTGGTTAACACTCTTCTAGAATTGTTAGCACTTTTTGATCAAAACTACGCCTGTTTTGCATGACGGGTAAGTGTTGCCATTAGATTTTGGCATTATCTGTCCAGGCAGAGGCAGTTCAGAAAGAGATGGGGACCAGGAGATCTATGGTGGGAGTGGGGAGAGCGGAGGAGTGCGAGATAGAGAAAGAACCTTCCAAATGAGTGATGTAGGAACAGCTGAGTCAAACCCCAGCTTCACTGAAGTTTCCCATTTTTGTTCTGAAATTTGGAAATATTAGCATTTTGCATTTCCGCTGGGAGTTTATCCTTGTCTTTCACAGATGGGGGAGGCATGGCAAACAGCTTTGCTCCACTGTCAGTCCCAGGGAGCCTGCATCTCAAACTCATGCTCTGTGTGCCTGCCAGCAAGCTGATAACTCCAAGAAGCTGATCTCATCTCGGGCATTTGGGAGAGTGTTGTCCTAGGACTGGGGAAATCTTTGTCAGCTCAATCTATTAGGAAATACTGAAGATAAGCATGGCTGTCTTCTCAAATCATTTTTCTTCTGTCTTCCTGACCTGATATAGAAAACCTACAGGTTTCAAAGGGAGCATGGCTCTGTCAATTCCTTGATTTCAGACTTCTAGCATCTAGAATTGTAAGACAATAAATTTGTTTTAACAAAACGTAACTATTAAATATACCTTTGGAGATACTTAGGATCCAGTTCACAATCTATTCCATTAGTCTGTGGACCATTTGGAGGCCCATGAATGAGCTTCAGATTCCCTGGGAATCCTCAGGTGATATGCAAAATTTTGTGACTAAGTCCATTTTTCTGGGAAAAGAGTCCCCAGCTTTCCAGATTCTCAACTGAGTTGATACTCCCAAAAATTTAAGAACCACTGATATAGCTTAAAGTTCCCAGCTTATAGAATTGAGAAACTGAGAGGCTGAATGACTTTAACAATAAAATCATAATTTTTAGTGCAAGTTAGCCTGTAGTTTCCTTTTAATCCAATTCTAGTTAATCATCTAACATTAAATGAGTGACTTAAAAAAAATAGCATTTCTCCATATGTGGGCATTTAAATATTGAAGAGGATCTGGGTTCCATGTGGGGTTATCTATCCCTAGATGAGGTTTTTAATAATTGTTTTTAAGATGTTCAGAAGTGAAAAGATAGAGTTATTCTCTCTGCTCTGTTCTTACTCACATTTTTTTCTTCAGTCCTCTGCTCAGCATCTATTTTTTCCTACTTAGGTAAAAATAATCATAATGAGGAATCAAACTGTATGGTAGTCTCATTTTTAGTTGAATTATAGTTGACATACAATAGTAGTTTCAGATGTACAACATAGTGATTGATAGTTTTTATTCATTATGAGGTCATCACCACAATAGCCTCCATGCAAGTTACCACATCACCACATCTGTCCCCATATAAATTCTAACCATGTTACTGACCACATTCCCCATCCTGTACTTTTCATCCCTGTGACTTATTTACTTTGTAACTGGAAATTTGTACCGCTTAATCCCTCTGATCAAGTAGAATGTAATTTTATTGGAGAACAGATTTGACCACATGTTAGTCACAGAAAAATTTCAGTGTTTCCATAAAGCGAACATAATGTATACTACATTTTCTGAATATGAGAAGAAAATAAAAAATAACATAAACAGATTTTAAGGAACAACTTGTACATTTGGAAGTTTAAAAATATGTTCAAAGGCCTTGTACCAAAGAGTTAAATAAAGATTAGAATAATTATCTATTAGAAATAAAATTAGACCATTTAATACCACAAAAACCTTAAAGGTACTGCCTAAAAACACTAAATGTTTTAATTATAAGGAAATTTACTAGGAAATGAATATTTTTATAATTTTTGGGTAAGGAAGACTTATGAAAGCTAGGTAACTAGAAACCACACAGAAAAATATTGACAGATTTAATTACATAAAAATTTAAAACTTTAATATGGCAAATGCCACCATAATCAATGTTAAGAAAGAATTGACAGAGATTCAAGTTTGCATACTGGTAACATATACAACAAAGGCTTAATATACAAAAAATATAAAGATGTCACCTTTAAAGAAAGAGGCTGCCAGTGTAATAGAAAAATGGGTGAAAGAAAAAATAGGCAATTCTGATAAAATCCAAATGGCCAAAAAACATGAAGAGTATGTATATCAAATAAAATGAGGTAGTAATTTTTGCCTTATTGATAACCACCTTAAAGACTGCTGAACATTTTAAAGATTGACAATACTGCTATGAGGTGAGCATATAGAGAATCATATACTCTCATATACTGTTGGATGGAGAATGAATGAATACAGCATCTTTGATGGGCAAATAGGCAATACCAATTTATTTTAAAAATGTGTGTGTGCTTGAAACCAGTGATTTCAATTCTAGAAATTTATTATACAGCATTTATACAAGGATGTTCATTTTAGCATTATTTGTAATTGAAACAAATAAAAGAAACCCTTCATATGCCCTTGCATTTGGATATTGTTCATAAGTATGATATAGCCATTTTATAAAATATCCTTGTAGAGAAATGTGTAGATCTATGTATACTGACATAAAGATGACTCTTCTAAGAGAGAAAAGAAGTTGCAGAATGGTGCTATGATAGGTTGCATCAAGGTTAACAATTATATTCATATCAAATTCCCACAGTTCTCGGATTTGCATTTCCCTCTTCTTAAAATATCTGCAGTTGGAATGGAAGGCGGAAAAAGTTTTCTGCCAGGTATAGGAAAACTTATTACCTAGCTGTCACATCCCAGGACCATGCCATGCACGGATGCCACCAGTTCTTATGGCTATCAGCTCAGTATAATTATGTCATTGTTACTTCTACGCATGGTTGAGTTTTAAACCTGGACCCTTAATTGTCACATAAAACATCTTCAAAAAAATATTATACCATAATGTAGCAGTAAAACAAAAAGTTGTTTCTGCCAAAGAATGAATGTTATTCTATGGGCAGTACAAAGAGAAATAGCAGAAATTGCCAAGTATTTCAGAATAGATTGCAGATTTTCAAAGCTTGAATAAGTTGCTGTAATCTTTTTATGTGTTGTGAGGGGTTATTGCACAGATAGGAAACACTTCTGTGTCACAAACTTGTCTGGCTTTAAGGAAAGATCATTTAACTTCACCTTCAAAGAAAAAATAAGCAGGAAATGGAGTCCATACCTTTAATATGCTTTGATTCTGTCAGTCCCAATGATGCTAAAAAGTTAAAATGTTGTCTTGTGTAATGAAGAACAGAGGTCCCTCTTTGTGGTATGCACAACTGTGGCGGTTAGGAGCAGTTCAGAAGGATCAATATAGACTTTGTCCATGAAGAAGCCTTAGACTCACACCCTAGCTGTGACTTGATTTACCTTGTGATTGTGAGTCACTGTTTACCATTGAAACCACTTCCAGCTGCATGAGCTAGAGCATTAACCCAAAATCTCAGGTAAGTGAGCCTATATCAGTGAGTTTAGCCTGATACAAAATTATAGTCTCTTTTCTTTGGTCTCAGGTCTGTCTGTCTATCTATCTACCCATCCATCCGTATGTAAAATTTTGCAATCTTTTGGTGTATAAGCTATGTCCTCCTAGGTCAAACTTCATCCTTCCATCCCTGGTCCATAATAAGATATGACCCTGCTTGTGGGTCTGACAGCAACAAGGGATAGTTGGAGAGGATCTTGATATGAATGGATATGCCTTGCAAGACATCTGCCCCAGGTGAGGCATTGCATGAGCTTCAGTGAGGAATGGCTGGTCTCCTTAGACCCGAGAGGGCAAGCTGCTTCCACTGGCAGGGAAAGCTGGCTCTGCCTGGGTGTTAATACTCCAGGAGGGGAGTGGTGGGAGCTGAAGCTGATTCAGGGTCACGTAATGAAATAATTGGCTGTCATATGTGACAGGTACAGTTTCCAGATGGATTATGCTTCAGAAGTCACATTGTGGCATGCACTTTATATTATCTTGCTGAGAAAGAGGCAAGTAGGGAAAACCAAACCCAAACAGAAACCCGTGACCTTATGGACATTTTCAGGGTAGGTGCCGTGACACCACTGTGCCAGACCACTCAGTCTTCAGACCTGCTGTTGCTAGAATGCTCTTTAGATAAGAGGTCAACCACAAATGCTCATATGGACCAAGTTCAAATACAAAAGGCTGACTTGAATTTATTGTGCTGTGTTCATTTGCACAACAAGCTTTAGAACTTTGACTTTCTGTTACATTCATTCATCTGAACAGTTACTGACAATGAAAATATGGTCTAAAATTTTCTTCTGTTTCATCTTTTCAAACCTCATCTCTGTCTCCATCCTCACTGAAGCATCAGCAGTCAGCTTGTAAACCAGAACTGCTTTTGGATCGTGCCATTTTTATTTTCCCAGGCAAAAAGAAAAAAAGAATACTTATGGCCTCCTGCCCTTTATTGGGCTATGTAATTCTCCCTTGTGTATGTTTCACATTCAGCTACATCTTAACAGCATAATAGCAACTTTCATTCTTCTTGTCTCTACTTTTTTTAAGTTCATTTGAAATGATTCACCCACTTTACAGAGTCATCATTTTTGGACAAAGAAAAGACCCACCATGAGATCATCTGGTTTCATCTCCCTGCCTGGAGCCAGAGCTGCCCCACAATGTACTGGCCGGTGCTAATTTTGGTTCATTGAAAAACTTTCAAGTGTAGCATCTATAATATTCCTCTGGGGGTATGATACACAGAGTAAGAGGCCTCAGTTAGGAAAGTTTTCTTCGTTTCCCATATCTTCTTTTCCAAGATATATTTAACCTTCACACAAAAAGTATAATAATAGTTACATATGAGTAATATTTTGACTTGGTTCCTATTTTGAGAATTTTCATATTCTAGGACTTTAAATTGAATTAATTCCCTCCTATAAATTGTCTTGAAATTAGTTTCTCTGCCTTAAATGCAGGTAGCCTGCTTTTTCTCTTGCTTTGCTTTTTTATTCCTTTATGTTTTATATCTGGAGAACCACAGGAGATGCTAAAATGTCAAATACATTTGATACTATTTGTTATTTTTCACTTATTTCCATGGAAATTGCCCCGCATGATAAAGTTAAAAGACATTCTTGATTTTAATTCTTTCTCTATTGTGTGTTGGCTGTTCCAAAACTATCCTAAGCCTCTCCTTCAAGGTTCAGCTTGGTTCCTGTGTCCTTTATGAAATTTTGCCTTGTTAATTAGACCTCATTAACTTCCCCCTTGTCTGCCTCTCTTATGTTGTCCCTAACTCTGGGAGAATGTGCTGTTTGCCATTCCCAGGCATGTTTTTGCCATAAAGGGGAATTTGGGGACCTTGTCTGGTTGACTCCTGTCCATGAGCAATACAGGAAACCAGCACAATAAATGTGATGAATGGGTGTGCTTACTAATTTTTAAATTCTGTTGTTTATGTTTTCTTCTTAAAATTTCATCACTTTTTCATAACTTTGGTTTCAGAAGATTTTTAGTAGTCTAATTTCTTATCTCATTTATTTAGATTTACAGTAAAATACTTGAGGAATTGTGATACATGATTTGAAATCCCATTCTGGCAGGGCCACAGAAACTGATTTATCGTCTCAGCTTCCTCTGTAAGGAATTTGCAGTTGACGCATGATTTTCTTACTTAATGGATATAAACTTAGTTATGTGTTATGTTAAACTTGACCATAATTATAGAAGTAATTATCTAGATGCTGGGCTAAATTTCTGCTAATTGTGGAAAACTTATTCAGATTTTACCAAAAAAATCCAGTCCTGCAGCACCAGTTCACAGGATCTGTGAGGCTGTTCTTTCCTTCTTTCTTCCCAGTCTTGCCTGCTGTCTGATGGAGGTCTGTGTGTGTGTGTGTGTGTGTGTGAGTGTTCTGAGCACTGGTGCCCGTGTGAGTGTGTGTAGGGGAAGCCCCTGCTGCCAGGACCTGCCGCACCCTCGTGGTGGAGAAGGCTTTTGTCCGGCCTCACAGGCTCGTCAGCTCTATGCTGCCTGTTTGCTGCTGTTGTCCGCCTGCTCGTGTTACCTGCTTGGGCCCCTTGTGGGGGAGGTGGTGGTCAACGCAGCCTCTGTCAGGTGGTCACTGGGGTCTCGGGATTTCACTGGGGACCCTTCCTGCTTTCCTGACATGGGCCGGCCCCCAGAGAGGATCATTCCTGATGCCCCACCTTCTAGCGAGACTTCCCACTCTGCTGAGAGGACTGCTGGTGGCTGGCTTATTTTCTCAGTTAATTTCAGGCCCACAAGAAGCCTACAGATTCGCCTACACCAAATTTGTCTGTAGGAGAAACTTCTGCAGGTATATGTCAGGATATTTTGTTCCTTGGAGCCCCCACCTTGATGGGAGAGCTACTTGTCCCCACTTCTCTCTTCTCGGAACACCCCACCTCCCACGCAGCTTCTGAAGTGGGGAGCCAAGTGATTCGTGGTAACAGGGACAAGCTCTTCACACTTCTTGTGGAACTCTTCTTCTCAAGTTTCCCCGGACACTCTCCCATTTGTTTTCTCTCTCCCCTGGCTGGTGAGAAAGCTCCCCTGTGAAGCTTTGCATGATTCTCTAGGCATTTGCCTCATGCGTGTCATGGTCCCATGAAATCAGAATTTTGGAATCTGGTGGTGTCCCCCTCAGCAGGTTATGAAGGGAATTGCTGGCAAGGAAAGAAGATGCTACTTTTCAGGTGTAGTGTTCAAAGCAACTGTTCCCATACCCTATTCCATTCGATTTTGTAATGCTCAGTTTTTAATAGGTGACTGTTGAACCACTCCAAGCCGTGCAGGGCCACGGACTCAAGACAGGTGACTGCTCAGTGGGGTGGATGCTATTCTGTGACAGTCAAGGCCCCTGACGATGCCGTTTCACAGAATTCTTCCTTTATTTCCTGACTACCATTCTCTGCTTCTTAAGGGCCACCATGGGCAAGAATATAACTACCAAGCAGCCTTAAAGGGCTCTCTTCCAGATGTTTCTGTGGAAATGAGTGTTTTGCTGTCCCTCCAACAGCCCTGTCTACCACTCTGAAGAGGCGCCAGCTGCTCTCAAACTCCAGGTCGCTGTCTCTCCCCCATCTTCAGAACTGTGGGAAAGGGGAGGCACAAGCAGGTACTCTGGCTGCAGCAGGCCCACGGGTGTTCTTGGCTGGAGCTGTTGGAGGAGTTCATTCCACCCTGGGCAGGATGATGAGCAGCTTGTGCTGAGCCGCTGCTGGGAATTCTGAACAATGAAGACTTACTCCACTTAGTTTCAATAATAAGAAGCGTTTATTTATTTATCTACTTGTTTATTCATTTATTAATTTGTCCTCCAAATATGTTTTGAGCACCTGGCATAGGACTGCATGTGGGAATGCAGAAGTAAAGAAACCGATGAGGACTCCACCAAGTGTAAAGTGTTCCCCTGTGTGGCTGGCTGTGAGTGATTTTTATTTTCCTGTTTTTCAGAATTTCTAAAATGAAGACATTTACTGCTCTGATAGAAACATGACAACTATTTGTTTCTTGGTTTCTGTTTTATGAACCTTATCTCAAAAGGGAAAGGAAGAGATGGACTCTAGTCAGAGGGAGATCCAGGGTCTGAAACCTGGAATGGGCTTGCACGCGGGTACAGGCTGAATGGGCAGTGGTGAGGGAGGCGCATGATTTCCAGCTGTACAGGGCTCCCGGGGAGGAGAAGGGCTGGGGAACAGAGTAGAACAGAGGGATTTGCTACCCACAGAAGGAAAGGCAATTGTAAGGCAGCGGGAAGGAGGAGAGGAGGGTAAATGCAGTGAAATGAGTCTGAACTTTCTCGCCCCAAACGCGGGCCAGGCCTGGCAAAGGCAAGGCCTGGGATGTCCCGTCAGTCTGCCCTAGCTGTGCACAGGCGTTACTGGACGGAGTCAGAGCTGCACCGACAGGAGCCGGTGTCTGTGCCACGTGTTTCCTCTGAGGCACGGAAGGCATCAGCGAGGAAAGGCAGAGAGAAGCGCTGGCCTCAACACCAGAGCAGCCTGATAAAGACCAGGAGCGGCCACAGTGGCGTACGGGATGGGGCCACAGGGCACGGAATTGCCTGTCAGCACTGCCAGTCCAGCCGGGCTTCCAGGTCATGAATGCGGAGGTGTTTAGATTCCCTCGTAGACATTTTTGAAATTGTTTTATCCAGTGGCACCAATAGCGACTTGTACATGGAAGAAAGAAGAGGAACAGCTGGATTGGTCCAGAGTTGGAGTATTTCTAGGAAGGCAAATGGCAAGGGAGTTTGGGTTTTAGTAAAGGTATGTTTTAAGATGGTGATAGTACCTAGGGAAGAAAAATAGAAAGTGGAGGAATAAATCATGTTGGAGGACTTGGTGAGGCTGAGGAACAAGGTCAGCAAGAAATGAGCCATGAGCATCAGGTGGGTAAGAGCGGAGTGCTGAAATGTAACATCTCTGGCCTGGGATGGTGCGGTGAGGACAGGATGCCAGGCCGAGGTCCGGGGAGGAAGTGGGGGCAGGAGGGTGGAAATGAAAGAAAAAAGAAGAGGTCAGGGAAAAGAAAGATTGGGAGGGCCTGCCAAGCACTGAAATCCTTCAGGATAATGACCACTAGGATGTTATTTTATTAGCTCCCAAATAAAGATAGCTGTTCCCCAAATACCTCCCAAACAAAGCATAAGTCTGTGGCTTGTTCACATCTTGAATCTCCAGTGCATAGCAGGTGGTCCAGGACACTACTAAAGTTCAGTAAATCTTTACTGAATGAATAAATGGAGTAGATGTGATACCAAGGCTTATATTCTTCCAACCCATTCATTTTTCCCCTTAGATAAAGCAAATGGTAATTCTTGTCACCCAAGGAAAGAGTTAAAAATGAAGTGGAGCTTAGAATGTACAGATGTTGTGAGGGTTCCTTATAGAAGAAGCTTGTAATCTTGGCTTAAGTGTTTGTGATTGTCACCATTATTGATTGTGTACCTAAACTTATAATAAAAAGATTGTAAACTAGGCCTACCTATGCTAAGCTCATATTTACCATGGAATTGGCATGAGGCCTTGGCCATCAAGATCTGGAAATAGAAGGAAGTAGTTGGGAGTAAAGCCAGATTAGGGTCTTTCTGTGTCACACCTGTGTCCCCCAGCCCTGCTGAGGGGACAGTTTCTGCCCTTGGTTCCCTGGAAACAAGGAGTCAGTCTGACAGCTTGTGCTCTTCAGCTTCCCTATCCGTGCATCGTGCTTCCTGCCAGGGCCGAACAGCAGGGTCCTGTCCCACCTCCCAGCCCATCGTCAGGTGGAGAAGCCAGAACAGGAACTGCTAGTAGTGGCCTGTTGGCTGTGGCATTCCTCAGGGATAGGGGAGGCGAGCTGGTTGTGAGCAGTTGTTGGAAGGAACCGGTCCAGCTGGACCACTGGGCCTGCAGAGGTGCGGTGACGAAGGGTGTCTGGGCGTTCTGGCTGAACTTACATAAGCCCCAGACTGTAAGGCAGCTTTTCAGTCGGTGAAGGTGGGAAAACAGCAGCCTTTCTCTGTTGTCTGTGGGGCAGTTTGGATGGTGGTAGGACGGTGTCTGGGCAGGTAGTCCGACCGGGTCAAGCTCGGCTCTAGTGCAGCGTGCTGACCACATTTACCAGTCACACGACTGGCACGCACAGAGCTGCCACCAGCTAGTCTTTGTCTCCAATCTCAGCCTGACTTTCTCTGACTCTTGGCTTCCCCTACACTTGACTCCCTCTTGCTGTGTTGGCTTGCCTTGGCGTAGGTCATCTAGCTGCAATTTCTTTGGCTTCCCTTTTAGTTTTTGACATTTGGCACATTCTTTTTGGCACCTGTGTTTCCAGTGACTGATCCTTCAGGGGTGGTAATGGCACGGAGGATGTGAGAGAGGACCTGAACAGATCCAGGAGAGTCTTTACTTACTTTACTGTGAAGGTCTCAGTGACATTCAGGTATAAAGTATTGGTAGTAACACCAGACTTTAATAGCTCCCTATAAAAATTACATCTTTGTTGTTTTTTGTAGTATTTGCCTAATACCAAATATCAAATATTTGGAAAGCATTAACAAGGCATTCAGTAGTGTGGGTTCTGCAATTCTCAAGCATCCCTTTTGTTTTAAGGCTTTGAATCACAAGTTTGCCTTTTAGACATCCAAGAAGAGATTCCCAAGATGGGTGAATCTAAATTTGTATTCTGAGTATTATGGTCCAGAAGGAAGACTCCAACTGAAAGGTGTCAAACAAGGTCTTTGCCTGTTTGTGCCACATGTACAATAGTACCTGTTCTTTTTTGAATGAAAAATGTATTTTTAGCATTTTCACTATTTACACTACACTCTCATAATAAGAATTTTTCTTTTTCCCTATTTAAGGGTTTATAGCAATGGAAACAGCATGAGGTATTGCATGAGATTGCTTGTAGCTTTTTCCATTAAAAGGTCATCCATATATTAGAGATGCTCTAAGTAAACATGATTTCTGATGATATTCCACAGAAAACGACCAGAGGATACTTTAATAGCTTGAATAAAGGTCATACGTCCATCCTGTCTTTAAATATACTTTATTTGCTAGGTGATAGCATTTTGTTTTTGTGCCTTCTACCTATTTTCTGCAAGCTACAGAAATGTCAAAGTAATTTCTTTCATAGTTAGGCATTTTCCTTATTATTTTATATTTCAGGAATGTCTTTGTGTCCTTTGGGCTTTACCCAGCATGGTTAAGATGTGTGAAACCATGCTAGAAACTTTAGGTTTATTGTGTATCATAGCCAATCTATGAACAGGACTTTAATCTATCTTTTGCTAATAATATGTTTGATAATGACTAATGCAATCTAAGCATACACAGATCCCAAGAATAAATTTCTTGATATTCTGCTACTTTACCAGTATAGGGTTAAAATGGTCTTATGTACTCTACGCAACAGAAATGTGGTTTTCACCTTCATAAAATGAATTAAGAGCCTGAAATCTCAGGTAAGGGGATTTTTTTGGATACTGAAGGTTATTTGTGAATTGGAACTTCTGAATATACCATATTCCTTTGTGGAATTACAACCTGTCTTGGTTTTCTCACGTTGTGATGCTAAGGTTTGGCTGGTAGTATTTTTGATTTTGATTTTGATTTTGATTTTGCTGTCACCCTCTTTCAATATAAGTGATAAGGTAAGTAAAGGTGTGCTCAGAACAATTGGACTGGGGCACTTTCTCACCTACTTCCTTCCATACTCTGCATTTTGTACTGCAAGGGCATTTTGGGAAAGGGGGTCCAGCTCCTGCATCTTCCTGAGGTGCCCCTTTGATCAAAACATACTATAATTTCCCTATGAATTTCCAATTATATTTCAAGGTCAGGGTTTTAAAAGAGAGTGTTGGGCCTCAGAGCTCCTAGAACTCAGGTGTTAATGTTCTTTGTTGCCAAAGAGTGTCTGTGGGTTGGACTACTGCTTGAATTAGATATACATGGGCACTTCTGTGATTGGCTGAATTGCTGGTTAAACTGATGGGTTAAATTCTTACAGCAAGACCCCTGCAATAAGTGGACTAGATTTCAAGGACATTTATTAAACACCAAGTGTATTAGAGAAGAAAAATCAGGTTATCTTTACCACCTGACGGCAGACTACCCCATGTGCATGGCAGAGGGATTATTCTAGTGGGCAAACTCACTGTGTGTGTGTGTGTGTGTGTGTGTGTGTGTGTGGTGGTGGTGGTGATGGGGCTGGGAAGTGAAAGATAGTCCAGCTTCTGGGTTGGCTGTGGGACACTGTGAGAGCTGCATATTATACGTAAACTGCACCTTTTACATTTTAATGTGTAAAGCATTGTCTCTGAAAGCATGGCCTACTGATCGCCTGCAGCAGATAACTTGGGGGCTTGATGAAACACATCCTCAGGCCTTCTTCCACCCCCGGTGAATCAGAGACGAGGGGAGGGCTTTCCAGTCCTCATTTCTAACAGGGTCCCTGAATTAGTCTAGTGTGTTAAGGACAATCATATTTAATAGGTAAACAAGACCTTTTCTGCTTTCTGTCGCTCCAGCCACTAAAGTGACATCTGCCATCCTTTCTGCAGCCAGAGATTTTAGCCTGGAACCTCAAAACGGAAGCCCACTGGGTCATGATGATGAACCCTGGGGATGTTAATCCAAGGGTATTGCAAGGGTTACAGAATCCTAAAATCCTATTGTTTAGTCACAGTCTGCTTAGTTCTGCCACAGACAGTTTTTGGCCTCTTGTCTGCTAATCAAAATGCATACAGGACAGCCTAGAAGTGCACAGACAAGAGTGCAATTATATGTTTTACAATAATGTTGTTTGCATTCCAAGGTGATTTAGAATATTATTCTTTTAACAGCAAACAAATTTCATGCATTTAAAATGGAATTCAGCTTGGTAAAATATAGAATTTGAAACCATCTTTTTTCAGTACCGCATCTGTTATGTTAATAGAGGTATTTTTAATGTGGGTGGTTAGAAATGGCTTTGTAGTGTGGGAACCCTGGAAAAGTCAGGAGGATTTGGTGGGAAAATCAACAGATGGGTTAAAAGGACCTGGCGTGCGCCTGGCTTCACCGTCTCTGCCATAGCCTCACATTGTGTGTTATGGCTGACTGGTTGTGGAGCCACTGCTCTCTGATGCTCTGTGCGTTTGGGATATCTGGCTTCTAAAGGAACAGTCTGATTTCATCACTTGTACCTCTGGGGACCTTACACAGGTGGTGTGCAACTCGGTGCAAGCCCAGAATCCCGAGATTCTTCTTTTTGAGGACTTTGGGCCTTTAAAAAGATTTTCCTTGAGCAAGAGGGAGCTCAGCTCAGACGCCCCCTCTCACAGTGCTTGCCTTGTGTGAACTCCTGTGGGTAACATTCTGCCTCAGCAGATCTGTTTTCATTTTCAGCTCTTTACTTTTCTGCCCTGGCACGCATTTGTTCTATCACCTTACAGCAACAGAGAAGAGGTATGCCTCAGGCACTTTGGAATTACCACAGGGCCAGAACAAAGGGGCTTTTTGTTTTGTTGTTAGGCATGTTCATGATTTCACTAGTTGGTCTATTAATAAGTTCTAAATATTTAAATATTTTAGGAGTTTAAGTCTGTTTTCCATTTTATCTTTTTAAAAAATTGCTCTTACTTTGATCATACTTTTCTGGAAATGATCTTTGAAAAACAAAAGTTTCCTCCTCTCCACACTTGCTTCCCTAGCCAAGGATGTGAGTGCAATAATTCAAATCGACTTCAGTTATTTATAGCTGTTGACTGATAGCTTGATTGCATTTTGACTGAAACTCATTCATTCTAAAGTGTTGCCACAATTAGCATATGTCTGTTAGGACTTTCCCTCTAATGAAGAAACTAAAGGTCTTATTTTTCCTCTTAAACTGTTTTAGGGATCAGCTAGGCAAGGAGATAAAATGTAGACAATGTCTCAAGGTTACAACTGATTTAGTGCTTTAAGGGTAAACAGGATGGGGATTGGGTGGAAGAAGGTAGGTGACGCGACACAAGACGCCCAGGGCATCTTCTCCTGAGTGTTCCCTGCAACCCAAGGGAGAGGAGCTGACCTGGTTTCGTGGAGGCTGCTGGGAGCCTTTAATTTGTCACCAGATTCCTTCAGAACCCATAGCTTCTTGGGTGTAAGTAACAAAGACCCAAAATAATGGTGCCTTCATCAGTTTAGAATTTTTTCTCCAGCATACAGTTTTGTAGGGAGTCTGTGGGTTGCACTGTGCCCTTCAGAAGGATATGTTGAAGTCCTAACCCCTCTCTGCATCTGTGAACCTGACCCTGCTTGGAGATGGGGTCTTGCAGATGTGATCAAGTTAAGAAGAAGTCATGGAGGATTAGGGCGGGCCCGAATCCAGTTACTGATGAACTTGTAAGAAGAGGGAAATTGGACACTAAGGCCCAAGAGGATGGAGGCGGAGGCTGAGGTCTGCAAGCCAGGGAGTGCCAGTGACTGACTGCCAGTGTGAGGGCAAATGCAGATCAAAAATAGAGAAAGACTCCTCCCTCGTCCCTTTTCCTACAGCATCTCCTTTAGAAAATTTTTCATCCTAAGTTCTTTCTCTAGCTCTTTGAACTATATGTATATTTCTTTAAAAGCTAAATAAGCCTCTTGCCAGCTTTATGCCCCATAAGAATATCTTTCTCGAGGACTGAGAGCTGTCTCTTTGACATGCAGTCATTCAGGAAGACAGCATCCCTATTTCCCAGTTTCCTTGGGAGGGTAGGCACCCTGCTCCAAAACTTCCTCCTTTCCTGAAGATATAAGAAGTTTGTTTTTCCTTTGTATAAAGCCAACTAGCAAACATAGATGGCTGCTCCGGTTACCAGGTGAATAGAGGAAGAAATATGTGTGACAAATGGAGTCGTCAAGTCATCTTACTTGAGGACTAGTCATTGTTCATCTCAAGAACATGTAAGGCATGAGCAGCATCTGCCTGGCTGTGTGAGACAATGAGCTTGCTTTCTGCCTTTACAGTCTCATAGCAGATTGCTTGTGACACCCATCACATTCTGGTTTAATGCTTATTCAAAAATTGTTTCTTTCTCTTCTACTTTTATGGAGAGGTTTTCTGTTTTGGGAGATTTTGTTTTTAATTATATTTCCCCAACACCAGCAACCACAAGAAGCTAGGAAGAGGCAAGGGAGGGTCTTTCTTAGAAGTTCTGAAGGGATTGTAGTTCTGTCAACAGCTGATTTCAAACTTCTAGCCTCCAGAACTGTAAGGATATAAATTTCCACTGTGTAAAACCTCCCAGTTTGTGGTAGTTAGTTAGGCATACTCAGGGACTGAATACAGCAGTCCGGGGTGAGTATCTCTGTACTCCACAAAGCCCTCAAATAGAGACTTGGAGCCTTTTGCTCTGCCAGCCTGAGGGTGTACCCCTTGTCCTCACAGTTCCAGATGGAGATCCGGCCATCACATCTGCACTCCAATGGCAGGTGCAGCTAATCCCAGTTGTTCCTTAAAGAAGTTTCCTGTCAGCGGTCACTGGGACTTTGACTTTAGTCTCGAGTAGAGCTTTGTAAAGGTCACAATGTTGTATTTCTTCTAGGTGGCCATGTGTGTAGCTAAAGGTAGGTTATTCTGGAAGAATGGCAAAGATAGATGTATTAGGGACAACTTGCACTCTCTGAGTGTTCCTACCCGCCCTCTTCCTTATTTTTTCTGCTTGAGTACATTACAAATTCTTTCTCACTTTCCTAAGTTGAATGTATCCACCTCTCACACCTTTTCTTTACCCAATATGGTTGGAGATACATTTTGTGACTTCCTCTAGGTCTGATGTTATTTGGTTGGTTTAAAAATATGTTTGTATACATAACACCCTCCCCTCTATTTGATATCCTGAAATGTTCTCCCATGACTAATAAAAGCAGGCCACTTTTGGTGGTAAGATTTTCAACCCAGCAGGGCAACACTGGAAATTCTTCACTGATATGGTCACCATTTGTCTTAATGAGAAAACATACTCAAGAGAAATGAAAAATAAAACTGTTTTTAAATAATTCATACATGACCTAACTAAAAAATTAGGTCATTGCAGCATGTGGGACAGATTTTAACACAGATATGTCTTCACACAGATTCAGATATTCTAGAAAATATAAATGACAAGATCTTCAGAAAATATTCTAAGATTTATGTAAGGATTTATAGGCAAATTATAGAAATATTCTAATTTTTAGCTTTTATTGTACTATAAAATTAAATTGATGTAGTGTCTTAAAAATGTCTGTGTAAATTTCATTTTTTTATTGACTGTCAATTTTGTGGGGTGGAGTAAGTGGTTGTGGTAGGGATTCTGGGTTCCTAAGCATGGTTCTTCTGTTTCATATTACCTCTAAGTTCTTGTGTCAAATAAAGTTCCCATATGCCTCACAAAACGTTGAAGGACATTCAGTCATTGTGTCCTTCAGTACATCTTTGAATGAGGGGGATTCTGCCCCTTTCTGTCCCACGTGCTGAGTGATTCCTGGGATGTTCCTGTGTTGTGTCAGCAGTGTGTACAACACGTTTTGTCGGCACTAAGCAGTTGTCATACAGATTGTTTTGACTGTTTCCATGACATGCAGATGGACAAGGATTTTAAAAAATGTTCTTGGCCCTAAAACAAACTGTATTTATTTACACATCAGGTAACCAGATCTCCTCTTAAACTTTATCACTTGTTCTTCTTCTAGCTGGAAAGAGAATATTTTTATACTTTTAAGAGAGACTGGCAGAATGCCTGTTAGCTCTCTGACCTCCTGCTAAATAAATATCACTAAGGGTTTTCACCTGCTTTATAGCTTTTTACTATTAATAATGCTTTGGACAAAGGTGACCACAGGCCTGCCTATAGCTGTTGGACAGGATTTCTATCTAGTAGGGTCTTGGATTTCAACACAGCAGAATTCTCTGAGGGATTTCTAAGGGCCAAGCTACCTGTTTGGAATAGCAGAAAGAGGAAAAGGCAAGGGAGGTCCATCCCAAGTCAGCCTCACAATAAAGGGTCGTGTCACATATGTTTGAAGGTCAGAGCTGCTTAGGCAGATTCGGGAGCCGTTAGAGTAGAGATTAGAGCTGAAGCTTTAGGAGGAGTTGGGACAAAAACCACAGGGAAGCTCTGGGGAGGACCTGGAACCAGAGGTCAGTGGTGATAATGCCGGAGAAAAGGCCCCTGGGTCTGCTGGCCAGGAGACGGTTTCAGAGTGTGTAGGAGGCAATCAGGCCTGATTGTTAGGGGCTGAAGAACAAGTGGATGTTGGGGTGCACTGGGTCCAGATGGCCCCCTGAGCAGGTGAGAGGGAGGGAGAGGATAGGGGAGCCAGCGGAGCTTACCCAGGGCCAGGCAGGTTTTTCCAGGCTGTTCTCCACAGTCTTGTGGGCAGAAGCAGAGACTGATGCTGGGAGGGACCTGAGCAAGGTCAAGAGGAGGCTGTTTTGAGCAGGGGAAAGAGCAGAGGCTTCAGATCCCATGGTGCTTGCTAGAACCCTGGAACTACACCACTAGGGCAAGTTAACTGACCCCTGGAATCAGTTTCTTCATCACTGAAATGAAGTGGAAACAGTCCAGTGGACTGACTTTCAGTGTCATGGAGCCGGAGGATGATGAGGTCTTACAGATTGTCTAATGACAACACGTTTATTTTACAAGCAAAGAAAGGAGACCCAGGGGGTAGAGCACCTTGCTTAAAGTTATGTAAGTAGTTAGAGAACCAGCAGCATTTGTGCATGGAGTTTATGCTTGGCTTAAAAAATAGACTGTGTAGATACAAGCTGGTTAGAAACATGGAGAGGACAGCTGGCTTGACACCCAGTCCATAGGGGGAAGGTGTAGGGGATTTTAGCTCCACAAGGGCAGTGCTGTTAATGGGTGATGGGTGTGTGGCCCTTACCGCCACGGGGAAATGCCCCAAGCCAATGAGGTCAAACCACACCACGAGTGCCTGGTCCAGTAGGGCCCTCAGTTAATGAGTGTCAGTGGCAACCTGATGTGAAACCAGAGATCAGCAATTCGGAGGATGAGGTGAAGATTTACTTTGGAGAAGAGTCTTATTAAATAACAGTATCCAAAAAAAAAACTGTTAGAAAAGGAGGTAAGCATACACCATAGAGCTTCACAGAGACCTTTCTGCACCTTGGAAGAGAAGCTTTGGACCAAGCTGATTTTGGCAGAAAGCGAGGAAGAGCTATGACTTTGAGGTGTTAAGACATGGCTGGAGTTTCTTTCCTGGAGCAGTGCTGGTAGGAAGGCTGCATGAGTATCTGTCGGGGGTTGTGCAGGGCCACATTGTTTTTTAAAAAAGGTAAAATTTATTGTAGTTTTGAGCTTACAGAAAAGTTACAGAGATAGTACAGAGAGTTCCTGTCAATGCCACGCCCAGCTGCCAGGGGGCCACTTAGAGGAAACACCAGTCCAGGGCAGAAAGAGCAAGACTGACTCAGAGTGAAAAGGCCACTGAAGGGCTGTTGGTCATGCTAGGAGGACGGACCCTGGCGAGCCAGCTGCGAGACGAACAGGAGATGTTTCTCCCAAGGCCATGCAACAGCTGTCCAAGGCTTTAACGGCCAGGTCTTTGAGTAAATGTATTTTTCTGAATGTCTTCCCCAGGTCAGCTTTTAATATCCATTACTGGGAATATCCAGTTGCTAAACCAATTTTACTTCCTG
The DNA here is from genome assembly GCA_032199065.1 of Smutsia gigantea. Lineage (NCBI taxonomy): Eukaryota > Metazoa > Chordata > Mammalia > Pholidota > Manidae > Smutsia > Smutsia gigantea. The sequence goes on along the minus strand of JAVSCE010012431.1, from coordinate 861,911 downwards.
ACGGCACCCAGTCCCTTATTAATCCCCATTTTTCCTTACTTGCCCCAGAAACAGCAGCCAATACAGAACTGGTCCCTCCTTCCCTTAGATCTTCCTCAGAATCTCAAAATCAAACTTCAGATGAGGCGCATTGCTCCCCGCTCCCTCTTTTCCAGCAGCATTCCAGGGCTGCTCAGGAGTGCCCTCCCCTGCTCCATCTAGTCAGTAAGTCTGAGTCTGTGGCGACAGGCCTGCCCCAGGTGGTCATTGCCTGAGGAGGTGTAGTACCTTCTGTAAGCAGGGATATGGAGGGATCTGTAGTACCTTTCAGAGGTTTGAAGCTTTGTACATGAAGGTACTGTCTTGTTTGGCCAATTTGATGTGATTCTTGGGGCAGTAGGTGAGAAAGACAACAAGCAGCCTTCTGGAGTGTCTGCAGGGGTTGGTTTGGCTGGTAAAGATGGAGCACCTCTGCTCCACTAGCTTAAAGTTTTAGACGCTGCTTCTGTTTAGGTCCATGGACAGTTAGTGATGGCCACAGCATAACTCCACCTCTGTTTCTGTAAATTCTACTGTCTGAGCAGGTAGAGTATACTGGGCAGGGTGCCAAGTGCTTCCAGACGTTGTTTCATTTAATCCTCACAGCACTCCACCTTTCAGAGAGGGAAACTGAGGTTTTGAGAGGTCAGGATACTTCCTAGGTGGTCAGTAGCAGCTTGTTCACAGATTCTCAGTAGCTGCCAGTGTGGCAGGTTCCAGCTGTGGGCTTTCCCAGCCTCACCCCCTGCCCCTTGCCCTGGTTATGTTTCAGAAAAATCTTTTAAGTTCTGTTAACTGCCAAGTAGATCTTGGGTCAGCAGGGTACCTGGTTTTCCTGGGTATTCCCCGCTCCAGTAGAGAGGCCGCAGCCTTTGCCTGTCTGTCCCCATTCTGGCTTTTCTTTCCATGAGCCTTCTTCTGTGTCCATGCAGACCAGCATCACCAAGGTCATCAGCCCCCACCAACTTGACCTAAGACCCCTTTCAAGTTTAGTAAATTAAACTGCAAGGGTTTAAAGTCTTCTAAATGTCTAAAACGTTTTTGTAAATGTCTTGCTTAATTGGGAGAATCTAGTGGTGGATGCTGCTACTCTGACTTTGGGTTCATTTCCTAGGAGAACCCTGAGTTATTCCCGTCCTGGCAGAAGTTGCTGGGGCCACAGAACCAGTTGGTTCTCAGGGTTATTTGTGTGGCTGTGGCCCAGTGAAACAGTTATTTTAATGTTTGGGACACACCCAAAGGGAACCAGAACTTTATTCTCCTTCAGAACCCTTCACTGACTCACGCTGTTTCAGTGGGGTAGCCAGTAATCCCCTGAGGCCTGGGGTCAGGGCCCCTTTCCCACCTGTCTTTCCAAAGGACTTTGGGAGCAAGTGCTTTCCAGCAAGTGACTGCTACTAACCTGCTCCTGAGAATCCCTTGCTTCTCCTCAGGTGTGGCCTGAGGTTACTTTATTCTTAGTCAAAGTTCTTTTGCTGGTGACAGAAAGTCTGTCAACCTTGTCCCTCCCCTGGAGTCCAGTGACATCCTAGCCACTGAAGAATCACTTTCCTAAGTAGAAATGGCAGAGTGTTTCCATCTGGTAAGTAGGGAAGTTGGAGGGTGGGAAACTAGCTGCAAGAGGCTTGAGATAGGAGACAAGAAATACTTGGTGGTGTTTTCATGGCAATCTTGGCTATTGGAGGAAGACCTCATAGGGGGTATGCAATAGAAAAATGTGATATGTATTATACGTGTGTCTGGAGCAATAAATGCTTTATAGGGAAAAAAATCCTATTCTTGGCAGGAAGTTGTACTCCCTGACCCAAAGGGTCTTATTCCATAGCTAACTCATCTGATTAAATCAAGGTTTGTGAATTGTAAGAGAAAATATCTAGATTTCACAGCTCTAACAGGAAGGTCAAAAGATGAAATATTCCTTTAAAATATGTTCTTTAGTGGAAAGTGGTAGAGCCCAGTAAAACACACACACACACACACAGAGATATACAAGATTTGAAGTCAGAAGATCTAAATCAGATTCCTAACTTTGTGTAGTGTTGGGCAATTTACATAACCTCCCTGGACATCAGTTTTCTTATCTACAAAAGTGAGCCAGTAATATCTTTATAGGGCATAGGGCTTTCTTTAATATTAAAGAACATAAGTAAGAGGTGTATAGTGGACAACAAATGGTGATTTTAATTATTATTATTTAGGTTCTATAAACAAGAAAAGCCAAAGAATAGGTGGAGAGAACAGAAAAATTAAACTCTAGAAAAATGAGACCAGAGTAGTTTAAGGTAACAAAAGCTGTTTTGGGGGGAATGAAAGGAGAATAGTTGATGGCCCTTAATTAGGGTGAGGGGCTTCTACCCTGGCTCTCAGTGGGCAGCCCAGGCCCCCTTTGGCGGAGGGAATGCCTGGAGGCGTGAGTGGAGGTTCACTGACACACCAGCTCCGTGAACTCGTTTCCCCTCCCAGACATTTTTATTTAAGAGTCTGGAGACAGGAGCTTCTCTTAGGCTTATAAGATGCCTTGAAAAAGAATTATTAGAGTCCAGTTACAGGAATTTGGCTTCATTTACAATTAGCTCAACTGAAAGCAAATAAAGAAGATTCTAATGATTCAGAGGGTAGTAGCAATATAATTTAACTTTCATAAAGATCTTCATGATGTTGCAAGTTTTGCTCAGGTGATATTTGATCCATGTTCACTCAAAATTTCCCTCCTTCCCTTGGACCACATAAGTTAGTATGGTTGATAATTGTTGCATTTGGATCATTTTTTCTTCCCAATTATACTGTAAATGTAAGAGCTGGGCTTACAGCTCTTTTTTTGTATTTTCCATTGCATAGATCATTGGAGGTGCTCAATAAATAATTTTGATTACATAATTTTTGGCATAAATGTTAAAATTATAAAATGCTGAAGTGAAATAAATCTATTGAAAAGCACAAAAATAACATGCAAAGAAACTATGAAAAGAGCAATTCTCTTTGAACTTACTTTGATTGGATAGGATTTGGTGATTGATTTGTCAAGCACAAAGATCTGTTTTTTGGAAGTCTTGGTAAGAAAAGACTCCACCAAGGTTCTTTTAAGTCTTCACCAAAAAACGGTTTATTCTAGGGGCTGTGTTGTATAAGCTCCTGCCCATTCTCATTTAAAAAACACTGTGACGTTGTTCAATGAAAGCTCCTGATTGTTTTTAAATAAAGCAATTCATGACTACACTCCATTACACTCACTAGATGGCAGGAGACTGTTGAGAAAGAAGAGGCAGAGCCTGAATTATGATTATTTTCTGGGGTTGGTATATTTCCATTGAGCTGTCTCAGTCAGCAGGCCTTGCCAATAACTCCTTAATTTCTATAAAGTTCTTCAGCATTAACTTTCCAGAGACTTAAAAAGTGATTGCAAAACATTCCATGAAATATACCGGCCAGATATTTTTCCACTACCACATCTAACTCTAGACTGACCTTTCATTTCCCCCAATTTTCTTAAACTATAAATGGTGTCCTAATGTACTAAAGGGATTAAAATGAATTCTAATGAGCAGAAATGCATTATTCGGAGAAGTAGAGGAATTATGCAAGTTTGTATAGGAAACCTACAGGTCAGAGTTTTGAGTTATTTTTTAAAGCAGTGGAGTGAATGCAGTTTTGTCCCTTGGAAAGAGGTTGGGGAACACTGTTGTGTGGCTGTGAGCACCTCCCCATGACATGTCCTGTGATGCTCGAGGTGATGGCAAACCCTGTTGGAGAGTCCCCCATTCCACTTGTGCCTTCCTCTCCCCAAATGGTGAGAAAACTGTGCTACTGTTTATACACCTTGACTGGTTTGGTGAGGCTCCCTACACCCCAGTTTCATGTATTCTTTTTGGGTTTTGTTTTCTGCTACATTTTTCGTATGTAGTTGGTCTTCTAGGGATGCTCAGATTCAGAGAAGAACTGAAAAGCTCTACTGGTACTTCTAAATTGAGTGAAGTAAGACCAGTTCAACTGTGCTGACTCCCAAAGCTGCTTCAGAGGCACAGAATCCCCCAACACTGTATGTGAGATTTGAGGCTATTTAACTAATTTGCTGATTAATTTATGACACTCAGACTTATCCCTTAAGATTTATATATGTTACACTTAAAAAGCTGAACAGATATTATTGTAAGTGGGCTGATCACAAGGTTTATGTTTGTTGCTATAAACATCAGCAACTAATGGTTTAGTTAGTTGAAAATGAAAGAGGCTTTAGCAGTAGCTAGGGAAATAAGCCTTTGGAAATTTTAGAATTCAGAAAATTTGACATACTTACTAAACTCTCCTCTTCAGACAAACTGTATTCCTGAGGTCAGAAATGAATAGTGTTGCACACCTCTGTGATCAAAGGTTCCTTCCTGGCAATGTGGGGCAGTAGACAAGGTGTGAAGTTTCTGGGGTTGAGGGGCTGCTTACCCATGGGCAGCCCCCATGCCTTACCATCCTCAGCTGTTTAGGATTTTTGATGGATATGAAGAGGTGGAAGCCCAGCTCACAGGTTTGGCCTCCCCTCTCTGCTCCTGTAAAGTACCCAACTCTAATTGATATGTTTGGTGCACTTCATATCTGTCTTTTATATGTATAATTTATTTTAATTCCCCCCCACACTCGGTGATATAATATCTAGTAGAAAAAAGCAAATGTGTGGTTACAACCATTCCTGTATTTGTTCAGAGACCTAATAAAAAGACTTTCTGTAGCGCCTGATACTTGCCTTTGGCAAAAACTGTTAATTTAGCCTAAGGAGTCACTGGCAGAAGTGAAAGCATTGAGTGAGAATTAATTAACTAATTTGTTCTTCAGTAAATATTTACTCAGTGCCCAATATTGGCCAAACAAAATAGTTCCTTGAAAGAAATGGAAGGCAGAGAGCTCAAAATTCTTCCAACAAATTTCTACCCTTGTCCTCAAGAGTTTTTGACACCATTACAAATTAGAATCTCACCTTTAGAACTAGCTGGCCCAGGCTCTGCATGTCTTTTCAAGATTGCCTGGTTTACAAGCACTGAATTTGCTCATGCTGGTCATGAAAAAATGTACAGTCCCTGAGGCTTTATGGGCCCTAAATGGGAAGTTGCTATTGGTCTTGGAAATGGATGTTGACCCTTTTGTTCCTATTTTGATTTTTCATTTAAAGTCCAATTCTGTCTTGCTTTCTTTATTTTGTTTGTATTTTGGAAACTAAATTTTATTTTGGTTAACAGATCTTCCTGGATGCTCTGAAGCCTAACTTGAAATTCTTTTAAAAATAGTTTACTAATACCAACTCCATTCCATCTCCAAAGTGTCCTGTTTTATTTGATAATTTACGTGGTTGCTCTGCTTGAAAGACCTGTCTTTTGCTCTTTCTACATTTACTTTTTAGCCCCGCATTCTGTCAGCACAGCATTTAGCAGACCATTGTGACAATTCTTTGCTTGCCTGGGTGCTCCACTAGGCTGGAAGCTCTCTGCGGACACGGGACTTGCGTGCCCTCTTCTCTAATACATCCAGCACAGAGAACAAGTAGCTGTTGGATGAATGTTTACGGACCACATCCTCTGCATATTCAGGCTTTGAGGCAATGGAATGCACTCTTCCTTACTGGCAGAACCTGGAGACCCCTGATCTAGAACAAGGAAACCTAGGGCACCCACTATGGTCTAAATAAATGGACTGAACATATCAAAGTACAAAACCTCTAAGGATTGAGTAAAGATATGCTCTGAGGGGCATTGTCCAAGTGTGAGATTTAAGGATTCTACATCATCGCCTCAAAGAGACCAGAATTATTTTCTAATAGATAACACAGACAGCAACAACTTTGTGTCCCTGAAAAAGAAACAGTAAACTGGACTGTGCCTCACAGTTTTCCATGGCCTCCTCAGAGAATGATGATATTCTGGTTTCCAAAAGCCATACATTGGCCTATGCCTTCCTTCCAAATTCCTTGTCTGTTCATCACGAAGCCCCTGAGTTTTATCTTGTTTCCTTAGCATCTGGGAAATAACCCAATTTAAGGGCAAATACCAACTTCCTTAAACTGAGTCTTTTTCCCTATTCAGCTTTCCCTCCTGAGGCTCTTCCTCATCGACTTGGCTCCTGGGGTGAGTTGGGATCCACAGCACAGCTGTAGATTGCTAGCAAAGGACACCTTTAGGCACCACTGGATGATCCTAACCTTTCTAGTTCAAGGTTTTACTTCTGCTTGCCTCTGAAATCTGGGGTACCAGATCATCTAGTGAGCCCCTTAGGACAGAAACTGATGTGTATACATGCATACAATACACAGGAGAGAACCCCCCCAAGTTTACCCATTGCACTTAAAACATGTAAAGTTCTTAATGCCATAATCACGATTTGCACAAAACAAGATTGAAACTAATTATTGCACATGCTCTCATATCTAGACTTAAACTCCTTTGGATTTGTCTGTATGACCTTAGAGTCTGGTAGGACATCCTAGAACAGTGGATCTCCAGGTATGCTCCCTGGACCAGCAGCAGGATGGCCTGTGAACTTTGTAGAAATGCAAGTTCTTGAGCTCCACCCCAGACCTCCTGAATCCAAACTCTGCAGGTAGGACCCAGAAGCCCGTGTTTCATCAAGCCTATCAGATGAGTCTGAAACACTTTCAAGTTTGAGAACTGCGTTTTAGAGGATCATCTCCATTCTAGAATAGTACAGAGAGGGCTGATTGTATTCAGCTATCAAGTGCTTCAGTAATAAGAAAACATTAAATAGCAACTGGGGAAACTTTACGTCTTCCAGTAAGCTTCTGTGTGCCCGTTAAACATATTCCATTGCCAGCAGATTGGCAGGAATGGAGTAAGGAAGCAGGCAGATTACAGTCTCTGAACCAGTAAATAAATTAAAGTTCCCCTGTACTTGCTGAGTTTCAGCCAGGAAAAAAGAAAATGGAAAAAGAAATTCCCCAAAACCTGGGCAAAACTCTGAGTAGACAGGAGCTGCCCGTCCCATAGCCTAGAGTGTAGGACAGGCTCTGGCCACAGAGAAAGCCCTGCCTTAGCGTGAGCTGCAGGCTGTGAGCACTAGTTTGCTCCATATTTGCCTTTTATTTATGTGGCTTTTATCTGTGGCTGGGTCTGCCTCACAGGTGCCCTGTGTTCCAGACAACGGAGATCAAAAGAATTCACAGGAACCCACTTCACAACATTTCAGAAATGAAATTCTCCTTTGGTATCACCGTTTTTTTTTTTTTAAGTGAATGGGGCACCTAGGTTTCTCAGGGAAGATATTCCCTTAAAACAGCAGTAATAACAACATTTCTCTGCAGGTGTGCTTCAACCTAACATTTATCTTCAAGTTGTCAATGTTCCTAACATGCTGTTTTCTCAGCATCATTGCAGAGCACAAAGGTTGTCGTTAATCCAGGGACACAGTCAGCTTCACTTTGCCAAGAACTTTCAGTTGTGATTGTTTATGTATATTTCACATAGCAATTAGCTTAAGTCTTAACTTGGTCCAGCAGCTGGCACATGAGATGCATGACAAACCCCTCAGAAGCAGCAGGAGATGAGTGGGCCTGTGCGGTGGGTGTCCTGACAGGCCCACAGTGACCTGCAGGAGAAACGGAAACAGACCTTCCTTCCACCTGTGGCCTGCAGTGCCCTGCCGTATCCTGTCTGGGATATAGAATTGTTTTGGATTCTAACACTGGTGTTTCATCTGGAAACCAGGTTTTCCTTCATCCACCCACTGATGTTAGGATTTGTGTGAGCAGTCATCTGGGACCCTGCTTTATTGATGTGAATATACGAGCTCATTCCAATGTATGATCTGCCATCTACTTTTTTCCCCTTCAAGTCTTGGCATTCTGTTTGGGAATTAGAAAAATGTTAGATTGTTTTATGAGCACGTCTTTATGAGTGCTATGTGTGAACAATGCGTCTGGATGGCTGGTTTTCACGTGGTGGTGCCCTTCCAGCTCCAGACCTTCCTAAGGATGTGCCTGGCAACCTGTCATCTCTGACATGTAAGTCTGGTCTTCCTGGGGCTTCTGGGGCTGACTGCATGCCACCTCTCGGATTCTGTGATCTTCCTCCAGAGTGGTCTGCAGGCATCAGATCCAAATCCATCCATTATTTTTTGTTTGTTTATTTCTAGATTTCATGAAATGCAGTGTGAGGACTGATGTGTTTTTAAAAAGCCATAAGTTATTCTGGCACAGCGGGGATTAGAAAGGAATACCACCAGCTCCAAATACATTAGTTACAAGTGGGACAAATAGCCATGGATCCCTGAGAGGCGTACGTTCCCAGGACTTCTTTTTGGCGCCATCTGCTCTGATGACAATAGCTTGTGGTAGGATGTATATTGGATTAAGAGATAGGAGACCTTGTTTCTAGTCTTGGTTCTGTGTGAATCTGAGGGAGGCAATTCCCTCTTTTATGCTTTGATTTGCCCATTTAGAAACGAATGGTTGTGCTCTTTAATGTTTTGCACCCTTCAGCTTAGACAGTCCGGGGTCCTACCAGTGCTTTCTAATGGTCGTTGATCGTAAGCTGCATTCCCACTTTGTTCTGTCCTCCTCCACTTGAGCCCCTCCCCTACCACATCAGAAGATCTTGACAAAGGGAAAGGGCGGATTGTAGGGTGGAGAGAAAGGAGGGAATCATTAGTAGGTTATTCACAAGCAGTGTCAGCTCCCACCTGCCCTGGCCTCATCTTGGGGCTGACGGTCAAGGGGTTTGTCTTCTGGCATCAGTTCTGTGCAGCCCTTGAGACCGTGCAAGCCAAGCTGGAGAGGGTCAAGCGCTCCGTTACCAGCGTCCTGGGTGAGTGGGGCTGAGTAGGTGGGGGAGAGGTGTCTGAACTCTTCTTAATTCCAGAGGCATATGGAAGGCTTGAGTTTCCTGAGGTACAGTGTTCAATTCCTAGGTTTCTCTGTCTCTTGAGGATACCCCAGTTCTCTGCTCTGGAACTAGAAGACCATGGCTTTCTACCTAACTATTGTACGCTTCCGACTTCTCTTCCTATAACAGATACTGGATTCTGGTCCTCACACCCAGTCACTGTCTGATGCCTAACTTCACAGCAAATGCACCTCAGGAAACCATGGTGCTTTCACCCACCAGGCTAAAAGTATGGGTGCACCCTGAGGATGCATGCTGTTGGCTTCTCTCCATCATATTGCTCCTTGGGGTTTGGACATTATTTTTGATTGAGCACAAGATTTATCTTCTTTGCAAGTTGGACTTCAGGTTACCTTTAACTCATAACTCAGTTAACACTGCCCTCCTCCCTGCTGCCTCTGCCACCCTTCCACTCAGTTTTTCCTATGGGCCACCATTGCAATCCTAGGATTTCTGCCAGGTGAGCCATAAGGAACTGCTGTTTGACAAACAGGAAAATGATATCACGTCACTGACATTTTGGATTGTGCAGTGCAGTCTCTAAAGGGTTTTAGTTGTTTGGCATATATTTCCCCTGGAAATCTGAGAATGTAAAATTCTAGAAGCAGAACATTTTAGAACTGGAGTTGACCACATCAGTAGAAAGGCTTACACATTTTTCTTGTCTTTAATAGGTAATAAGTGCATAGCAAATTGCCCTGCCAGAGCTGGTGGGGAAGTTAATTAATAGCCTGTTTTGTAACACATGGAGTCATTCCTGAGTGGCTTCCATCCACTTGTCCAAAATAACCCAAAGATGAATTGCACATTAGATTTACTGCCTACAATTTTGTAGCTTGTAGATGCTATGTTAGGAAGCAGTCACTAATTTAATAATTTAGCAACTATTTGGGACTAGTTGAATGGAAATAAAGTTATTTGACTCTGCTTTGTGAACTCACATTTTGGGGGAAAGTATTTATGAGTTTGATCAGTAGGAGCTTTTGATTCCTGTTAGTGGTCACAGCTGCTCACTGTGAACATGGCAAGTTTGCCACACTGACATGTTGCTTGTTAGGTCAAAAGATACGAGGAAAGATCACAAGATATCTTTGAATGTCAAATTCCTGGGGAATCTGTTCTTATTCTAAATGTGTATAAATTTAAAAAATCGTTTTGATGTTTAAAATAATTATTTGAGTGTCATTATTGATTGCTCTAGCTCATTGCTAAGGCAACCCCATTTATAATACAAGCCCCTAGGTGGTGTGTAAGTAGGAATGTTCCAGACCATGGAGGTTTGCTAGACCAGCAGAACTGATTTCAAGGAATCATAGAGGGTTAAAGCTGCAGATTCCTTTGAGGTCATTTAAATGAGCCCCTCATTGTAAAGTTGAAAGAATTAAGACTCAGGAGGTCAGTGGAGTTGATCATGGTCACACATCTTTTTAGCAAAAGAAATGGTTGTAGAATCTAGGGCTCCTATGCCCAGTTTAATTTTCCTACCATATGCTGAGAAGGATTAGAACTAAGTGTGAAAAACAAGGGCTAAATTGTTGCTTTTTTAGGTGCTTTTATATGGATTTCTGGTGATGAAGCTGAGAAGCACATTTAAAAGGGGTTTTCCTCAAGCCAACATTCAGCTTATCCTTCTCTGAGATGCGTCTATAGCACAACGTGTTTTCTGTTCCCAGTTTAATATTTTGATCTCTTTTTACTTTTGTGCATAGTTAAAATGGGATATTTCCTTTGGATTTGGGGGTTGACTTCTGTTTTCTATCATTTTATGGAAATGAGGGCAGATAAATGAGCTCAAATGAATTATGCAAAGGTTCTGTGAAGTGAGCGATGACTAGCCTATATGCTGAGAAAGCTTGCTTTTGCCTTGTCTGGTGGCTGTATTTAATTGTGCACAGAATGTACTGCTAGGAGAAACGGACTGGATGCATTCTCTTTGGGAAACGCCTATGGGTAAGTGAGTCCAGGCAAAGTTAGAGACCTGGGGATGGCAGACGGAGCAAGCAGGCAACGGGCATGAGGCCCCCAGCAGGCTCTCCTAGCTTACCGGTCAGCTGCTGAAGTTAGTGTCTAATGCTAAGTGAAATAAACAGTACCGAATGCCTTGAATGTCTTGGACATCCACCTTTCCTGGAGCTCTAGACATGCAAGGATAAGTAATTGAGTTTTGGGTTGGTACTTTCATTGAGTCTGGATGTCCTGGACTCATTTTTACCTTCTAATCTTTATAGTGTAGGGAAAAGGACACAGGACAGAGTATTGGCAGATACGCTAGTCCCAGTCTTAGTGCTGTTAAAATTGTGTGCCCTTAGGCCTTTGGCTTCAGTTTCTCACCTGAAAAATTGGTGGTTGTAATTTTTCTTTTCTAAAATCTATGTATCAACTGGTTCTTCTTTTCTGCCTCATTTCCCTGGGCTATACTCAGTATTCAGTTGCATCCCAGGGCTCGCCTCTGACTTTAGAAAGGCTTCAGGAGATCCTCTCTGTAGACAAATCTCCCCCTCTGTCTCGGCTACCAGGTCAGGCTTCTCCTCCAGGAATGTTTCCTGCAGCATCATCTTTCCAAGCAGCCGCTGTGGTCTACCAAGGCTTGCCTAATAGCTCATTAGCACAAATACTTAGTGACCCTTGTTCTGGGTTGAATTGTGCCCTCTTGCACCTCCATATATGTTGCAGTCCTAATCCCCAGAACCTCATTGTGTGACCTCATGTTGAAATAGGGTCATTGCAGATGTAATGGTTAAGTTAGGATGGAGTCATATTGCAGTAGAGTGGACTTCTGATCCAGCATGAGAGGTATCCTTAGAAAGAGGAGAAATTTGGATACAGACATGCATACAGGGAGAATGCCATGTGAAGACTGGAGTTGTGTGGCCACAAGCCAAGTAACTACCAGAAGGCTTGGAATAAGTCCTTCTCTGTGCCTTCAGAAGGAGCATGGTCCTGCTGACCCCGTACTCTGGGGCTTCCACACTCAGAGCTGTGAGACAAACGGTTTATGTTGTCTAAGCTGCTCAGTGTGTGGCACTTTGTTCATGCCAGCCCTAGCAAACTCATACTACCCTACTGGGAATTGAGGTAAGCTGTTCGAATATGTGTTGAATGCGGTTTTTCCTCGCTGGCTGGGAAACCATGGTGACTTGGTCCTCTCTCCTGCGCTGTACTCCACCAAGATCAATATTGCGGGGTTGTTTGAAATGACAGCAAGTTTTAAATAACTTAGAACATGTGATAAATTTGGTAGGAAGAATGTACCCATCCAGAGTGACAGTTTATCCCTTAATATTGTGTAACCCTTTATGCTCTCCTAATTTAAACTTGCCTCAGAAACGTGTTGGCAGCCCAGTGACTCATCACTATCTTCACCTTTAAATAGTATTTAAAATGCAACAATTCTTATTTACTAAATAAATAAGGCTGAAAGTTTGATCTTAAACTGTTCCTAACAAAACAGATCAATTCATAGCCCTAGCTGTTGTTCATCACAATGGAGAGGATAGGACTGTGTCACTTATGCTACTAAGGTCTTTCATCTAAGTCTGTCTCCAAGGATGCCCCGAAGCCAAAATACACTGAGAAACTAGGACAGAAGTTGTATGTCAGGGAATGGGAGTTGGGGATGTGGTTAAAAAAGCCTTAAGGAAAGGCAGGATTTTGTCAGCCTCCACACTTCAGCTGCAGCCTCATCAACTCTTATTAAAAGGGGTCATTTATGATATTCCCTAGTCCCTAAGTGATGGAAAAGACCCTTTAAATCAACATATTCTGCCCAGAAAAATTCAAGAATTTTAGATGTTTTGGCAATTATTTGTAAATTCTATGGCTTTGGTTTGTATTGTTCAGTGCTGTGTGATACTTCCTGAAGCAGAGAGTCACTCTTTTTTCATGGTCTCAGTTACCTTCTTCTTTGATCTGTACTCCATTTGGGTCCATGTACATCGGTTGGGTGTTGTTCAATGCCTTGGTAACTTCTGTCTGGAGACTAACCTTGGCATGGCAGCAGATATAAGGCCTCCGCATGGGTACAGCCTAGTTTGTTTCTGTTGATTCCTCAACTTCGCTTTTGATCTTGAGATCCATTTTCAGTGAGTTCCTTCACCTTACAACGGGAACAGGAGATAAGGATTACTACTTCTTTTTGGTACTAAAGAGGAAAGATACTTGTTTCAAAATATTTCTGATAAACTATACTCTAACTATTAAAAGAGAGAATGATGGTAAAAGGCATTTTCATGCCCTCTTGTTAAACCAACTGTGTTTGGTTTAGCCCAAGACATGGTATAGGACATCCACTACTTATTGTCCTTCAGAAATACAAAGAACAGAAATTTTAAGTTATATTATTTTTCCATACTAAGCATAACTCTAAATTTTCTAGCAGTAAAGGTGGATGAAAATATGATCATGAGCTTCCATTTTTTAGTAGAAGGAAGCATATGGTTTCATTATGAGAGGATTAAGTAACCAGCCTTGGTTTATTTGAGAGGTCTGCAGAGGGTCTATCCTAAGGCGATCCTGTAGATACTGCCCTACAAACTAGGCCCAGATTTGTAAAATATCATGTAAAAAATAAGTTGATGTGCATAAATTTCCTTTAATAAAAACAGGGTAGCCCATTTAGGGTCTGTTTCCATCCCATGGAGCTCTGGCTATATGAATCTATGGGTCATAGATTCTCAATAAAATCACTTTAAAATTGATAACTAATTATAAGCCACCAATTGCAATTATTGATATCTCTTACTCACAATTTTATTCCATGGACACAGCTAAATATAGATGGTATTAGTTACCTATAGCTATGTAACAAATAACTTCAAAACTTCATGGCTTAAAACAACTGTAATTACCTCTCAGCTTTGGTGGGTCAAGAATCTGGGCACAACTCAGGGTCTTTCCTCGGCTCATAGGGTTGGTTGGGACAGGATTTGCTTCCAAACTCACTCATACAGTTGTTGGCCAGAGACACTCCTCAGTTCTTCCCACGTGGAGTTCTCCACAGGGCAGCGTACAGCATGGCCGCTGGCTTCCCTCAGAGCGAACACTGGAGAGCAAGAAAGAGTGAATGCGGTAGGAGAGTCTTCTTGTGACCTAATCTTGGAAGTGACATCCCTTCATTTTTGTCATATTTTAGTTGTTAAAGTCAGTCACTAGGTCCAGCCCATGTATACGGGGAGGTGATTGCACATGGGTGTGAATATCAGGCAGAGGCATCATGGAGAGTCATTTTAGAGGCTGCTTACCACATGGATAATAGGTTTTGTTAACTATAGTTATTTTAATTGAATAATTTGAACTGATGTGTTATTACCTTTCTATTTAAAAGATAGTTTGTCTCACAGGGATTACATAGAAAATTCCATGTTTATTGAACTATTTTCCTTTACTGTTTCATAATTCAATGTTAAATGATATTTGTAAAGTACTCTACCACTTCCAGCATAGAAATATTAATATTTTCAAGAACTCTTTGAAAGAGGAATTAATATAGTAATTCCACAGGTGAGAGAGAAGTCATTCAGAGAGATAAGTGGACTTTTGCAGTATTATATAGCTGTAAATATGGCTTTATTGATTTTTTTAAAATAATTTATTTTGGTATCATTAATCTACAATTGCATGTGCAATATTATGATTATTAAACTACCCCATTCATCAAGTCCCCCCCACCAACCCCATTACAGTCGCTGTCCATCAGCGTAGTGAGATGCTATAGAATCACTACATGTCTTCTCTGAGTTGTATAGCCCTCCCCATGCCCCCCCCCCAACATTACATCTGCTAATCATAATGCCCCTTTTTCCCTCTTATCCTTCCCTTCCCACCCATTTTCCCCAGTCCCTTTCCCTTTGGTAACTATTAGTCCGTCCTTGGGTTCTGTGAGTCGGCTGCTGTTTTGTTCCTTCAGTATTTTTTCTTTGTTCTTATACTCCACATATGAGTGAAATCATTTGATACTTGTCTTTTTCAGCTTGGCTTATTTCACTGAGCATAATATTCTCTAGCTCCATCCATGTTGTTGCAAATGGTAGGATTTGTTTTCTTCTTATGGCTGAATAATATTCCATTGTGTGTATGTACCACATCTTCTTAATCCATTCATCTACTGATGGACACTTAGGTTGCTTCCATTTCTTGCCTCTTGTAAATAGTGCTGCGATAAACATAGGGGTGCATCTATCTTTTTAAAACTGGGCTGTTGTATTCTTAGGGTAAATTCCTAGGAGTGGAATTGCTGGGTCAAATGGTATTTCTATTTTGAGTTTTTTGAGGAACCTCCATACTGCTTTCCACAATGGTTGAACTAATTTGCAGTCCCACCAGCAGTGTAGGAGGGTTCCCTTTTCTCCACATCCTCGCCAACATTTGTTGTTGTTTGTGTTTTGGATGTTGGCCATCCTCACTGGTGTGAGGTGATATCTCATTGTGGTTTTAATCTGCATTTCTCTGATGATTAGCGATGTGGAGCATCTTTTCATGTGCCTGTTGGCCATCTGAATTTCTTCTTTGGAGAAGTGTCTATTCATGTCCTCTTCCCATTTCTTAATTGGATTATTTGCTTTCTGTTTGTTAAGGTGCATGAGTTCTTTATATATTTTGGATGTCAACCCTTTATCAGATACGTTTTTTATGAATATATTCTCCCATACTGTAGGATGTCTTTTTGTTCTACTGATGGTGTCCTTTGCTGTACAGAAGCTTTTCAGCTTGATATAGTCCCACTTGTTCATTTTTGCTTTTGTTTCCCTTGCCCGGGGAGATATGTTCATGAAGAAGTCGCTCACGTTTATGTCCAAGAGATTTTTGCCTATGTTTTTTTCTAAGAGTTTTATGGTTTCATGACTTACATTCAGGTCTTTGATCCACCTTGAGTTTACCTTTGTGCATGGAGTTAGACTGTAGTCCAGTTTCATTCTCTTACATGTAGCTGTCCAGTTTTTCCAACACCAGCTGCTGAAGAGGCTGTCATCTCCCCATTGTATATCCAAGGCTCCTTTATCAAATATTAATTGACTGTATATGTTTGGGTTAATGTTTGGATTTTCTTTCTGTTCCACTGGTCTGTGGGTCTGTTTTTGTGCCAATACCAAATTGTCTTGATTACTGTGGCTTTGTAGTAGAGCTTGAAGTCAGGGAGCGTAATTCCCCCTGTTTTATTCCTCCTTCTCAGGATTGCTTTGGCTATTCGGGGTCTTTTGTGGTTCCATATGAATTTTAGAATTATTTGTTCCAGATCATTGAAGAAAGCTGTTGGTAGTTTGATAGGGATTGCATTGAATCTGTAGATTGCTTTAGGTAGTATAGCCATTTTGAGAATATTTATTCTTCCTAGCCAAGAGCATGGGATGCATTTCCATTTGTTAGTGTCCTCTTTAATTTCTCTTAGGAGTGTCTTGTAGTTTTAAGAGTACAGGTCTTTCACTTCCTTCGCTAGGTTTATTCCTAGGTGTTTTATTCTTTTTGATGCAATTGTGAATGGAATTGTTTTTCTGATTTCTCTTTCTGTTAGTTCATCATTAGTGTATAGGAAAGCAACAGATTTCTGTGTGTTAATTTTGTATCCTGCAACTTTGCTGAATTCAGGTATTAGTTCTATTAGTTTTGGAGTGGAGTCTTCAGGGTTTTTTATGTACAATATCATGTCATCCACAAATAGTGACAATTTGACTTCTTCTTTACCAGTCTGGATGCCTTATATGTCTTTGTTTTGTCTGATTGCGGTGGGTAGGACCTCCAGTACTATGTTGAATAACAGTGGAGAGAGTGGGCATCCCTGTCTTGTTCCCGATCTTAGATGAAAAGCTTTCAGGGTCTCGCTATTAAGTATGATGTTAGCTGTGGGTTTGTCATATATGGCCTTTATGATGTTGAGGTACTTGCCGTCTATACCTATTTTGCTGAGAGTTTTAATCAGGAATGGATGCTGAATTTTGTCAAATGCTTTTTCAGCATCTATGAAGATGATCATGTGGTTTTTGTTCTTCTTTTTGTTGATGTGGTGGATGATGTTGATGGATTTTCGAATGTTGTACCATCCTTGCATCCCTGGGATGAATCCCACTTGATTATGGCATATGATCCTTTTGATGTATTTTTGAATTCGGTTTGCTAATATTTTGTTGAGTATTTTTGCATCTACGTTCATCAGGGATATTGGTCTGTAATTTTCTTTTTTGGTGAGGTCTTTGCCCTGTTTTGGTACTAGAGTGATGGTGGCTTCATAGAATGAGTTTGGAAGTATTCCCTCCTCTTCTATTTTTTGAAAAACTTTAAGGAGAAGGGGTGTTATTTCTTCTCTATATGTCTGGTAGAATTCAGGGGTGAATCCTTCTGGTCCAGGGGCTTTGTTCTTGGGTAGTTTTTTGATTACCGCTTCAATTTCATTGCTGGTGATTGGTCTGTTTAGTTTTTCTGTTTCTTGCTTGGTCAGTCTTGGAAGGTTGTATTTTTCTAAGGAGTCGTACATTTCTTCTATGTTTTCCAGCTTGTTAGCATATAGATTCTCATAATATTCTCTTATAATTCTTTGTATTTCTGTGGGATCCATCGTTATTTTTCCTTTCTCATTTCTGATTCGGTTTATATGTGTAGATTCTCTTTTTCTCTTAATGAGTCTGGCTAGGGGTTTATCTATTTTGTTTATTTTTTCAAAGAACCAGCTCTTGGTCTCATTGATTTTTTCTATTGTTTTATTCTTTTCAATTTTATTTATTTCTTCTCTGATCTTTATTATGTCCCTCCTTCTGGTGACTTTGGGCCTCATTTGTTCTTCTTTTTCCAATTTCAGTAATTGTGTCTTTAGACTATTCTTTTGGAAATGTTCTTCCTTCTTTAAATAGGCCTGGATTGCAATATACTTTCCTCTTAGAACTGCCTTTGCTGCGTCCCACAACAGTTGTGGCTTTGTGTTGTTGTTATCATTAGTCTCCATATATTCTTTCATTTCTGTTTTGATTTGGTCGTTAACCCATTGATTAGTTAGGAGAATGTTGTTAAGTGTCCATGTATTTGTGAGCCTTTTTGATTTCTTTCTAAAATTTATTTCTAGTTTTATACCTTTGTGATCTGAGGAGTTTGTTGGTAGAATTTCAATATTTTTGACTTTACTGAGGTTCTTTTTGTGGCCTAGTATGTGGTCTATTCTGGAAAATGTTCCATGTGCATTTGAGAAAAGTGTGTATCCTGCTGCTTTTGGGTGCAGAGTTCTGTAGATGGCTGTTAGGTCCATCTGTTGTTGTGTGTTGTTCAGTGCCTCTGTGTGTTTACTTATTCTCTGTCTGGTTGATCTGTCCTTTGGAGTGAGTGGTGTGTTGAAGTCTCCTAAAATGAATGCATTGCTGTCTATTTCCTCCTTTAATTCTGTTAGTATTTGTTTCACATATGCTGGCGCTCCTGTGTTGGGTGCATATATATTTATAATGGTTATATCTTCTTGTTGGACTGACCCCTTTATCATTATGTAATGTCCTTCTTTATCTCTTGCTACTTTCTTCGTTTTGAAGTCTATTTTGTCTGATACAAGTACTGCAACACCTGCTTTTTTCTCTTTGTTGTTTGCATGAAATATCTTTTTCCATCCCTTCACTTTTAGTCTGTTTATGTCTTTGGGTTTAAAGTGAGTCTCTTGAAGGCAG
Source organism: Smutsia gigantea (assembly GCA_032199065.1). Classification (NCBI taxonomy): domain Eukaryota; kingdom Metazoa; phylum Chordata; class Mammalia; order Pholidota; family Manidae; genus Smutsia; species Smutsia gigantea. The sequence goes on along the minus strand of JAVSCE010012431.1, from coordinate 843,388 downwards.
CATATAGATGGGTCTTGTTTTTTTATCCATTCTGTGACTCTATGTCTTTTGACTGGTGCATTCAGTCCATTTACATTTAGGGTGATTATGGATAGGTATGTACTTATTGGCATTGCAGGCTTCTGATTCGTGGTTACCAAAAGTTCAAGGTTAACTTCCCTACTATCTAAAAGTCTAACAACTAACTTAATATGCTATTACAAACACAATCTAAAGGTTCTCTTTTTGTTTGTTTGTTTGTTTCCTTCCTCCTTTTTCTTTCTATTCCGTTCTTTATATATTAGGTATCATATTCTGTATTGTTTGTCTCTCCCTTGATTGACTTTGGGAATAGTTAATTTAATTTTGTATTTTCTTAGTAATTAGCTGTTCTATTTTCTTTACTGTGGTTTTATTACCTCTGGTGACAGCTATTAATCTGTAGGAACACTTTCATCTATAGCAGTCCGTCCAAAATACACTGTAGAGATGGTTTGTGGGAGGCAAATTCTCTCAGCTTTTGCTTGTCTGGGAATTGTTAAATCCCTCCTTCAAATTTAAATGATAATCTTGCCGGATAAAGTAATCTTGGTTCAAGGCCCTTCTACTTCATTGCATTAAATACATCATGCCACTCCCTTCTGGCCTGTAAGGTATCTGCTGAGAAGTCTGATGATAGCCTGTTGGGTTTTCCTTTGTATGTGATCCTATTTCTCTCTCTAGCTGCTTTTAATATTCTGTCCTTATCCTTGATCTTTGCCATTTTAATTACTATATGTCTTGCTGTTGTCTTTCTTGGGTCCCTTGTGTTGGGAGATCTGTGCACCTCCATGGCCTGAGAGACTATCTCCTTCCCCAGATTGGGGAAGTTTTCAGCAATCACCTCCTCAAAGATGCTTTCTATCCCTTTTTGTCTGTCTTCTTCCTCTGGTACCCCTATAATGTGAATATTATTCCGTTTGGATTGGTCACACAGTTCTCTCAATATTCTTTCATTCTTAGAGATCCTTTTTTCTCTCTGTACCTCAGCTTCTTTATATTCCTCTTCTCTAGTTCCTATTTCACTTATTGTCTCCTCCACTGTATCCAATCTGCTTTTAATATCGTCCATTGTGTTCTTCAATGATTAGATCTCTGACCGGAATTCATTCCTGAGTTCTTGAATATCTTTCCGTACCTCCATGAGCATGTTAATGATTCTTATTTTGAACTCCCTTTCAGGGAGAGTCATAAGGTCCATATCATTTAAATCTTTCTCAGGAGTTGTGTTCATAATTTTACTCTGGACCAGATTCCTTTGGTGTTTCATATTTGTGTATGGCACCCTCTAGTGCCCAGAATCTCTACTCTCTGGAGCTGCTCAGCCCCTGAAACAATGTGGGGATTGTAGGGGAGTGGTATTGGTGCCTCCGGGGAGGAAAGGGGTGTTTGCTGGTTCCTGGCTGCTATGCCTGTCTCCACTGCCTGAACCAGTGGGCTGAGCACACAGGTATAAGCCTCTGTGCTTTGTGTTTTTAGTTGCTATAGACAGATCTTCCCTCTGGGTGGCCTACCACCAGGGAAGGATTTCCCGGTTTGCAAGCCTGGTGGGACTGGCCAGAAGAAAGGCGCACAAGCCTGCCTGTCACAGAAGGGGTTCTTGGAGCTGTGTAGGCAGCCAGGGAGCTGGAGCACCTGAAGATCTTGAAAGCTCCCAACCTGCTGGGCAGAGTGCACCTGGACAATTTTGTCTGCCTGTCCTTTCTACTGAGCAGTAAGCTCCGCGCAATCCTTGCCCCTTTAGCAGCTCTCTTGCTAAGGACTTCTTTGTTAGGAAGTCTCTCAGACTGCCCACCCTTCTTTTGTCCCCGAGCAGCTGGGTATGGATCCCTGCTTTCACAAGCAGCTGGATTCTTGGTCTCTCCAGGAATTCTGCCTATCTTACCTTTCCAGCCCCCTAATTACAAGAGTATCATGTAAGCACCATGTAATGTAGGTTTGTGCTCCCAGAGCAGATCTCCAGTGTTAGGTATTTAGCAGTCCCACATCTCCACTCCCTCCCTGCTCCATTCCTGTTCCTCCCACTGGTGAGCTGGGGTGGGGGAAGGGCTTGGATCCCGCATGACCACAGCTGTAGTACGTTACCCTTTTCTGTGAGGGCTGCTCTTGTCTCCAGGTGTATGTAGTTTGTTGCCGTCCTCTTTCCCGTTGCTCTTTCAAGAGTAGTTGATGTAGCTTTATTTTCATATTATATGAGGTTTTAGGAGGAAGCCTCTGTCTCACCTCTCACGCTGCCATCTTTAATCCCCCAATGATTATTTTTAATCAATAATTTATTAGGATTTTTTTTGCAAAAAGTTTTACCCAAGTCTAGGAGAAAAGCACTTACATTGTTTCTTTTGGTCATTTACCTGTATGCGCAGCAAACAACAGCATATATGCAAAAACTAAAGAATAAGATGGAATTGTTATTTGCAATTCCTTCAGTCTTTTCTAATGATACCAGCCCTGGAGTGGAGTTATAGGAGATTGGGGTATATTTCTTCTGTGAATGTTTAGGCAATAACCAAACTTGGAGCTTGGCCCTATTTTTAAAAATTTATTTTGGTATCATTAATCTACAATTACATGTGCAATATTATTGTTATTAATCTACCCCTTCATCAGGTCCCCCTCACCAACCCCTTTACAGTCACTGTCCATCAGCATAGTGAGATGCTATAGAATCACTACTTGTCTTCTCTGAGTTGTACAGCCCTCGCCATGCCCCTCCAACATTAAATCTGCTAATCGCAATGCCCCCTTTTCCCCCTTGTCCCTCCCTTCCCACCCATCCTCCCCAGTCCCTTTCCCTTTGGTAACTATTAGTCCGTTTTTGGGTTCTGTGAGTCTGCTGCTGTTTTGTTGGAGCTTGGTCCTATTTGTAGATGACTGAAAAAATTTTATGACCTTTTTTCTGCTGGCATGATTCTCTGATCCATTCAGATAGGCATCTTCCGTATTCTTTTTCTGTTTACCTGGGCAACTTACAGACTAGAGGCCAGAGTTTCAAGACAGACAAACACAAACGGGGAGGTAGGAGAAGGGGGAGAAGGATGCAGAGGAGGACACCTGCTGGCTTCCAGCCGAGTGCTTCAGGTTTACCTGCCCTGGGAAAGCCAGTGCTTCGATCCTGATGTGCTCAGAGAGGGCTGAACGCCCTGCCACCTTCACACAGTCACACTAATGTTAGGGAAGTAACAACTTCGGCAGGTCAGTTTGTAGAAACCGGGCAAAACAGATTGGAGATGGTGGGTTGTTTGACAGTTAGCTGGTTTTATAGGGATTTTGACCACCAAAATGGCTAAATCAACTACATGTAGAAACTGTCATGTTTATAATCAACTTGATGAAAAACAGTGGAATATGCCCCCAAAATTGTAAGAAAGCATCTGAACTTTATAGCCTCCTGAAGGTCATAGTCAGAAAAAAGGTTCTTCAATTTTTTGCTAGTGTTCTCAGATAAAGTTATGTTTTTATGGGAAATAATTTCAGTCCTCTTGAGTGTGGATGACCTCAGTTACCTCCAAGTGGGCTGTCCTACCCCCAGACCCCACTGTCTTATAAACCTTATATACCTTCCAGCCCTACACCTGCTGTCTTATAAACCTTCCTAAACCCCTGTGCCACTGCACAGAGACACTTAATGGCTTCTTTTTCCTCTGAATTGAAGGCCATATTCTTAACATTTATTCAAGGTTTTCACAATGTGTATCAACATCCCTGCACCTTTGTGACACTGCTTAACTAATTCATAACCCTACCACGTGACATTTAATTTTCAAATCCAACAGACCGTTTGACATGGCAGCCCAGCGCTCAACATCTCACGTTACATATCCAAAGCAAAGACTTGTGATCCCCATTTCCCTCACCAGTGCCTCCCCAAGGCTTCCCCACCTCCATATATGACATCACCACCCACCATCAGGTCAACAGGTTTGAAGTCACCCTGGTTTCCTACAATTCCAGCATGACCGTGTCCTAGTCGACCCATCACCGTGTTCTCCTCAGGTTACCTATGAAATACATCCAAACTGGACTATTTCCTATCATGTCCACTTCTTCCATCTAGTCTGAGTTTCCATCCTCCCTTACTAGGTGACTTTAATAGCCCCCTAGATATTTTCCTGTTTCCATGTTTTCCTAAAATCTCAACTTCCACACATAAAGAGAAATCTTTAAAACATATGTATGAGATTCTATGATTCCTCTTCTAAAACCTTCTAGGTCCAAGTCTACATTCATTACCGTGGCCCTGAGGTCCTGCAGGACTTGGGTCTCCTTTTCTACACTGTCCTCCCCACTGCTCGCTGTTATTCATCACTGATTTTGTTTCTATTCCTAGGATGTCAGCTTGTCCCCTTCCCATGGCCTTTGGTCCTCCTGCCACCTCTGACCCTGTTTCTCCAGAGCTTTGTGTGGCTAGCTCCTGCTGGTCATTCAGATGTCAGCTCAGATGCTGGCCTCCCAGAGGGGTCATTCCTGACCATCCATTCTGAGCTGGAGGTCTGCCTGCTTTCTGAATATTTTCCTATTTTATAGTCTTTGAGGAACATACCACTATCTGAAGTTATCTTTTGTTTATTTATTTATTGTCTGCCTCTGCCCACTGGACTATGAGCTTCCTGGGAGGAGCTTCTTCGGGCATCTTTGGCCATTTCAGTGTGACTTCCAAGCGTGTACGACAGGATAGGATGGTAGTAAGTGCTCCAATCCCTTTTTACAATTTGAATGGACTCTGTACTTAAGCCAAATCAGTCTAGTATTGGGCTCCTGAGTATGGCAGAGTTTATATTCCTTGCACTTTTAAAACCATTTCCTTTGATTTGAATACCACACACTCTCCCTGTCTACTTTTGAAAATTGTTCATATCTTTCAAAGCCTCACCTTTCTCAGTCACTCTAGCACATAATTATGGCCCCTGCTCTGCACTCCTATAATAATATTGTCAGATTCATCAATTTTTTTGTCCATATGTCAGCTTGAAGTGATTATCTTTTTATGTGTGTGTTTTATGTCCTCAGGTTGATTGTAAGTTCTTTAAAGACTAAAATCTGAATACAATCCATGCATTTTTTATCATTGTTGTTACATGCCATGCATGTATAGATGTTGTATAAATATTTTATTGATTAATTCATTTTCATTTTCACATCCAAGCATTGGTTAAAAAAGCCAATTTATAAATTTGAAATAATTCTTGCTCTTTGGTGACAGCTAACATTTTCACATAAAATACACTATTTTAAGGATATATCTACTGAAACTAATTTCCAAATAATTGGTCCCATCTAGAAGCTTTAACAGTAAGCTGCTGGTGTCTGTGATCCCTCCAGTTTGTATAAGTAGATGTGACTTTAAAGGTCTGTCATAAACATAATAAGTCTTAAAGAATACTTGCAGAACAATTAAACTCATACATGCATAGGCAAGAAACATAAGCGGTGTGCTTTGTAAGAAGAAATCTTTACTGCAACTCAAACTTTATTTCATAGGAAAAGCAGGTACTGAGTGTTGTAGAAGGATCAGTGTCAAAAAAATAATGTTGTCTTTGACCAATCAAAATTAATTCTTATTATTTAGGATTTGCCAATGTGGTATATTCCTCTACTCTTCCTCCCTTTCTTCTCCTAGGAAATAACAATAAATAAAATCAAGATGTACAGCTATAAACTTGTTAACTTTACTCTCTATTTACCATGTTACCCATGGACTCATCCTTCCTTATCCGACTTCCCCGATCCAAAGACAATCTGACGTCTAACTGAAGATCCCACTTTTGATCTCTAATTACCTCCACTTTTCCTCTATCTTCTGCTTCTAACTGAATTGCCTTTCTTTCACCATGTAGTTAAATGGCCCTCATTCTCCATCTGACTACCATCCTATCTTGTCTTCCTTTCACTTATGTTATAAAAAGAATAGTTCACATGTACTTCTCCATCCTTACATTTATACAGTGTCCAATTAAGATGCTGAGAACTTAACCATCTCTGTATTTAAATAATATCACAATAAACAAAGGTACAGATGTTTTTAAGCAAATGTTCTAGTACAGTTGATTCTTGTTATTTGTGACAGTCATGTTCTATAAAGTCAGCATGGAATTAGCAAATCCTGAAGCATTGCTCCTTGGGGCAATATAGGGTTAGGTTTCTGTGAGCTCCTTCTTATATTTTAATCATTTGATCTATATGTATCTTTTATTTTTGTGTGTTTCTGTTTAGAGACACCTTATTTAATGATTATTGTTGATTATTAATCCTAATCTCGAAACTGCTACCTCATTACCTTTGTCTTACTTTGGACATTGGGAGCCTGGTCCTGTCCACACACAAGGTGAGGGGATTACACAGGATGTGGGTGCCAGGGGTGGAGATCATTTTAGAAGCTATCTTCCCCACCCAACTCCTTTTTCCTTTTGTCCTGCTACAAAATATTTATTGAGCAACTGTTTTGTCCTAAGTACTATAAAATGTACATTTTGGAAGTATAATGTAATTTTGTTAATTACCAAAGCTACCCTAGGAAGCTCTTACAAATACAGACTCCTGGATCATACCTCCAGATAGTTTGATGCAGAAAATCTAGATAATGTCTAGGAATGTGTACTTTAAAAGCACCTCTGGTAATTCTGATAATATATCAGGCTGGAGTCCATTTCTCTAGGATTCTTTCACCCAGGAGCTCACCATCAAATGGGAAATGTAGATGGGTAAACTAATAATTATTGACGAGTTAGATAAATGCTGCATTACAGGCAGGCACAGGATGATTTCAAGTATAGAAGAACATCTAAATTGGGGAGTTAGAGGGCAGGAGCTGCTTCTCAGAGGTTGTATTCCTGAGCACGTCTTGACATGAGGTATGGTTAGCAATAAACAGGGGAAGAGAAATGGGTCTCAGGTAGGAGGAATAATACAGAGAAAATCATAGAGGCTGAAAGGCCATGACAAGGAAATAGAAATAGTTTGGTATGAATGGGGAACATTTGCCACTCTCTGAAAGCACTCAGGGGCCTGTGTGTGTTAGTGCAGTAAAAGGGGCCAGTTAGATACCCAGGGTTGCAGTTTTGCTGTGAGATTGAGCCCCAGGGTAAGGGGGTTGTTGACCGTGGCCTAAGATGGATTGAAACGATGGATCTAGTGAGCAAGGCAATGAAGTGGAGCAGGAAGGGAGGTGGAACCTGGGGAGAGAACACAGGGTGGGGACCACTGTGAGGTCCCAGAGTGCATGTTTGGGGTGGGGCACCAATGCATTAAGAAGTGGACATGTCAGGGCCGAAGGCTGGAGAGGGGAGGCTCACGGGAGGGCTCTGGTGGGACAAGAAATTGAACCTGAGCTTGAGAGAGACAGGCTGCAATCTGGACTGACAAAAAGGCAAGGAGAGGGAGTTGACAAGCAACAGACATTGCCTATTTAACCCAGAACATGAGAGACTTCCATTTTTCTTAAAATAGGCACCAACTTGTAAGTAGGATCTTCATTTTTAGTGGAAGGAAGACCTTCCAGGAAGTCACATACAGTTTAAAGCCTTCTTTTTATTGAAGGGTGAATAGATTAATGTATTCTCTCATTTTAAAAAATTGTTTTTTAATATACACTGAATTGGTAATTCTAATTACAATTGAATAAATAATGAGAATGGAATCCCTTTGCTTCAATTGATAATCAAAAGGTTTCTTATTTCTCCTGAGGGAAAATATCAGATTACTAGTGGGTAGAGCTTGCCATATGAGTATGACTCTACCCCAGCTGCCATGGACCTTTGGGGAGAGGCCCGTGAACACCTGGGTCACCCTGGGCTCCCATGGGGTCTATGCCCAGTGCTGGAGAGGATTTCAGATGCCAGACTTGAGCCAGTGAGACATGCATTATTAATGTTTCCAAACACATTCCCCTGAAATATGTTGATCCACCTCTAATGTTTCCAGGTCACACATGCTTAGCTTCATTTGGACGGATCTTGAATTCCCCAATTAATCAGAACTAGAGGTCACATTATAAAATAAAAAAAATGGTTAGTGAAGAACTGATGACAAATTCTACTGCAGACGGTTGGGGATATATGCAGTAATGTTATCATTTACATTCTTTTTAAGGAGTGGTGTTCTCGCACAAAGCTGCTGGTTTCGGGTTAATTATCATCTTCTAAATGATGCTGTGCTGTGGCGATTATCTAATCATCTAAAATAAACCTAAAACACAGAAATGGAGTCCACACCATCACAAAAAGGCTGCTATTATTTTAGCCTCGCCTCATGGATCCAGTTGCATATGTGTTTTAAACAGCTTGAAGAACATTTTATTCATTTTCCATTTCCAAGACCATGATTTCTGGTGCAAAGAGCAAAGCAGAACTGAACAAAATTTGCAATGCCTGAGGACCCTCAAAGGAGTTTTCCACACAACTCATGAATCGGTGACTGAGAGGCCAGCCATGCAGGGCAGTTTTTGCTGCTTCTGATGGGCTGGATCCCCCCTCTTAGGAACAAATTCCTTTTGAATAATAAAGGACATAAAACCTCATGGTAGTGCCCCAGAAGCTGGAACTTTCTCTGCACTTAAGCTCTGTTCTTGAGATTTATGGAGACCTGCTCATTGTAATTAACTAAAAACACTCAAAAGTCTAACGTTAAATAGAAAAGACCAGAAAGTGTACTCTCAGAGTATTTACTTGTTACTGTGGTTGTGGGGATATTTTAAACCACTAAATCTAACACATAGTCTTAGGGAACAAAGAGTCCTGGTGGCTTAAATAAGTATTTAAAATATTTGGCTTGTTGTGTCTGCCTTTGCTCTAAGGATGAACAGTAGGTCATTTTGGTTTATCTGTGAAGATGGAAAATGCATTTCCTCTTAAAATGTATCTATCATCACTGGCCTGAGTTGTAATAACAAAGGATTGGGACAAATATGCTTTTATTTTTAAATGAAAATCTTTTTGTTTTACACATTATGTAGAGCTTTACATGCCCATTGCAGAAAACCCAGAAAATACAATTAAAAAAGCCTCCACACTCTCCTGATTTTCCTCTTATTGATGAATATCATTCTCCATCTCTTATTGCTGGGTCCTCTCATCAACTTGACCACTACCATTAGAATACTCAGGACACTGACCTCTTCTCCATTTAGACTTTCTTTTTCCATGATTGTATGGCATCCTGTGGGGTTCAAAATATCACCGTGGACAACTCTGGGTTCACATATCCAGCAGCCTACTCCACACTCTGTCAATAAGCATTTTAAATTAAAATATCCCAAACTGAGCACTAGATTTCCTGACCCCTACAGTGGTTATTCTTATGTCCATTAATAGCAGCTCCCACTTGAAGCTTCTATTGGCCAGAAACCTTTGCATTATCCTTAACTCCTGTCTCATACCTCACACCCAGTCCATCAGGAGAACCTGTTGGGTCCACTGTCAAAGTATTCCCATAATTTGACCATGTGTTAATGTCGATATCCACTGACATTGCCTTAGTCCAAGCCACCATCATCTCTCACCTGGATTTTCCAGTAACTTCCTTAAATAGTCTTTTTGCAATTATCCTTGCTTTCTTGGCCTGTTCACATAACAGCCAGAGTGAGGTCTTAAAAATGTAAGAAAGGTAATGTCACTTTGCTGCTCAAAATCTCCCGATGCCTTTCCATCTCACTCAGGGCAAAAGCCAAAATCCTTAAAAAGGCTACGAGGCCCACCACAGCCTCGCTGCCTTCCGTTTCTCCCTGCCTCCACGTGTCGGCAGCCCTTCCTGGGCTCCCCTTTCATGTCCTTTTGCTGGTATTTACCACTGTCTAACATGCTATGTGATTGACTTCATTTGGTCTCCTTCTACGGGAGTGTATGCCCACAGGGACAGAGATTTTTGTCTGCTTTCTTCACGGATATATTCTGAACTGCTGAGCATACAATATGCATTCAGTAAACATTTGTCATGTGGATGAGTGAAGAGAGGTCGGGAGGAGGGGCTTCTAAGAATATATAATTCAAGAGAATGAGTGCTGTAAAATAAAGAAAGAAGAACAAAACAGTCTAAAGCATCCTCACAGTCAAATCCACACAAAGACAACTCTAAACGCCATCCAGTTTGGTACCTATCCTATGGAAGATCATTTATAACTAATGACTCATGACTCTTTTGGCCCTAGATTTTACAGGGAACTGGCAGTATTCCTGGTAAGAATGCAGAGTTTCATTCTCAGGGAAGTCTTTTCCTAGCCCCGTGTTTCATTCACTGAAGTGCCGGAAACATTCATAAATAAGCAATGAGCCTCCTAAGTTGCTTCCTTGCTCTCTAACCTCTTCTCTTCCGCCACCAGAATTCTTTTGAAAATAGCCAACATTTAGGGGTCAGTAAATGTTTTCTCTTCGAGGCCAGATCATAAATATTTTAGACTTTTGGGGTCATACAGTCTTGGTGTCTGTTGCAACCACTCGACTCTCCCATTGTGGAGCCAAAGCAGCCATAGGTAATATGTAAAGAAGGGGTGTGGCTGTGGGCCAGTAACATTGTTGGGAACAGGCAGTGAGCCAGCTCTGCACCTGGGACAGGTTGTTTGCTGAGTCCTGGTCACAGTCCTGTCCCTGCATGACTTGATGGTTCCCGTGCAACAGGATAGGACTCTGTATCGAGCCTGGTAATAGCGCCCTTTGTGGTCTGGCCCCAGTCTGTCACTAGGCTCTCCCTTACCCCGGTGATGCTGCAGTGTATGGTGTTGATTATATCCTGCGTGAGTCGCCACCAATGGGGGTCTGGTCTTCAGCATCGCTGTTATCCTGTCCCCCCAACTAAACCAACATCTCTGCTTCCGCTGACACCAGCTTAGGATCAGGTTTTTATTCTACAGGTGTTGCCATGCAGTTTGAATCCTGGTTCCCCAATCTTCATAACCAGAGAAGCCTATGTTTGACCAACTGAACCGGCATCAGAAGACAGACACACTGAGACATACCCACAAGTATGGGCTGTGTAAAAGATTCAGACTGATATGTTTTAGTATAAACTTTCAATTCTGAATTATTTGACATATCCATTAGATTCTTTAACATATCAAAATACCAACAGCCAAATCTCTTAAATATATAGGTGATGGAGAAGGAATGGAGTAACACAGTGTACATATATATTATTATCTGTCATTTTACCAAGAAGTATTTTCAGTCCCAAAGATGATCAAAACCACAATATAATTAGGGGAGATACACTACATAGCTGAGATAACCATATAAAAATGTTAATAAACTGGGTTCACAGAACAGGAAAAAGGATTATTTTGGCTTAAGACTTCTTAACTTTTGCATGTTTATTCAATCATTCCATGAATATTTATTGCTGGTCTCCCATGTTCTAGGCACTGTTTGACATCCTGGAGTACACGGATGTTAAAGATGCTATAAAGAAATATGTATGGCCAGTATTTCATATATTAGCTCAATGAATATTTGAAACATCTGCCAGTCTGGACCCCTGACTATTTTGGGTGTGTCTGTTGGTGGTGAGATAATGTTGGGGGTAGGACATTAAAGTGCTGTCTTGTGTGGAAAAATGCTTAAAGATGATGCTATTTCAAGCAAGTAGTCCTAGAGTTCCATTTGATTTGATGCTTTTTGTCAGTTGGCTTCTCACTGTCAATGTCTCTACCAGACTGAAATAATCTGTCACCCTCTAGAATACTGGCCAAATTTAATTCAAATTAAATCTGAAATGAAAGAAGACACATTTAATCCAGGTTAATGCGTTGGTGACCATTTGGAAAAACATTTTTCAAAAGTGACTTTGCCAACCAGATGGTGTCTCCACACAAACAGCTGGATCTTGAAGAAATGCTTGTACAAGGTGAACTCGGTGTTGGCTCCTAGAGGAGTGGGTTGCCTCCATTACTCTTTGACCACTTGACTCTACCCCAGAGTGGAGGCCCCTGCACAGGGTCAGCGTTGGTGACCAGGGAAACAGGACTGGGTGTGGTCTGCTTCTGTCCTGAGGTCCGACTCATGGGAGCCTCCCGTTGATGGCCACTGTCTCCCAAGAACAGTCTGGGCTGGGGCCTGTAGATCAGCTCTCACTGCTCTGGGTGTGGGCAGATGCTCTATTTCCTTGACCAGTTTTCCATCTGGTGTGTTCTGTATCAGCCTTCCTTGCTTTGGAGTGGGAGGATCTCATATTTGGCTGAAGGCATAGGAGGGAAGAGGGCAAAAGAACCATTTTTATTGTTTTGATTCTAGGTTACGTAGGCTTAGCTAACCCAGGTATAAGGCACCTCCCAGTGGTCTGGCATTAGTGAGGTCTGTTTAGTGGCAGGGCCAGAGATGCAGAGCAGTGAAGTGATCACGTGATGGCCATTGCTTTCCGTGCACACACTTCCTCCTGTGCAATTGTATTTCTTAGAGACCCCGCAGGGATAAGAGTTTAAGGATAGGATTTTGAATTTGTTTCCCATTCCTAAGCCACATTTATCTTTATTTTTATAAGCAGAAATCTGTACCCCATGTTGACATAACTTGCATATGCTTTGAATGAACATAGACCTTCAAATGTAGTTGAGTAAAGAATTGAATTTTGTTTATTTTCATATTATGAAATGTACACACATGGTAAAAAAAAAAATCAAACTATAAAAAAGTCTATCCAGTTAAAAGTGATTATGTGACTCAACCGCAGTTCCACTCACCAGAGGTAATGCCTTTCAACAGTTTCTAATGTATGTCTTCAGAAATTTGTCATGTGTATACATCAGTGCATAATTTAAAAGCATGTTAAAAAATTTAAATGGCGTTTTTTAAAAACCACATATGCATGAATGGGATTAAATTAGTTTATAATTTGCTTTTCTAAATTTAACAGTGTATTGAAGATGGCTTCATAGCACCATCCTCCTCCTTTAAATGGCTGTGTCATTTTTTACTGTAGGGATATAGAATAATTGATTCACAGAGGGATTGATTGCTTTAAAGATAATAAATGTCTCATTAAATGGACAGTGTTGGGTTGAAGATATTTCCTCAAAGGTAGAGATACAATTCAAACTTATCTTTCCCCATTTTTCCCCTGGAAAATAAAAATTCAATTCTATATATGCTGTCGAAAGGGTGAGATTTGGAGATGCTAATGTCAGTGTTAGATTTAGTTTCACACCATTTGGGATACCATTAACAGGAATGGGGCTGGAACTAACCCAGGCCTTGAGCATTTCCTCTCCCACAGTGCCCTGACAGCTCGCCCCGCCCGTCCCCAGGGCGTGTGCCTGCAGTCGCCTGCGTCCATCAGGCTGAGGGATTCAGAGGTTCTTTGAGTTCTCGGAAACTTGGGCTGGAGAAGAGAGAAGGGAAGGAACCCGGATAACACCCGGGAGGGGCAGAAGTGGAGATGGGCCCACTGGGAGCTGAAGAACGGGACCTCCGCTCTGAGTGAGCATTCACCCGCAGGGACTCTCCCGCTCCCTGCTTCTCCCTAGCTTATCACCTGTGGCCAGTCTTGGGAAGGAGAGCTGCTGGTGGTGGTGGGGAGCAGGGACACCTTAGGGAGTGGGGGCTGTTGGTGTTATGACAGGAAGCCTCCCCTGCCATCAGGGTTGGCTGGAGGAAGCAGTTGGAAATAACCCTGTGACCTGGAATAACGCGGTGATGGCACCCTGGTCTCGTACCAGAGCTATAGTCAAAGCACAGAGAAGGCAGGCATGAAGAAAGACCCAGTGAGAAATGAAGTTAGCGAGTAGGGGTGACTCTTTTAGGAGTTTTACTTTTAGAAAGAGGAGCAGAGAGATGAGACCATTTGGCTAAAGGAAGGTGGGAACTATAATATGACTCATAAGACAACCATTCATACAGTTTGAAGGCTTGCTGTGAGCAGACACTGGGTCATGCATTTCCTACGCATTATCTCAACCACATGTAATACGTTATCTATCATCTATTTTATATGTAGATAAAAGAGACAGTTTTCTATTTGGAGGAGGAGGCAATTTTCCCGATTTTACAGTTGAGGAAGTTGAGGTCTGGCATCATTCAGCTGCGGGCCGAGGCCTCCCGGGGTCACGCGGAGCTAGTATCTGGATCCTGGCGACCTCACTCCAGAACCTGATCTCCTGACCACTGGGCCCAATTCCCTCCCTTGGTTAGTAGGCAAAAGAACATCAGAAGGGTATGTATGTCCTCTTACCAGTGAGACAAAGATCAGAGGCATAGTAAAGTACATGAATGGAGGAAAGTAACCTCGGGTGGCTAGACTGTGAGGGATAGGGGGTTTTGAGGAAGGTAAATAGGGGAAGGTGCATCAAGGGCATCCAGATCAAGCAGTACAGTTCAGCTGCTGAAACTGGATTTGGGTGTAAGGTGTGGGGTTCTGGAGCTCGGGTGGGGGCAGGCCTAGCCTCAGGTGCCACGTAGTTGTGAAGAGAACAGTTTGTCTGAAGGGGAACTTACATTTGGAACACTGACAAAATGGGTCATTTTTTTCTGAAAGACTGGCATTCACAACAAAGACCAGAATAAAAAAAAAACCCCAACCAGATCGCTCTTCATGACTACATTCGCACTTGTAATCTGCTCATGTCCTCCCTGGGCTGGGGCTTCTTGAGTAAAGTGACTTGTGCACGTGGCAGGACTGTGCGAGGCAGCACGGAGAACCTGGGGTGGGCACTGGGGCTACTGGTTGCTCACCAGTCCAGCATCCCTGCCTCTTTCTGCTGCAAGCCCCAGATTTCTTCTGGGTGCCTGTCTTCATCCCAGCCCTCAGCCAACTATTTCCTTATATTTTTGTGGTACACCGATTACAGTGACTGTTGTAAATACTCTCTACAATAAAGAGTATTGGTGTTGGTTTCTTCATTTTATTCCTATCAAGCACTGAGGCAACTCCTCCCCTGGCCTTCCCAGTTAGGACAGACAGCATTTATCTTTTTCCTTAACTTACTTGTGATTGGGTTTTCTGTCATTTGCAACCAAAAGAATCCCAAGTAATAAATAAAGGAGGAGGCTAATTCTCCATCCACTGGGCAGAGGAGCAGAAAAGATCAGTGATGAATGCCGGATACTTCCTTCTAAGGAGGTCTCTTAAAGTTTCAAAACATGTAGCAAAAACGTTTAAAAACCTAATACAAAAATATTTTTAAGAATGCCAAATAGTTAATCCTCCAAATTCTTATGAATGAATGATAACTAAGAGATACTTCTGTAGACATTTTGCTAAACTCAAGATAAATCCCTGAAAAATGGCACAGAGAATTTATGGTCTTGACAAATAACACTAAGCCATGAACCACCATGGGCAGCTCGCTCTGTTCTTAGTCTCAGTGCAGTGTTTATGTTCTGTGCATTATTTAAAGAAATATACAAGACAATGATTTTTCATGGTTTAAAAATTTTAGGACCATATCATTCCTAGTTTTTATGTAACAGCTTCCTTCAGTCAATCTTGCATTTGCCTAACTTTAATATAAAATAACTTATAGTGATAGATTAAAAAGGATAAATGATTTGTTAAGAAAAATGGACTTTACAGTTAATTTTTTCCAAAAGCCCTCTTATTTATACTGCTTTTTCTTACATTCATGTTACTCAAAAACAATGCAATTTTGTCTGCTTTTTATTTTAATGACTTTTTTTGCCCCAATTAGAACCATACTTTGAAACTGGTATATTCCAAAAAGCATTATGTCTTTCCTTGAAAATTTTAACACATGCCAGAACATCATGCCTAGAAAAGTATGATGAATGGAATATAATGGAATGAAAATATAAAATAATGAGAAGTGTGGCCAATGCTAATTATTTTGTAATTAGGTTAAAAAAATTAACTTTTCAAGTGCTTGCCTGATAGTCTACTTAGAGAATGAAATCTTAAGTTTCTTAATTCCTTATGATGATTTGGGGGAGTTAAATAGGGAATTATTACCTTAAGGTAGTCTAGCCTAGACTTGCTAACTGGAAAAAAAAGAAAAATGAGCATCTTTTAATTGTATGGACACATTATATTAAAGGGATAAACCTTTTATAAATTACATGAGCAAACATTTTTCCTTACAACAATATCTCTAAGTATTTTGTTTTGTAAAAAAAAAGAAAGAAGATACTTAACTTTTAGTGGAAAACCAGCAATAAAGGAAGACTGCCAGAAAGCATTAAAGGCACCCCCTTTGCTCCCTATATTCCTGATTTTTTCCTTTGTGGATGAATGACTTCATTTTATAGCCTCTTTAAAAGTACATATTTTCAGAAAACCAGATCTTCCTTCCACTGTGTTTTTTTCCAACAAATTAGTGTGGAAGGGAATGACCTTAGCAAAGTGTGTCTTTGTCTTGGGGAACTAAGATTTTATATCTTTCTGTATTTAGAAGGTAGGAACTTTAAAAGAAGAGTGAATCTTTCTGTGTGGACTGAAGTCATTATATGGTGTGGATGTCAGGAATATAGTTTTATGTATAGCAAATATCTGTTTATCTAGATTTTAACAAACATCTTTATATCAGACATCCACTTACTGGGAATTCAAGTATCGAGAAATCTGAAATACTCAGACTTTGTCCTCCGCACCCAGCTCTCTTTTAACAGACTGAGAGCAGGTATCCAAGGTCCGTGACGTTTGGATAAGACAGCTGGTCTGAGTTTTTGGATGTGTGGAAAGGTGATCTGAAAAGATGAGACCAGCCTACCAGAGGTCCAAATTGTGCTGGTCTGTGCCACTGTCACACCCACTCTTGGCCCATAGTGTCATCCTGGCGTTTTCCGTCAGTGGGGGTGAGTGTGCAGGTAGTGTGGACCAGGGGCCCCACAGCGGCTACTGCTGGGAACTCAGTGATATGGAGACGTAGTGAAGGAGGGGAAGTAGTCACTGTGAGGGCCAGCGTGTTTTATTTCTCGGACTGCTAACTTCTTGAAAGCCAGGGGACCGGGTTTTGATATTTTGATTTTTTCTGTGATTTTCCTAACATAATGTTTGGTGCATCCTAGGTACTCAATACAAGGCTTTTAAATGAGGAAAAAGACCTGGGTTCCTCTTGGAGTGCAGGTGAAACAGTTCATTTATTTAGAAACTGGGTGTGAAGGAAGATGGTTGGAATAATAGGGCACAAAGAAGAAAACCGAGCTCTGGTTCATGGGGCATTAAAGCATCAAGACACGGGGGTCCCTCTAATTCACTCATCCAACACCTATTTATTGAACATCTGCTCCATGTCACGTGTTATACTGGGTGTTCACAGCATAGCGAACGATGCAGATAAAGTTTCCCCGTGACACCTGGGCTCTGTCAGGAAGACTTGCATTGGACAATTAATTGACCATTCGTGATACACGCTCAGAAGACATGCACGGTGGGTGCCGTAAGAGTGTGAAACAGTCAACTTGAATGGGGTGTGAGCAGAGAGGCTTCCTTAAGTGATCTTTAATCTCGGTCCTGAAAGAAAGTGGTGGTTAGGCGAAGAGGCAGGCTGAGGCAGAGGGAGCACCAGGTGCTAAGTGCTGACGCGGGTGGGGACTTTGCTCCTGTGACAGCCATCATGCCAGAAATGGTTAGATTCTGAATATGGTTCAGAGAATGTGCCCGCAGCATTTTCTAAGGAGCTGGGTCTGGGGTATGAAAGAAAGGAATCACAGTGACTTCAGGGCGTCAGCCTAAGCAGCCGGTAGGTTGGAGTCGTCATATGTGGAGGGGTGGGTGGCGGCGGTGGTGTGGCAGGCTTGGGCACAGGCGAGGGGTAGTTTTCTTTGCAGCACCTGAACCTGTTCATTTATGATCTGCTCCCCTTCCTTAGAATGTGAACTTCATGCTCACTGGGATCTGGTCTCTGTTTTACCCCAAGGCCTTGAGTAGCAGTTAGCACAGAAACATAGACGAGAGGATCGGGAAGTCAATGTTGGATAAGTGGGAGCAGCTCATGAACACACACATCTGACTACAAATGATTTGAAGGAAAATTTCCATATTTAGTGTGGATTTTCTTCAGGGCTTGGTGGCAGGGAACCGTAAGAGGTAAGGTGAAGGAAGATGCCTTGAACTTCCTTTCCTCCCAAGGTCATTCTCAAGGCCACCCTATTTCTTTTTCTATTTTCATTTATTAATCCAGCCTCCATTCCTCTAGATCAGTTTTCAAGTCTTCCTTATTTTCTCTGCTTCTCTTTCATCTACTGCTTATGAAAAGAATTCTAACTCCCACCTACTTTAAGTTCGGACTCCAGACCAGCATCATCAGGATGACTGCTAGCTCGTTAAAAATGCAAATCATGAGACCCATGCAGACCTATTGAATAAGAAGCTCGGGGGCAGGGGCCAGCAACCCGTGGCCCTTTAGTCTCTCTCCTTTCCATCCATCACAACCACCGTCCCCTAAAGGTCTGGTGGTTCTTTGAGAAAGCTCAGGATACTTTCTTACGAGGGGTGTGTGTGTGTGTGTGTGTGTGTGTGTGTGTGTGTGTGTGTGTGTATTGTAGAAGATTGCAAATTTAAAACATATTTTTGCATGTCACAAGTTAATTGCAACATTCGCAAACTGTATGGAAAAGAACTACCCTTTCCATTTCTCAAGCCCCTTGTGAGCCCCAGTGGAGTGGAAATGGCTGATGCAGGAGGTTGGGGTGGTTATGAAGGCGCTGAAATGGGTCCGGGGCGTCCCCTCAGGCCCTGACTCTCCTAGCGCTTCTGGAAGCGGGCAGCACGCCGGCCGCCTAGGACTGCTTCCCCGGGCTTCAGCTCAGTTTGCTGTTCGCATCTTTTTGTAGTCTTGGAATCTTCTGAGAGTCTGAAAAGTGTGTTTTCCCGTAGAATTGTACATGTATTTGCCTGCATGAACATGATAAGAACCTCTGGGTTAGTTGATCCACTGTGAAGAAAGCATTTCTGTTCTGATTAGTTAAAGTTTACTATCCAAAACCATTCTTATTTTGTAAACATGGTACTCAGAGAAGATGAGAGGATTTTGTTTTCTGTGACAATAAAGATAGTAAGTCAGGTCGAGCACCAGCAGAGCGCTCATTCCGTATTTAGGCTGAAAGGGAAAATCCTACCCTTCTCCACAGTGAGTGAGAAAGCATTTGATCATGTCACATTTGCAGACATTGAAACAATTTGGAAATTTTTACTGTTGACATTTTGGCTAATATCCTTTCCAATGCATATAAGTATCTCAGGAGAGTTATCTACTAGATGCTTTCATTTAAACAAATATTGGCTTATTCTATGCATAGTTTATTTTATTCATCTATTGAATATCTGGGCTTTTTCCAGCTTTCAGCTGTGATGAGCAAATTGTACATGTACCCTTGTGTATTTATAAGATTAATGAAATAAGGAAGTGAAACTGCTAGGTCAGAGACGATATGTGCATTTAAATTTTTGATAAATTGCTACATTTACTTTTGGAAAGCCTAAAGCAGTGAGTACTTCTGCTATATCCAGCATGCATCTCTTTTCTCCTTGGGCTTTCCCTAAAAACTGATACTAGAAATCTTTAAGATCTGCCAATTTGAGAACTAAAATATGATGTTATTATTAAAGTTTGCATCTCTTTTTAGTGATGTTGTTATTTATTTATCAGCCATTGACAAGTTTTATCCATCTGTTTATGCTTTCTGTCCCTTTTTATTGGGATATTTGTCTTAATTATGTTGATCAAATATATATGTGTATGATATATAATATATGTTCAAATTGTATATGGTAAAGCATATGAACTATATATAGTAAGGCATATTAAGTATATACAATGAGACATGTTAACTTTTATCCGATATATTGCAAAACATTTTTCAAATTCTGTCATTTCCCTTTGTCTTTGTTTAAAGGTATTTTGATATTTTCTTGCCATAAAAATGATCATGGATTTGAATCTAACCAATCTTTTGTTGACAACTCTACCTCTGCTGTCATGCTTAGGAAAACTTTTCCCATTTTACTTACTTCTCTTTTTTATTTCTAATAGCTTTTCCAGTTAATTACCTTGAATTTTCCAAGGGAGAAAAAAACTGTATGACATGCAAATAATACACTTTTCTCCTTTTTATCAAATTGAAAAACCCTTTAATTTTTATTGGTTTAATGACATTGGTGAGGGCCTACAGCAGGGTTTAAAGCAACAGTGACGTTCCCGGGCATGCTTCATTCATTTCTGTCGTGGAGGCTGACTCATGCAGAATACCTTACAAGTAATCTTGGCATATCATTATTTTGTATTTTTTTTCTGCAAAAGTTCCATATTATTCATTTATGTTCAACTCATAGGTTATTAATACCTATTTATTTGTGTTTCTTCTTTCCCTTTCCATATTAATATTGTCATTTACTTCCCAGTGTGAAACTTTACATAGTGTCTGTATTAAATATCCCATGATAAATCATACCCGGATCCATGTCTTTTTGATTATTGTTCCCCCTCTCTGGCATCATAGTAATTCATCTAGTTTGGAATATTTTATAAATATAAAAACAAATCTTTTTTAAAATGTAAATTATCAATAAAAATAATGAATCACATGAAAATGTAAACATCGGGTAGTTAGCATCCACAGATTTTTCTTGGACAGTCAGCTTTTATGTAAAGAGATGTTTCTGGACTCTTTGCTCATGTTTCTTCTGCCTGAAATATGCTTCTTGCCTAATGACTTATTTCTCCCCAGCTCCCTAGCTCAATAGCACCATGTTTAACTTTTCTTTAGACTCTGACTTTTTTGAGTTTTGCAGCTTTAAAAGTGGGACTACCAGTTTGTGCTTTCCTAGATTAAAATTGTATAGGATAGAGTAAACGCAAAAAGAATCACGGAAGGTCATATCTGTTTTTAATACAACTTGAATGTGCTCCTCATCAGAAATTCTTTTGACAGTTCACGTTCACTTGAAGTGGTCTCTGATGTTTTCGCAGACATTTGCAGTCGCTGGACTCATTCAACAAAGTCAGGCGTGTTTGTAGTAGTGTCTGGATGAGAGGGTATGGGGAAAAGCCAGGGAGATTTAGAGCTGCTAAGGGAATCTCTCAGTCTATTTCTTTTTCCATTTAGATTAGTTAGAGTATTGATGTTAAAATGTATTGATAATACTTTTCAAACATCCCCAACTTACCTTTTTCAATTTATTATTTTCCTCTCTACTTTGCACTTTTCCTTTAGATTTGATATCCCATTACCTGCTAGTATATTGGAGTTTTGCAATTTGCATGACCTTGTTTTCTCTGAATTGTCATTCTACACTACATACCCCCTTTCACCACCAACTCTATTCCTGAGCTTGTCTTGCTCCTGAAAACTACAAAATGAAATAATACTTTCTAAAATGTGGCTCATTCTTTCTAGTCTTGTGTGGGTTAGCAGAGCCTACATTAATCTGTGGTTGAATCTTTGGTAATTTTGTATCAAATTAACACAAGTCTTATTTCCCCCTATTTGCTGTTTGTTACAAGGAGAGAGTAAAGTCTTTAAGACTTAGAATTTCCTTCAGGGGCTGGAGTGTAGGAGTGAAACTGAAAATGTGAGGTTTCATTAACTTGTTTCACTTCAGCAGACATTTTTGTACACCTTTCTCCAGTGCTGGCTGCTTTTGTGCATTGGGTCCTGGGCCCACAGCTCTAAATCTGACTGGAGTCCCCATCCCTGTCTGCTCTGCCGGGTTTTCTTGCCTGAGGCCACCACACTCGTTTGGACTGTGTGGACCCTGATGGCCATGGCGGAGGCTTGAGGAATACCAAACTCAAACTGTGAATTTAATTGATATCTGTTAATTCTGTAGAAATATTGGACTTATACTTACGGTTTAAGTATGTTTTGATTACGTAGGTTTTGGGTTATTTTACTGGAGAACAGTTTTGAATACCTATTTGTTGTAGATAATAAAATTTCCATGTTAATTTTCAATTGACATCCATGGGTTGTTACAGAATGCAAAAAATTTCACTCTGAGCTCACCTGTTTTCTAATACAAGCACTGTTTCATCAGGGGAACTCAGAAGAATCATTATATAAACATCAAGAAAGTAAGTCAGAATACATTATCTACTATTGGCTCTCTGAGATAAAGATAATTCAGAGGGCAACTTCTCAAGCCATAAACAAATTTTTCTTGCAGATCAGCTTCATTTTCTGCATCAAATTTACTTTCTTAGAACATTTAATGTCTAATTAATATCTAATTAATTTTGTTAATTTAAATGAAAGTGAAGTTCTCCTTTTGTGATTCCATTCTAGTGTACAATTAGGGAGTTCTGTGGTTGAGATGATAAATTTATAGCCTAAGATTCTTTTCTTCCTTTATTTCTTTTCCTCTCTCAGTTCTTTAATTTCCTTCATCTCTCTTTTCCTCTTCATATGTTTTCTCTCTGTGGTCATCATTCGTCAATCTACTGTCTTCAGCTTATAATCATTCCAAGCAAGATCCGGTGTGTAATCTTTCTTATGCCCTTGTTGAAATATTCTTTTTTTATTTCCTTCTCTTTCTTTTCTTTATCCCTCTTATATGGTAATTATTAAACTTAGAAATTCTCCATAAAACAAATATTGCCAATCACTGATATTGGCTAAATGGACAAAAGATTAACACATTTTTTAAAGGATTTTAAAAGGGACATCTTTACTGAAAAATATACTCTTTATAAGAGTTTTAGATTAGTGAATATTATTTAAGGATATAATAAGATGAAGTGTGTTCTCAATATCTCAGTAAGATATGGTCAGTCGTTAACACATACCCATTATTGAACTTGTTACCTAAGAAGAGTGTGAGGGAACTGGTTAATATTGAGGAGAGAGAAGTTCACACTTGATAGCATGCTGAATCAGAGCAGATGTGCTGAAGGCAGAGCTGAAGGAAGGATTACGGGGCAAGATACGGACTCCGGGAGCCTAGGAAATTGAGATCAAATTTTTATGTGGAGGGATTCCTCAAAAGAAAACAAATCAAATAAAACAAATTTACAGAAAATATGTGCTATCTTTCAAGTTCTGCAGGACAGAATAAGCCTGAGTCACTCAGCCTTTTGACTTCCAAAACATGTCCTTTGGCCAGTGACCACTCCCGTAGACGTAAAGCAGCTGGGTCTTGTGTTTGGAAGTTTGGTGACCTGGGAATTTGCAATGATAAAGAGCTAAACATAACTTACCATAAAAAAATAAGATACATCTTCATTTAGCCTGGGAATATTTAAGTGAATAGACTCTAATAAGCTCTCTGACTAAGCTTGTTAAGGTTTTGGGAAATTGATGTCAGTCCAACAGAGGAAAGTACAATATTAGGTCACTAATGACTGTGGTTTATTGGTCTTCGTAATTAAAACACTTTGTAAAAGGTGAAATTTGTAGTGACAAAATTGAAAGATTTATAAGACAATAATATCAGTATTTTCATATGTATGCAAAATGCTATAAAAATGGAGATAAAATACCTGACACACAATATGTCATTTTATTCTTTTAGTAAATATGGGGAGGCAGGGTTTCTAATGTGCCCTATCTTGGCATCATGCCTAACATGTACAACATAAATACTTTTGAATGCAGAAAAGGTCTGACAAAGTATTGATTGTAATTTGTGGTGTTTCCACAATGAAAGAAGATAAAAATTCTTTGAAGAACATGGTGGTTAAACTTCCCTTATTTTCTTGAAACATTATTGTCTCATTTATTTCATTTTTCCCCTTGCATCTTATCAGTTAACAATTTCTGGCAAATCTTTTATGTGCTCTCTGCACATACATTCCTTTTTGTCTATCTCCACTGCTATTGCCTAGTTAGGCAAGTTGCTTCTTAACTTGTGTCTCCTTTGGGGGTTGTTGCAACCGTACCTCCCTACATCTGCACTCTCTTCATGCTTCCTATCTTCCTTAAACATGATATTTTCATTCACTTTATTTTAGCCTTCTGGTAGATGTAAATGGCACCTCATTGTGGTTTTACCTTGTGTTTCTTGAATGATTAGTAAAATTGAACAGCTTTTTTTTGTGTGTTTATTGGTCATTTGGATATTGTTAGAACCCAGAACTGCTTCCGGGCATAGTAAGCCCCCCCTTTGTATCACCTACACCAGCTGCACCCCAGCCTTGAATCCCCCCAAAGCCTCACACCACCCTAGTTCTAAGAAAATGTTCTAGTTACTGGAAAACCCACCCATTGTTCAAGTGACCCTAATCCTAGATAGTTTCCCTAGCAACGGCCGACCGTAAAGGGCAAAGGTAACCTGCCCTTACCATAAAAGGTATCTACTTCCCTTAACCTACATACCTCCTAGATTACATCAGCCGGCAACTTGGCGCCAACTGAGCTCAACCTATAGAAAGTGTACAAGACATACTTGTTTTAAACCATCCAATCAGCACCCCCTCTTCCTGAACCTTGTAATGCATAGAAGTCATGGGACCAACTTCCGGCTCAATTTCCTTTACAGCTTCCCCCCTTGCTGCCATTGCTGCTCTCTCCTTTAGAGACAGCCATTCTGTCTTTCAGGCAATAAACTTTGCTGCTGGAGATCTCGTGTCCTCTCTTCGTGAATGAGTGAATCGGGTGGCTGAAGAACCCCCCCTTTCAGACATCCTCTGTGAAATGCCTTTGAAATCTCTTGCCCATTTTTCTATTAGGTTGTCTGTCTTATTCTTAATAATTTATAAGAATTTTTTGTATATTATGGATACAAGTCATTTGTTGACTGTATGTGTGGTGAGGGTTTTCTACCAGTCTGTGGCTTCCTTTTTTATGCTCTTTATGGTGGCTTTGATAAACAAAATATACTAATTTTAATACTGCCCAATTAATATTTTCCTTCATAGTTACCAAATTTTATGTTCTATTTAGGACCTAATTACTGACACAAAGGTCATACAATAATCTCTTTATGTTATTGCTTAGAAATTCTTAGAAACTTTATATTATTTTTCACACTTAAATGCATAATATACCTGGAATTGACTATTGTGGATGGTGTGAGGTAGGAGTTAAGTTTCACTTTGTTCCTAATGGATGTCAGATTGCCACTATACCATTGACAAAAAAGGCTTTCTATACTGCTCTACAGTGTCACCATTATTAATCATGTTTCCTTGCATGTGTGGCTCTTTTTCATGATTACTCTGTTCCATTGGTCAACTTGTCCAAACGTTGCCAAAGCCATGCTGTTATTGCTGACTTTCTTGGAGAGAAAAAACACTTTTCTGGATTCATCTCAAGAAAAGACAAGGGTAATAAACTATATTAACATTTCATATGCATTTCATTTATTGAGATATAATTTATATGTGGTAAAATGAATCTTCTTAGTTACACAGTCCTAAGACTTTTGACAAATGAATGCAGCTATATATCTACCACCATAGTCAAGATACAGAACATTTCCAACACCCAAAAGTTTTCTCAGGCCCCTTGTAGCCAGTTCTTTCCCCTACTTTCTGCCCTTGGCAAGCACTGGTCTGTTTTCTATTCCTATAGTTTTCGTTCTCTTAAGAGTTGTCTTTTTTAGGGCAAATATTTTTAATGTGGATGAAATCCAATTCATCAACTTTTTTTATGGATCATGTTTTTGGTGTACCTAAGGAATCTGCCTGATGTCACAAAATTTTTCTCCTATGTTTCATAATTTTAGATTTTATATTTAAGTCTGATCCATTTTGAGTTAATTTTTGTATAAGGTGTGCAGTGTGAGTCAAAGTTTTTTTTGCACATGGATATTCAGTTTTTCAAGTAGTTGTTGTTGAAAAGACTTTATTCCATTGAATTGCCTTTGTACCTGTATCAAAAATTGGTTGACCATATATGTGAAAGGGTATCTCGCTGCGACCCTCCCTACCCTGAAATAACTCAGGGAGGCACAAACCCACGCAAGAAATTTTAATGGCTGAAAGAGAGAGTGGCTGTCTCTAGGCAGAAAGCAGCAGCTCGTGGGTGAGGAAGCGCGTTTTTTAAGGAGTAGGGTTAGGGTGTGTTCTGCTACAGGACGTTGGTGATTGGATCTTAAGGGGTGGTGTGTCTTACTGCGCCAGAATTTGCCTTCAATATGTAGGTCATTTCTGTATCTATTTGCCTCCTATGTATACTTTAAAATCACCTTGTCAATTTGTGTAAAAATATCCTGCTGGGATTTGATTGGGATTTCATTGACTCTATAGATCAATTTAGGGAGAATTGACATCTACGATACTGAGTCATCCAAACCATGAACCAGGATATCTCTCCATTCATTTGGGTCTTGTTTAACTTATCAGTTTTGTAGTTTTCAGCACACAGATCTTGCACTTATTTTGTTTGGTTTATACCTAAATATTTCATGGTTTATAAATGATACTTTTAAAAAGTTTAATTTCCAATTAAATACAAATACAGTTGTATATATATGTATAGAAATACAGTCGACTTTTTGTATACTGGCCTTGTATCTTACAAACTTGCTGAACTCATTTATTAGTTTTAGTAGTTTTTAGAGATTCCTTTGGATTTTCTCTGTGGATAGTTGCTGTGGTTTGAAAGGTGGTATCTCATTCTGCTCCCTTCCCCCATTCATAGCTGAAATCCTAAACCCCAAGGTGATGGTATTAGGAGGTGAGGCTTTTGGGAGGTGCTTAAGTGATGATGCCAGGGTTCTTGTTCACGAAGCCGAAGAATGATCTTAGCAAACACCCAAGGTAGGAGAGCAAGGTGCAGGCTTTTATTTAGAAATAAAGTGAAAGAACAGAGCTCCCGGCTCATTCCAGGTGGGGACAAGAGAGCCCAGGGTGGTGCATTGTCTAGTGGGTTTTATAGGCAAATGAGGATTTTTCGAGAACATGAAAAAATGGCTTAGGGGTGTGGACTTGTACCACCTGCCCTGCCCTCAAGGTGGGCTGGGTTGTTCTCTGCTTGCTAGGGCTGTTTACAGTGAAGTCACGGGTTATACTGAGATACTCTTCTTTATTTGTGAAACACTCAAGCATTCTAGGCCAAGTTGCTCCTGGCCTTATGCTTTTAACTGACCTCACTGAAGATGTCTGTATTCTTAGTCTGGTATCTTGATCCTAGAGAATTAGTGTGACATTGACTTTGCATAATGCTTAACACAGAGTTTCAAAAGGGACTTCTTTGCCCATTGTTATATTGCTGACTGTAAATATCCTGCCCTGCTTTTTCCGGAGGCCCTCACCCTACTCTGACTACACCCACGGTCCCTGTCTCAGTGAGGGTGGAGCCCTCGTGAGTGGGATTACTAGTCTTATAACAGAGGCTCCAGGAGGATCTCGAGCCCCTTTCACCCTGTGAGGGATACAGCAAGAAGTCTGGGACCCAGGAGAGGGCCCTCACCTGACCATGCTGGCTCCTAGACGTTGGCATTCCAGCCTCCAGAACTGGCAAAAAAATTTATTCTGTTGTTTATAAGCTGCACAGTCTGTGATATTTTGTTATTGTAGCCCAAACAGACTATGACAATAATCATGTAGCCTGTGAATAGAGATGGTTTTATTTCTACCCTTCCAGTTTATTGCATTTTTTTTTTCTTTTTCTTGCCTTATTTGCATTGGCTAGTACTGCTAGTGTGATGTTGAATATAATTGGTAAGAACAGGCATCCTTACCTTGTTCTTGATCTGAGGGAGAAAGCATTTTCTTTCCCCATTAAGTATGATGTAGTAGATATTTTTGTAGATGCTCTTTATCATGTTAAGGAAGTTTCCTGTTTCTAGTTTGTTAAGATTTTTCTTTTTAATTCAGTAAAAGATGTCGGATTTTTTTGTCAAATTGAGATGACCATACAGTTTTTCTTCTTTAGTCTGTTGACATGGTGAATTATACTGGCTGATCTGATTGTTTGGAATGTGAACCAGTCTTCAACCTCTAGATAAGTCACTTGATCATGCAGCTTGTTTGTTTTCAAAATATTGCTGGATTTGATTTGCTAGTATTTTGTTGAGAATCTTTGGTCCAAGTTCACAAGAGATAGTCATCTGTAGTTTTCTTTCTTTGTAATATTTTTTCCTGGGTTTGTTATCAGGGTAATGTTAGCCTCATAAAATAAGTTGAGAAATGTTCTCCTCTCCTGTAATCTAGAAGAGAGTGTAAAAATGATTGTATTTCTTCCTCAAATGTTGAATAGCATTAGGCCATTGGAAGTATCTGGGCCAGGAGTTTTGTTTGTTTGGAGCTTTTTATGTATGAATCCAAATCCTTTAGTGGATGCAGGTTTGATTCAGTGGGCTATGCAGTTCTTTTGTGGGGGCCTTTGGCTGTTTGTTTCTCTCAGAGCATCTGTCCATTTCATGCAAGTTGGTAACTTTATGTGAATAGAGTTTTCTGTAATATTCCTTATTACCCTTTAACTGTTTGTGGTGAGGTCTGTAGTGATGTGTCCTCTTTCATTCATGATATTTGTTGTTTGTCTTCTTGCTTGTAACCTGGTCATTCTAGTGAGAGGTTTCTAAATTTTATTGATTTTTTTTCAAGAGACCAGTTTTGATTTCTTTGATTTTCCCTATAGTTTTCTGTTTTTTGTTTCATTCAGATCCTCTCTTATCTTTATCATTTCCTTTCTTATGCTTGCTATAGGTTAAATTTGTTCTTTTAAAACATTTTTTTCTTTTAAAACATTTTTTAAGATGCAAGCCTAACTATTGATTTGTGACCTTTCATCTTTTTCAGCTGCCCTGTTTCAGCAGTATCTCACAAATTTTTATGCATTGTTTTCATTTTCATTCAACAAAAAATATTCTTTACTTGTCCTGTAATTCTCTTTTTGACTTATGGGTTATTTAGAAATTTGTTGTTTGAATTTCACATATTCAGGGTCTTCCATATATATTTATTGGGGTCTAATTTAATGTCATTATAGTAGGTGATGTGAGAAACTGGGTTTGGTGTTTGTAATTCTTCTGGTTATGCTCAGCATGCTGCAGTTTTCACACTTCTCTAATGGTGTCTTGTGCTTAGGGTGAATATGTGGGTGCCTGAAGGTTTATCTCAGTATTTTAATTTCAAACCTTAGCTTTTAGCTGTCCTTCCCTGCCCACACCATAGGTCAGCTTGTCTCCTGGTCCTGCCCCTCCCACAATGGTAGACAGCTTGTGGCTTGTTACTCCATGTGTAACTCCTGGGGGAAAATCCCGGGGCAAAATACCTCTAAAACCGAAATCAGTCAAAGAGAGAAATAAAGTTAAGAAACCCATTTATTTCTTACAAGCAGTTGTCCTACCTTTCTTGATCAGGCTGCAGCAGAAGAGAGCCCCTCCCAACCTCTCTGGTCCAGATAAACCCTCCCACACCCTTGTAACTACCTATCGATATGTAGATTTATTACTACTCTCCACCCCTATTGATATGCAGATGCACTAAGGCCAGGCCACAGATTCTGGAAGTATTACAGTTTTACCCACACCATGTTTCCTATATTGGTGGGGAGCAGGGCTGGAGGGTCCTCTGTTGATCTGGACCAGCCTCAGGCTTAGGTGGGCCGCTTGTGCCCAGGCCTCTTAGGGAAGAGTTTTCTCGGTGTTCTCCTTCCCATGGAAGCAGCCAATTTTCTGCCCATGACTGTGGCAGGCATTGTGTAGGAGATTGTCTGGCCCTAGTCCAGTGGCAGGAGACCTCTAACAGGACTGGCCCAGGATCTTGGGCTCTGGACTGTTTCCTGCCCCTCCACCCAGGGAGAGAGGTATTTTCTTACCCTTTCAGGAACTAGTGGGTCTATTCTACTGGAGGTGACAGTGTTAACTGCCTCTCTCCAGAAGCTTAAGCTATTTTTGAGAAAGGTCCAAGGACAGGAGCAGGGCGTCATGCCTTGCGACAGCAGTGGCTCATTCTCTCCTGTGGGTCTGTCCAGAGGGGGAGTCTCCCTACATCTCCTCCCCTGCCTCCAGTATTTCTTAAGAGAACCAACTGAACTTCTGTCAAAAAAGGCCTATGAGTGTGTGGGAACCCACTGCCTGCCCCTGGTTGGTGGCTCCCTGTGCTACCATGGTAGCTCACACTAATGCTTTTTTTTAGTTTGTTTTAGGTTTAAAAATTTTTTCCAGTTTTATCAAGATACAACTGATATAAACATTGTGAAAGAACCAGTGTGTTGATTTGACACACTTACATATTGTAATATGGTTACCACTGTAGTGTTAGCTAACACCTCCCACGTCATATCATCCTTTCTTTTTTGGGGGTGAGAACATTCTCCTACCAGCTTCCAAGTGTACGGCGCAGCACTTTTAACTACAGTCGCAATGCTGTGTGTTGGGTTCCCAGAACGCGCTCATCCCCTAATTGGAAGCTGGCTGGTCTCTTTCTAGTCATGTGCGTGGAGGACCCAGATCCTGTGTGTTCTTCCCACCCGGGCTCCCACCTCTTCTCCTGTGATTTTAGTGATTTTGTTGTCCTGCAAGTTCAGCTCTCTAATGGGTTCAAGAAAAGTGATTTTGTAGTTTATATGGCATCCTTGCATTGATAAGTATCAAGTGATGCTCTTTAGGTTTCTACTCTTTACATAGAAGCAGAAAAAAAATTATTTTTCAATTCTTAATTAGAATAAATTGATACTTTTTCCACGATGATATGATAGATTGCTATTTATCAGAGACCTGAGTTACCACTTAGAAGATAAATGTTAATAGCACCACAGTGTTCTCCAGAGTACTTACACAATGATAATCAGTGTTCATAACGATGACATTGAAGCACTTTTAGGACCACAAATTGCCAGTAGAATCATCAGAAAATATATTAACTAAACAGAGTTTTAGGTTATATCAACTTAAGGAATATTCCTTGTACAATAGGAATCCAGGTGTGGATAAAGTGAAGGTTTCTGTGGCCAGGATTTTACCTGGCCCTGGTTGGCTGGCTCACTGCACCCGTGTGGGCAATGCATCGTTACTGACTCTATATAAAGAGCCCTGCCCAGTGCTCCGGGAGACACGGGGCATGGCTGCAAGGCTGCAGGAGAGCAGAGCAGAGGCTGGAGTGGTGGCAGCACCGAGGACAGAGACTGGGATGGCTGTGTGGGCAGAGAGGCCCAGAGGCAGAGACTGGCTTGCTGCATGCAGACTAGCTCTGAGTGAACGGGATTCTAGTGACTGACCTGCCACTGTGGAAATAAAGTTGGGTATAACCTTTCACTCCACGAACGTTCTACTGTCATTTCTTTGGTCACACTGAATCCATAGTGAACTTGCTCGGGGCTGAAACCCATTGGCAAGACACCAGGTATGGTATCTATGATCACACTCTTAATTTTGCAGCTAACTTAATTTGAATATATATGATTTTAATTTGTTCTCAGGTAGCTTAAAGCAATAAATATTTAAAATGTTCAGGCATGTGCAGTTGCTGCATGTAAGATTTTGTGCGGTACCTGCACTTTCATATGCAGTCAACATACTTGCACTGCACATTAGTATTAATTATACTATAAGCTACCTGATAGAAAGGGAGAAATCTATAGTACAATATTCTGTAGTACAAATGAAGGAAATTTTACTCCATTAATTTTTTTTCTATCTTTTAGGTAAAACTCTCTTTTAATGGATGTCAAGTTTAGCAGGCTAGATAAGAATACATGTAATATTCTACAATTACCCAGTTTAATTTTATTTTACTCTCATTGAGATTTATACTTCTATCTTTGCAGAAATTAACAGAAATTGCAACCTGTGAAGTAGAGGTAAGGTCTAAGGTCTAATTTTACACTCTATACAGTATCTAGAAAATTGCAGGATGAAACTGAATCCATTGTTAGAACTCATCAAATGTAAATAACTATACTTCATTAGGCACATTGTGATAGTTCAGCACACATGCTGGATTAAGAGCAGTAATTCTAAAATACATTCTGTAGTTTAGAAATTCCCATAGCTGTCCCATATACTATAAAGGAGTATCCTTGATGTTTATTTATACTTTTTTTTTGAATAGGCAGAACACACTTTAAATGATTACACCAGTTGCCTTTTAAAAAATATGAGATGATTAATCTTACTGTGAAATGAGCATTAGAATGAATTACAAACTTGATTCAGGAGAAAAAACCTTGGTAATCCTGGTTCAGTTTGAGTTCCACAGAGTGGATGAAATATGCTGGCAATATTATCAACTTTGATTCAGTATTATAAGGCTAGTGAGAAATTCATGTACTTAGAGAAATAAGAGAATAAAGGATGCAGGTGTGGGGCATGAGTGGCTTGACTTTTCTCCTTTCTTCTGCCACAGTGAGGTTTTTGCTGCTGGAATTAAGCAGAGGACTCATGGGCTATTCAGCTAGGGGAAGAAGCTAGGAGTGAGGATTTGGTTTAGGATACAAATAATGTTAAATGGTTCCTGGTTGTCCAGTACGGATGGAGTCCATATAATTATCACAGAGTAATTACTCAGCTCAAAATCTCAACTATAGTGTAAATTAGTCATGGGTCTGAAAGTACAACATGGACAATATAGTCAATAGTTCTGTAACATCTTTCTACATTAACAATAACTACAGTAGTTGGGGTAAGCATTGAATGTAGATAACTGTAATAAAAAATAAAATATAAACTTCTAAATGTTTTATAATAAGGTAACTAATGAAATCTAAAAAGCCTGTGAAAAAAACAAAAACAAAGTAGTCAGTCAGTAATGCGTTTGTGACGCCGCTCGGGGGATGTTCCTCACGGTTACAGACAATGTTGTAGTGGCCGGCAGCGGAGGGAACTCGGTTTTAGTTTACACCAATAGCAGTAATACTCAATCCAAAACAAGTGGACTTTCTAATTCTTCCCATCACTGAAACGCAGTAGAGGACCCTGACTGTTTCCAAGACCAGGTGCAGAGGTACAGATCACGGGGGAGAAAGAAAGAGGCAGAGACGCAAGGGAGCCTCTATCGGTAGTTAGAAAGAAAAGCAGTGTCCAGCACAGGAGACTACACTCGGGGAAACAATTACTTGGCAAGGATTTGGTATTTAAACTGAAGTTAAGAATTGGCAGATGGGCAGCAAAGACTGTGCAAACAGTAATCAGGCAGTAGAGAAAAGACCTGATTCGTGGAAGCCACACAGGGCGAGAACAAAGCGAACCTGGAGGAGCACAAAGTAGAGCCTGAAAGAGGAATCCAGGCGGGTTCAGTGGACATGCGAAGCTACTGCATGCGCTCTGTGCTTGTTTCTTATGATCAGATACAAACCACTCTGTAATGTAATGTACACAGTTCACATTCTGTAGAGTGGGTTCCACTGCACTTAAGTCCTTTCCCTCCACCGATTTCATGAAATTCTGAACCCTGTGAATCTATTTAACCATTGAGGCAGAAGAAGTATCTACTCAGATTGCATCTAACAGGTTAAGTGGCATCTCTTCAAGAACATTGTTTTGAAACACTCCGTTCTGTCTGAGCGTTCTGTACTTTCCCTTGGTACACAGCCTACTGCTTCCAAGTGTCTCGTGATGATCAAATGAGATAATCACAATCATTTATTTCAAGGCCAGGTTGTTTAGTATACCTGCCACAGTTGTAGAAGAAACAGAACTGAGGTTCACACAGCTGCTATGAGGCTTTGTTGGGTTAAATCCAAGACTTCTTCACTTCCTAGCTCACCAAGTTTATTATAAAATTCTGTAAGTACATTAATCACATTCAAAATCTTTTTAGAAAACTTGTTAAAAATGTAAAGCAACTTCTTATTTCTCAGGACTACTTGTTAACAAATGTGTTTACAACTCCGAAGAAATTTTGTGGGGATGAAGGCATTAGGCCTTATTCTTTGGCTGGACACTCTAGCTTCTAAGGGTTGTATTCATAAGGGGTAGTCTCAGTTGTCTATGTCCCAGGTTACAAAATAATATTGTCTTAAACTCCTGAAAAATCAAAATCAAGTCTAGAGGCAACAGACTGACCATAGCTTTATCAGAGTTCCTCCATGTTCCAGCTTCTGAAACCTGGACTCATTTCAGCAACGAGGGTCTGCTCATCCCCGCCATCCAAGATGTTGCTAGCAATGTACCCCAGTGAACAGATATTTATTTATAAAGCCATGTATTCTGGTTCAAGGTAACAGGTGCCTTCTTTTCCTTCATAATTCTACTTCCATTCTAATTTACTCATTCCTGGAAATAGGAGCTCAGACACAAAGCTTCATGTTAAAATTGCCCTCTTTGCATAGTGTCTCTACTTATGTACCCTCGGGCTCTGTCCTTTATCTTGGAAAAGGGGATAGTTAGTAACAGTGAGCAGTCACACGTGAATTTGTGAATGCCCTGGGAGGGCCTGCTTACCTCCTCACTTCCTCCCTGTAAAAACCAGGAAAATCGTAAGTGGTGATCAGGTGGGGGCTGGGGTGAATCCTGCCCAGCAGCACACATGCACTCACGTGGTACCCAAAGACAGGGAAGCAGTTCTTTTGTTTTTTGTTAATAATTTATTTTGGTATCATTAATTTACAATTACATGTGCAATATTATGGTTATTAAACTACCCCCTTCATCAGGTCCCCCCGACCAACCCCATTACAGTCACTGTCCATCAGCGTAGTGAGATGCTATAGAATTACTATTTGTCTTCTCTGAGTTGTACTGCCCTCCCCATGCCCCCCCACAACATTACATCTGCTAATCATAATGCCCCTTTTTCCCTCTTATCCCTCCCTTCCCACCCATCTTCTACAGTCCCTTTCCCTTTGGTAACTATTAATCAGTTCTTGGGTTCTCTGAGTCTGCTGCTGTTTTGTTCCTTCAGTTTTTTTCTTTGTTCTTATACTCCACATATGAGTGAAATCATTTGATACTTGTCTTTTTCGGCTTGGCTTATTTCACTGAGCATAATACCCTCTAGCTCCATCCATGTTGTTGCAAATGGTAGGATTTGTTTTCTTCTTATGGCTGAATAATATTCCATTGTGTATATGTACCACTTCTTCTTTATCCATTCATCTACTGATGGACACTTAGGTTGCTTCCATTTCTTGGCTATTGTAAATAGTGCTGTGATAAACAAAGGGGTGCATATGTCTTTTTCAAACTGGGCTGCTGTAGTCTTAGGGTAAATTCCTATGAGTGGAATTCGTGGGTCAAATGGTATTTCTATTTTGAGTTTTTTGAGGAACCTCCATACTGCTTTCCACAATGGTTGAACTAATTTGCATTCCCACCAGCAGGTGTAGGAGGGTTCCCTTTTCTCCACATCCTCGCCAGCATTTGTTGTTGTTTGTGTTTTGGATGTTGGCCATTCTCTCTGGTGTGAGGTGATATCTCATTGTGGTTTTAATCTGCATTTCTCTGATGATTAGCGATGTGGAGCATCTTTTCATGTGCCTGTTGGCTATCTGAATTTCTTCTTTGGAGAAGTGTCTATTCATGTCCTCTGCCCATTTCTTAATTGGATTATTTGCTTTTTGTTTGTTGAGGTGCGTGAGTTCTTTATATATTTTGGATGTCAACCCCTTATCGGATATGTCATTTATGAATATATTCTCCCATACTGTAGGATGTCTTTTTGTTCTACTGATGGTGTCCTTTGCTGTACAGAAGCTTTTCAGCTTGATATAGTCCCACTTGTTCATTTTTGCTTTTGTTTCCCTTGCCCGGGGAGATATGTTCATGAAGAAGTTGCTCATGTTTATGTCCAAGAGATTTTTGCCTATGTTTTTTTCTAAGAGTTTTATGGTTTCATGACTTACATTCAGTCTTTGATCCACCTTGAGTTTACCTTTGTGTATGGGGCTAGACAGTAGTCCAGTTTCATTCTCTTACATGTAGCTGTCCAGTTTTTCCAACACCAGCTGCTGAAGAGGCTGTGATCTCCCCATTGTATATCCAAGGCACTTTTATCAAATATTAATTGACTGTATATGTTTGGGTTAATGTTTGGATTTTCTATTCTGTTCCACTGGTCTGTGGGTCTGTTTTTGTGCCAATACCAAATTGTCTTGATTACTGTGGCTTTGTAGTAGAGCTTGAAGTCAGGGAGCGTAATTCCCCTGTTTTATTCCTCCTTCTCAGGATTGCTTTGGCTATTCGGGGTCTTTTGTGGTTCCATATGAATTTTAGAATTATTTGTTCCAGTTCATTGAAGAAAGCTGTTGGTAGTTTGATAGGGATTGCATTGAATCTGTTGATTGTTTAGGTTGTATAGCCATTTTGAGAATATTTATTCTTCCTAGCCAAGAGCATGGGATGAATTTCCATTTGTTAGTGTCCTCTTCAATTTCTCTTAGGAGTGTCTTGTAGTTTTAAGAGTACAGGTCTTTCACTTCCTTCGTTAGGTTTATTCCTAGGTGTTTTATTCTTTTTGATGCAATTGTGAATGGAATTGTTTTTCTGATTTCTCTTTCTGTTAGTTCATCATTAGTGTATAGGAAAGCAACAGATTTCTGTGTGTTAATTTTGTATCCTGCCACTTTGCTGAATTCAGATATTAGTTCTAGTAGTTTTGGAGTGCAGTCTTTAGGGTTTTTTATGTACAGTATCATGTCATCTGCAAATAGTGACAATTTGACTTCTTCTTTACCAATCTGGATGCCTTGTATGTCTTTGTTTTGTCTGATTGCCGTGGCTAGGACCTCCAATACTATGTTGAATAACAGTGGAGAGAGTGGGTATCCCTGTCTTGTTCCTGATATTAGATGAAAAGCTTTCTGCTTCTCGCTGTTAAGAATGATGTTAGCTGTGGGTTTGTCATATATGGCCTTTATGATGTTGAGGTACTTTCCGTCTGTACCCATTTTGTTGAGAGTTTTAATTAGGAATGGATGCTGAATTTTGTCAAATGATTTTTCAGCATCTATGAAGATGATCATGTGGTTTTTGTTCTTCTTTCTGTTGATGTGGTGGATGATGTTGATGGATTTTCGAATGTTGTACCATCCTTGCAACCCTGGGATGAATCCCACTTGATCATGGTGTATGATCCTCTTAATATATTTTTGAATTCGGTTTGCTAATATTTTGTTGAGTATTTTTGCATCTACATTCATCAGGGATATTGGTCTGTAATTTTCTTTTTTGGTGAGGTCTTTGCCCGGTTTTGGTATTAGAGTGATGCTGGCTTCATAGAATGAGTTTGGAAATATTCCCTCCTCTTCTATTTTTTGAAAAACTTTAAGGAGAATGGGTGTTATTTCTTCTCTATATGTCTGGTAGAATTCAGAGGTGAATCCGTCTGCTCTGAGGGTTTTGTTCTTGGGTAGTTTTTTGATTACAGATTCAATTTCGTTGCTGGTGATTGGTCTGTTTAGTTTTTCTGTTTCTTGCTTGGTCAGTGTTGGAAGGTTGTATTTTTCTAAGAAGTTGTCCATTTCTTCTATGTTTTCCAGCTTGTTAGCATATAGATTCTCATCATATTCTCTTATGATTCTTTGTATTTCTGTGGGGTCCATCATGATTTTTCCTTTCTCACTTCTGATTCTGTTTATGTGTGTAGATTCTCTTTTTCTCTTAATGAGTCTGGCTAGGGTTTATCTATTTTGTTTATTTTGTCAAAGAACCAGCTCTTGGTTTCATTGATTTTTTCTATTGTTTTAATCTTCTCAATTTTATTTATTTCTTCTCTGATCTTTATTATGTCCCTCCTTCTGGTGACTTTGGGCCTCATTTGTTCTTCTTTTTCCAATTTCAGTAATTGTGTGTTTAGACTATTCATTTGGGAATGTTCTTCCTTCTTTAAATAGGCCTGGATTGCAATATACTTTCCTCTTAGAACTGCCTTTGCTGCGTCCCAAAGAAGTTGTGGCTTTGTGTTGTTGTTGTCATTAATCTCCATATATTCCTTGATTTCTGTTTTGATTTGGTCATTAACCCATTGATTAATTAGGAGAATGTTGTTAAGTCTCCATGTATTTGTGAGCCTTTTTGATTTCTTTCTATAATTTATTTCTAGTTTTATTCCTTTGTGATCTGAGAAGTTGGCTAGTAGGATTTCAATATTTTTGAATTTACTGAGGTTCTTTTTGTGGCCTAGTATGTGGTCTATTCTGGAAAATGTTCCATGTGCACTTGAGAAGAATGTGTATCCTGCTGCTTTTGGGTGCAGAGTTCTGTAGATGTCTGTTAGGTCCATCTGTTCTAGTGTGTTGTTCAGTGCCTCTGCGTCTTTACTTATTCTCTGTCTGGGTGATCTGTCCTTTGGAGTGAATAGTGTGTTGAAGTCTCCTAAAATGAATGCATTGCTGTCTGTTTCCTCCTTTAATTCTGTTAGTATTTGTTTCGCATTTGCTGCGCTTCTGTGTTGGTTGCATATATATTTATAATGGTTATATCCTCTTGTTGGACTGACCCCTTTACCATTATGTAATGTCCTTCTTTATCTCTTGCTACTTTCTTCATTTTGAAGTCTAGTTTGTCTGATATAAGTACTGCAACACCTGCTTTTTTCTCTTTGTTGTTTGCATGAAATATCTTTTTCCATCCCTTTACTTTTAGTCTGTTTATATCTTTGGGTTTGAGGTGAGTCTCTTGTCAGCAGCATATAGATGGGTCTTGCTTTTTTATCCATTCTATTACTCTGTGTCTTTTGATTGGTGCATTCAGTCCATTTACATTTAGGGTGATTATCGATACATATGTACTTATTGCCATTACTGGCTTTAGATTCGTGGTTACCAAAGGTTCAAGGGTTGATTCTTTACTATCTAACAATGTAACTTATCTTTCTTGTTAAGTTATTGTAAACACCGTCTGATGTTTCTTTATTTCTCTCCCTTCTTATTCTTCCTCCTCCATTCTTTATATACTAGGTGTTTTATTCTTTGCCTTTAGTTAGTATTTGGATGATCTGCTTTCTTTGCTATGATTTTATTTTCTCTGGTGACATCTTTTTAGCTTTAGAGGTGCTTTCCTCTAGAGCTGTCCATTTGAGATATCCTGTAGTGGTGGTTTATGAGAGGCAAACTCTCTCATCTTTCGTTTGTCTGGAAATTGTTTAATCCCTCCGTCATATTTAAATGATAATCGTGCTGGATACAATATTCTTGGTTCGAGGCCCTTCTGTTTCATTATGTTGAATATATCATGCCATTCTCTTCTGGGCTCTAAGGTTTCTGTTGAGAAGTCTTATGATAATCTGATGGGTTTTCCTTTGTAGATGATCTTTTTTCTCTCTCTAGGTGCCTTTCATACTCTGTCTTTATCTTTGATCTTTGCCATTTTAATTATTATGTGTCTTTGTGTTGTCTTCCTTGGGTCCCTTGTGTTGGGAGATCTGTGGGCTTCCGTGGACTGCGAGACTGTTTCCTTCCCCAGTGTGGGAATGTTTTCAGCAATTATTTCTTCAAAGACACTTTCTATCCCTTTTTCTCTCTCTTCTTCCTCTAGTACTCCTATAATGCGAATATTGTTCCATTTGGATTGGTCACACAGTTCTGTTAATATTCTTTCATTCCTAGAGATCCTTTTATCTCTCTCTGCCTCAGCTTCTCTGTATTCCCGTTCTCTGATTTCTATTCCATTAACAGTCTTTTGCATCGTGTCCAGTCTGCTGTTAAACCCATTGATCGCTTGTCTGATTTCTGCATTGTCTTTCCTCACTTCCTTCACTTCCTCCCTCAACTCTTGCACATTTCTCTGTAGGTCCATCAGCATGGTTATGACTTTTATTCTGAATTCTTTTTCAGGAAGATTGTGCATTTCCATCTCTTCAGGCCCCCTCTCTGGGGTTGTCTGGTTGTTCTTGGTCTGGACCATATTCCTCTGTCTTTTCATGGCTATAGAAGGTGTCGCTGGTACTTGCGAAGCATGTCAGCTGGGCTCTTTAAGACTTTAAAAAGAAAAAAAATAATAAAGAAAGAAGGAAAAAAAAGAAAGAA
Organism: Smutsia gigantea; assembly: GCA_032199065.1. Taxonomy (NCBI): domain Eukaryota; kingdom Metazoa; phylum Chordata; class Mammalia; order Pholidota; family Manidae; genus Smutsia; species Smutsia gigantea. The sequence continues at coordinate 803,714 of JAVSCE010012431.1, read as the reverse complement.
AAAAGAAGAAAAAGAAAAAACAAAGAAACCCAACCCCCCCCCAAAACCACCCACCTGGAGTAGATTCTGTGGGGATGCTGTAGGTGGCGCTGTTGCTCCACTATTCCACAGACGTGGCCACGCCGCTCTGCAGGGCCCTTTATAGCTCTGGCCGGGGTGGAAGGAATGGAGGCCGTTGATCTCTGTGGGAAGTCTAAGTGCGGCCACCCTTTCCCAGTCACCAGGTAAGGGGTCCGAAACTCCCCAGGACTCCCAGCCTGCTGGGCTGAGTGTGCTGGGGCGATCCGGCTCCTCCGCTGGGCTCCTGTCTCTTTAAGACCACTGAAAAAAGCACATGGTTTTCTTTTTTTTTTTTTCCTTCCCGGGAGCTGGCTGCAAGCACCCTGGCATGTTCCCCGCTCAGATCCTGCACCCTCTGTCTCTCCAATCTCCACTACACCACGCGATGTGTGTCAGCACTCCCCGTGCGGATCACCAGGGCTGGTTATTTCACGGGGTGTACTTCCACTCCCTCCCGGCTCTGAATCCTCTCCCCCCGCCAGGGCGCTGGGGTGTGTTAGTGCTCTCGTCCTTCTGGGTTGCAGCTCCGTATTTTACCCGCCTCGCGGGGTGCCATGTCCTCTCAGGTGTAGCTGCACGCTCTGCGCTTTCCTGTGTATTCTGTTCTCTGTTTTAGGAATAGTTGTATTTGCTGTATTTTCATAGATATATATAGTTTTGGGAGAAGATTTCTGCCGCCCAGCTCACGCTGCCATCTTCCCAGAAGTCGGGAAGCAGTTCTTTACTTCTGGTTCATGTCTTCAGAGCTGTGTGATTTCGGAATGATTCATGTACAGGTAGGCCCATGGTCTTATTTTTATATGGTCCCTGAGCTGAGAAGGGCTGTTACATTTTCAAAGAGTTGTAGAATAATAGCAATAATAATATATAATTGGAGATGAGGACAGTATGTGACTTTCAAAGCCTAAAATATTTACTGTCTGTTCCTTTTCAGAAAAGTTTGCTGATCCTTGTTCTAGATGATTTAACTCATCACTGTGCCGATTTATAGGCACACAATCTCCTCCTTGAGCTCTTGGAGGCCCTGTGAGCATCCATGCCCTCAACTGGCCAAGAGGGCCTCCGAGTACTTTCCTTTGCCTCCTTGGTCCTTTTAATGGGTCTGCTTTCTCTCACCTGCCACCCTCGTCTTCCCCTTTGTGTCTGGTCTCTGGCACCAGTGGCCAGTCGCTTTCTAACTCTCTAGCCGCTGTGCTGGCTGATTGAGAGGTGGGGGGGGGGAGCAGCTCTGAATCCTAAGGAAGGGAAGTGAGACGCCATCGTGCTGAGTGGCTGAGTTGGGCCTGGGCTACTGAGAAGCTTGATCTCTGGCTAGTACAGTCTTTTATCTTAATATAATAGGTGAATTTCTGTTAATAGAGTTAAGGAGAAAAATCGTTAGGTATATCCCCACAGATACTGCAAGAGCCTTTGACAAAACTCAAGGCTCATTTTGAATTAGGATGTTTGAGAGGAATTCTAAGCATACCTCTTTAGCATGGTAAAAAGTGTATATACTTTCTTCTAAAGCCAGTGTCTGACTTAATGCTAGAGGCATATCTCTATGATCAGAAACAAAGCAAGGGTTCCCACTATTTGTACTACTATTTATCATACATTAAGTTGTAGCCATACAGCTAAACTGGAGAAATCCAGTAGAGGCCTAAGATTAGGTAAAGGAGAAATAAAAGTATTTCTGTAGAGGATATAAGAGCATACCCAGAAAATCCTAAAGAATCAGGGTTTTGAACACAAATAATAAAATAGTTCAGTAAGTTAGGTCGATATAAAGTTAACATCAAAAAACAAAGTCTTTATATAATCAATATGTATGGATATATTGGTATATATAGCATATAATAGTAGAGAAACACTCCATTTACAGTAACCAACAACAAAAAAATGCTAAAAGCTTAACAGGAGTTGTATAAGAGCCTTCATGGAAACAACTTATTTTTAAATGGAGCACAAATAATAAATACAAATGATAAAACAAATGTAAATAATTGGTGAATCTGGTTGAAGGACTAGTTTGGTGGGTCTGCAATACTAGCATACCACAGGGTGGGGGGCTTAAACAGCAGGCATGCGTGTTCTCACGCTGTGGGGCTGGAGGTCGGGATCAAGGTGCCATTGGGTGGGGGCCTGGTCTCCCTTCCTGGTTTACAGACGACTGCGTCTTGCTGTGTCCTCACAGCATCATTCTTTTCTGAGTGCGTGGACAGAGAGATCTCTGGAGTCTCTTCCTCTTCCTGTAAATACATCAGATTCCACTCTTATGACCTCATTTAAGTTTAATTACCTTCTGCAAGGCCCTACACCCAAATAGAGGCTAAGGTTTCAATATATGAATTTTGAGGGACATAATTCAGTCCATAAGGAATGTGTTGGAATCTTTGACCTATTTTTGCAGCTTTTCCTTAGGTTTGAAACTATATACAATTAAAGTAACAGGAAATAAGCCTTGGCCCCCCACCAAGCATTAGTTACCCTAGGAAAAGTTCCTGTTGTTCCTGTGGCCTTGGGAGGCCTAATGCTAAGGAAAGACGACAGGCGAGAACTCGAGGGACCTCAGCTCTAGCCAGCTTAGAATTCTACTCCTTTTTCTTATTATAAATTGAATAGAAGCTTTTATTTGATTATAGAGGCCAAATTGTTCTCACATTTTTAAAACCCCAAGAAGAAAGCAGTTCTGTGGGGGATTATACAGATGCAATGTGATTCCTTGTCCGCCTTGGAAAATCCATAGAAAGCAAATAATTTATGTGCTCTAAGTGAGTCCGTGGCCCGACACACAGAATTAGGTGCTTAGGAGGGCAAAAATCCTTGGGGGAACTTGGAGCCTGAACAAGTTTTGGTCGAGGGCTGCTTTTGGCCCGGTTCTGCTGTGATTCTCAGTAGTGTGTGACTCGTGTTTTCCCCTCTGGCTGGTGGTGGCACCCTTTCGGGGTCCGGGGATTGCCTTTGAGGTTTTGGGACAACACGACAAGCAGAGAAGGCAGCGGGAGCCATCGTGAATGGTGCTCAAAAGAGGCCTTTTTATTCTGTATAAAGCTGTACTTACACTGCTGCCGTGCTAATTCATGGTTACAGAAGTATTGAAGACGCGCTTGCATGTGGCCTTCATGGCCAGGTGTCCGGCCTTCAAGGCGGCCCTTATCTAGGTCCTTTCTCATGGGTACAACACGCTGTGTTTTCAGGTTTCTCAAGGCCTGAAGCAGCGGACCGCAGGGCAAGCAGGGAGGGGCCTCCCCTGCACACACAGACCACCTCCGGCCTGTGCGAGCCCACGGGCCCCAGTTGGATGGTGCGGTGCCCCTTGTGGGTATTTCCTCCCACATGGGCACTGGGCACCCTCACGTGAGGCCTGACCCTCTGGGCGGCTCTGTCCTCTCCCGGGCTGTGCACTAGGGACGCGGGCTTCCCTCTCGGCCTTCTCGGCCTGGTGAGCTGCGGTGCTCTGCCCGGGGCCCCTCCCTGCACTGCGGCCTGGAAACTCTCCCCTCAGCCGGATGGCACAGTCAGGAGCGGCCACCTGACCCCTCTCGGGATTGCTCTCCTGCGCGGCCTCATGTCTGATGTCTGAAAGCCACTTTTGTACATTGTGTCACAGGTTACATTTTAGGGTGAGCCACTATCCCCTTTCGCACTTGGCTTCCGGAAAGGGGAAACTAGGAAGAAGAAAGGAAGGACCTTGACACATGGGCAGCTTTTCTTTTAAGAAAATCAGTACCAAATTCTCCATTAATATTTAAGACTCTCATAATTTTTTATGTGGGTGTTCAACTGAGGATCTCCAATTGGGTGGGGTGGCCTCAGGGCTGTAATTAACTACAATTTCTGCATAGACGGTCTGGCTCATTTTTCCAGAGCGTACGGGCCTTTAACGTCCTTTATGTTCAGTTTGGGTCTCCCATAGAGGTTGGGAAAAGGAAAAGTTAGATTTTTACACCTTAATCCACATATAATGCATTTGATTAACTGAGTCATAAACTAAAATTAAGTTCCTACTTTTTAAAATGTCTATTGACGTTCTTTCCATGTTTTCTGAAATATATTAATATGTCCTGGGGAAAAAAAAATCTATAGATACTATGAATTCATGTCTGACCATTTCTCAATAGGTGGTTCCCAGAGCTTCAGGAAACAAAGCATTCTTCTCTCCACAGCTGCTGCTTCCTCTGACACAGTCACACACAAATGCTCCCACAGGTACACAGTTATTAGCCTTGAAACTGAAATCTTAGTCAGAAAAAAGAATATGGAGTTTATCTGGGAATTCCTCAGCTGTTCCTGCACTGGTGTTAATAACAGCTGGCCTGGCCTCCATTAAATTGTTTTTTACTTCTTAATGGAGCCCGTTGGAGCCCCAGTCTGCCTTGTGTATTAGCTCCTTGTCCTGTCCTCCCTGCACCCTGCCTGAATGCAGCCTGCTTTCGCACTTTTCCTTTGCATATGTTCCCATTGGGAAACCCCTTTCCTACATTCTCTTTCCTGAGATGTGGCCCAGGTGTCTGGGAAGCCATCCCTGACCGCGGTGCTGAGCTGGGTGTCGGTTCCGTGTGCTCTGCCGTATCTGCTTTTGTGCGGTGTGTAGCAAGCTGCCTGGGTGCAGCCCTCTGCCCCTCCTGCCAGACTGTGAGCTCCCTGAGCTCAGGAGCCTGTCTCCTTAGTGTGTGTCCCCAGAGCTTGGCAGGTAACGCCACAACCATGAAAGCTGACTTTTTGTTTGAATACTTGCGTTATCTCAAGCATGTTCCAGGCATTCTAGCTGCTAACCACATAAAGAAAGTAAATACTATTCTCCTATTTTATAGGTAGTGATGCCAGCCACGGAGGAGTTAGGTAACTTGCATTAGCTATGGTGGAACCCAGTGAAACCCAGGTAATCTGACCTGAAAGATCATACTTTATTACTCCGTGTGAAAAATACTTAACAAATGTGGGTACTCAATAAATTCTTATTTAATGAATGAGCAGCTCTTTCACTCTGTGGTCTGTATTTGCTCAGCGGAGAGTCCATTCAGGTCTGAATGTAATGATACCGAACCTCTGGGACAAAGGCTGATTGTCCAGAAGCCTCAAAACAGTGTTCTACGGCATATTGGATGTCACCCCTCCCTGGAGCTCTGGGCTGGGTTCTTTACATGTCTAGCGTCTTTTGTCTCCCTGGATTAGACCCTTTCTGTCTGATCTCAAACAACCACGGGGGTTGGCCATTCTAGCCCTGAATAATCAGTCACTACCTTCCCTCCTCAGGGGCTTATTCACCTGTTCTATCAACCCCAGCACCTTTGCTAACAGAAGCTGTCTTATTCCAGTAGCTGTAATCAGCTCTGGCCAACCTGAAAGCAGAAAAATGTTATCGTTATCAACAAATTTATTATAATATCCCATTATCATGTTAAAATGCCATTTCTGGATGAGAAATAGGAGCTATTTCTCTGAAGTCACACATCGAATCTTGGTCAAGAGTTATCAACATACTTTTGAAAATGCATTTTAAATCATAGGTCAAATACAGTTAGGCTGGTGTAGGAGGCAAAATAATAACTTCCTCCAAAGATGCTCACATCCTAATCCCTAAAACCTGTGCCTATGTTACCTAACTTGGCCAAGAGGCTTTGCAGGTGTGCCTAAGTTAAAGCATTTAGGAGGGGAAGATTACCCTGAGTGATCTGAGTGGACCCCATCAGATCACAACAACTTAGTTGTTGGTAGAAGCTGTAAAAAGCAAGGAAATGGAATCTCCCTTAGAGCTTCTAGAAAGGAATGTAGCCTTGGATACACCTTGATTTTAGCCCAGTTAGACCCACGGTTGGATGGTAAGACAATGCACTCGAATTGTTTTTAAGTTCATGGTAATTTGTCACAGCAGCCATGGAAAGCCAGCAGAGCCAATGCCTCTCCTGGCGCAGCCCTCTGAAAGCCTCTGAACTGGCTGAAACGTAACCAGGTTGTCTTTAAGAGCAAGGAAGACATCAGGGGTAAGGAGGGGCGTTACATGATGATAAAGCGGTCTCCAAAAATACAGGCCTCTCCTCTCCTCATGGCCCCTGTTAGCTGGCCTCCATCACCTCTCGGTTTTCTTATATTTCATGATGGGTCTGTGTGGGAAGTAGCACTTCATTGTAAAGCCGTATTTCTGAATTAGTCTCTCATAGGGAAGCCCTATGGGGAGATAAGAGGCTTGCAGAACCTCTAAGATGGTGCAGCCAGCACTTATTTTCAGCTGTGGGTATTGATTTTGGTTCTAGGAAAATAAGAAAAATCTTGCTTAATATCCTGTTTTGTTTCCTAGTGGAAGATTGATACATGTTTCTGAGCCAAGATATATCAATTGTCATCAGGCTATTTATGCACTATACCAACCTCTTCTATATTAATGACATAAATCATTACAAATGACCTTATCCTCTCAGAACTAACCAGAGACTCCATATCATAACCAGAATTGAACCCTGTACAGATTAAGGTAACTTTAAAAAGCTACTAAGGCCTGTATGTATGTCCTGCTCAGTACTTCCCAAGTTGGTTGGTTTGAGTATGGTACTGACTGGTTGGGTTTCTAAATACCAGTATTATGTGGCTGAAACTTTTCACGTTTGGAAAATGGGCCAACTGTTATAGGACTGCTGGAGGCAGATCGTGGGGCATAGGCATACTGAAAGGCTTGGGCTAAGCCCAGGAACGGTCCTGATGCAAAAAAAACAGCCACAATTCTATGCAGTTGGTTCCCTCATCCAGCCAAATTTTTTGTAAGCCCAAGTGTGCTCTGTTTGTTGTCATTTAGTTTTATTTTAGAGACACCTTATACTGTGATGAGTTTTCTCACTTTCAGCTACTGAAATGGGGAAAAAACCCTGAGTTTTAAAATTATTTTTTAAGCTATAGAAGCAAATTTGGAAACATCTGTGAGTTTAAAAATTTATAAAATTATATTGTGGAAGACTTAAGGCTTAACCCAGGTGGGACTTAGTGAGTGAGTCTGTGGTTAAAATGAAGTAATTTAAACTTGTATGTGAACACCAAGGATATTATTTAATGAAGACATGATCTTCTAAGTTCACAAATATCACAAGCTATTTTAAAATATTTGACATTTAATAAAGTCCAAGCTCGTTTGTGCTCAGTATTCACTCCCCCTTTATTTTTAAACCATACGTAATTTTTTAAGGGAAATTTAATTCACATGTTTTGGACTCATTTGGTTTTGTCATCAAAATTCTATTCTGTAAGAATTACATTAATCCAAGTTCTCTTCTAGTGTATTTGAAAATAAGTTTTTTTTTAATTATGTATTTTTCCCCTTGTTAAATGGGACCATATTTTTTCTCTAGTAGATGAATTCAAACACAAAGAGATTTGTGTTATTGATAATTCTTTAATTATGGATGCCAATTTTATTAAAAAAAAGAAATGAATTTCTTATTACAAATGTGATTTTGCTTACTGACTGCATTTAGAGAGCATTTCATTAGTGGTAATGATAGGGCTGTGAATGAAATCATAAAGATCCATCCACATAGTTGTTTTATCAATTGTAAGCTGAAAGTCCCAAGCCAATTCTACTTTTGACACGTGAAGCAGGGTCTAGCTCAACACTTTACATACAATTTAAAAGCATTTAAAATTTAAAAGCATTTTAGCTTTACATCTTCCTGAGATGGGCATTTCATAAGAGAGATAGCCAAGATTCAATCTGGTTAGGTAATTCTCCAAAGCCATGCCCAGATTAAGTGGTAAAATCAGGATTTGGACCAGGGTAGTCCACTCCCAAAATTGATTCTTTGTTGCAGAAAATAATTCACATCTGCTTTAATTGTTGCAGCTGAAATAGCAATGTATTGATTTTCCTAGCAAGCAATTAAATCAATTTGAATTCAAGTTAGAATCTGTGTATCTTATAGTTTAAAGAGTATACTCGTGAACCTGGGCATATTTGCCAAAGTTAATATCACTGTCCTCTAGTCAGACAACTTTTTTTTAAAATTAATTTATCATTGATATATAATCTTATGAAGGTTCCACATGAGCAACATTGTGGTTACAACATTCACCCATATTATCAAGTCCCCCCACACACACACACCCCATTGCAGTCACTGTCCATCAGTGTAGTAAGATTCTATAGAGTCACTACTTGTCTTCTCGGTGCTATACTGCCTTCCCTGTGACCCACCTACATTATGTGTGCTAATCATATTGTCCCTTAATCCCTTTCCCCCTCCCTCCCCTCCCATCTCCCCCACCCCCTTCCCTTTGGTAACCACTAGTCTGTTCTTAGAGTCTCTGAGTCAGCTACTTTGTTCCTCAGTTTTGCTTCTTTGTTATACTCCACAAATGAGGGAAATCATTTATTACTTGTCTTTCTCTGCCTGGCTTATTTCAGTGAGCACAATACCCTCTAGCTCCATCCATGTTGTTGTAAATGGTAGGATTTGTTTTCTTCTTATGGCTGAATAATATTCCATTGTGTATATGTACTACATCTTATTCATTCATCTACTGATGGACAGTTAGGTTGCTTCCATATCTTGGCTATTGTAAATAGTGCTGCGATAAATGTAGGGGTGCATATGTCTTTTTGAATCAGGGGTCTTGTTTTCTTTGGGTAAATTCCTAGGACTGGAATTACTGGGTCAAATGGTATGTCTATTTTCAGTTTTTTGAGGAACCTCCATACTGCTTTCCACAATGGTTGAACTAATTTACATTCCCACCAACAGTGTAGGAAGCTTCCCCTTTCTCCCATCCTCACCAGCATTTGTTGTTCTTGGTCTTTTGGATGTTGGCTATCCTAACTGGGGTGAAGTGATGTCTTATTGTGGTTTTAATTTGCATTTCCCTGATAATTAGAGATGTGTAGCATCTTTTCATGTGCCTGTTGGCCATCTGAATTTCTTCTTTGGAGAAGTGTCTGTTCAGATCCTCTGCCCATTTTTTATTGGGGTTATTTGCTTTTTGGGTGTTGAGGTATGTGAGTTCTTTATATATTTTGGATGTTAACCCCTTGTCGGGTTTGTCATTTATGAATATATTCTTCTGTACTGTAGGATGACTTTTTGTTCTGCTGATGATGTCCTTTGCTGTACAGAAGCTTTTTAGTTTGATGTAGTCCCATTTGTTCACTTTTGCTTTTGTTTCCCTTACCTGAGGAGATGTGTTCAGGAAAATGTTGTTCATGTTCAGACAACTTCTTAAATTCACTTATTACCTATGTATTCACCATTTACTCTAGGCAAGTAAATTATTATTGAAAAAGTTATTGATTCTGAATATTGTCACAAAAACTGCATAGACAGCAGAATTAGTCTTAGCAGATAACAGCAAAACAATTACTACTACCAGTGTGTGACTGGAGGGATGGACTAATGTGCGGCACAGCAGATTTTCTCATCTAATTTTACTTTTCTGTATTAGTCAGTAGAGGTCAAATCCTGCTCTGGTAAGAAAGAACCTTCAATTCTCAGCTGTTTAACACAACAAAGGTTTCTTTCTTGCTCACACTACACAGTGCAGGTCAAGAACAGGATGTTGAGGAGGGGAGGCATTTTAGTCACTTAGGAACATATGCTGATGGAGGCTCCATCCTTACGGTGAGAAAGCTGGAGAATGACTTCTGTTAACAGTGCATTCTCCAGAGGGACACACGGCATGCTGAACCTCAGGGGGACAGGAAATACAATCCCAGAAGCCCAAGGGAACTCAGTGAACAGTATAGTGTCTGCTACAGGCCCAACGTGTTTTTAATGAATGAGCTAATTTATCCAGAATTTGTGCTGAATTAGAATTGCTTTTGGAAATGAAAAACAATTAGAGGAATCATGTCCAGTATAGGTCAAATTCAGTGACTGTGTAAGTGAATTTCTTCACGTGTTAAATATGTACCTTTTTAGTGCTTGAAATTATAATCTGGGATGTGATTTACACATTAAATAACTCACATTGTCCCTGCCTGGCAGAAGAATCCCTGCCGGGTCATCGTCCTGTGACCGTCATCTTCTGTAGTTGTGTCAATTGGATGTTTGATATGTTAGTGGTTAGGTGACCCTCAGTTCTGCCATCCATGCTTATTCCATCTTCCTTTCTATTTATTTTCTCTCAGTTCTACTTCATTACATGGATTTTAAAAAATCTGCCTTTCTTCCTCTTGTGGGTTTATAAATGAACTCTGGGGTAAAGATAACACCACTTTGGCTAATGTAGCAGAAGAAACAGAAGTTTTAACTTAGGTACATCTCTTGCAAATGCAAAACCAAGCCTTGCATTTTCCCTCTGGCCTCACCATCTGTAGTAAAGCTGAATGGAAGGAAGCCAGAAAGTAAAAAAAGATAGGTGTTGGAATCTGTATAAGAAGATTTTTTTTTTAACCCTAAAGATTGCCCTGTTTTGTTTAAACAAAGCCTTTCTTTTCCAAATATACTCAATTATTAAAATTTCCAGTATTGAATTGAATTGCTATACAATGGAATTAAAATAAATTAGCTGATAAAAATTATTTCATTTTCTTATAAAATAATAATGGTTTGCCACATTCTTAAGGAAAGGTGTTCCTTGATCTAAAATGTTTTCTTTGGTCTAAAGTTCTTTCCTGCCCCCTGTGGGGAAGTATCTCTAATATGATGATGGGAGTCACTGAGAAAACACTATCAATTTATAAAAATTAAGTCTGCAACTTTTTACAACTTTGAAAAAAAAGGAAAATCAAAGTGAAATACCTTTAAGGTAAGCCACTTTGTTGTACAGATTATAAATGATGAAAGCATTGCTTGGAAAGAATAAATTTAGGTGTGCTGGCAAAGGGCAAATGTTTGTATAAATGGCTATGGAAATAAGATGAAACACTTGGATCAAACACAGAGAGGAAAATTACAGCATTTGGCATTTTTTGTGTTTCTTTAGTAAGTAGTTAATATCTTATTTTCCTCCAACTTTAATGCATTAAAAATCATTACAAGCTCCCTAAGAGATTTAAGGACAATTAGGAGAAACAATGGCCCAAAGAAAACTATATATAACAAACACTGAAGCAATTCCTTAAGTTCAGTGTAATTAAATATTTTCCTTGGAGAGTAAGCTGCCATGTGACTTGGCAGTTGGGCTCATTTGGATTGTTTATTTGCTGCACTATGGAGACCAGACCTCACACTGGCTTAATAGTGAGGTACTGGGCAATTCATTTCCTTGAAAAGTCAGTCTGAAAATTCTTGTACTAAAATAATTTTTTTGTCATTGTGTTCAATTAAACATTTTGAAAAACACAAATTCTTGTATGTGCTGAATACATGACCAATGTAATTTAACATTCTTCATGTTTTATCATTATTTTGGAGTTTTAAGGATATTTATTAAAATCAGATTTCCCAATGGCCCTGAATAGTAGATTCGATGGGTGAACTCAAGTTTCTCTTTTTCCTTTTAACATGTTGGCTTTAAGATTTACTGTGGTCAAAACCTTCTGAACATTAGCAACTAAATGGTTCCCTTTAGGTTTTAAAGTTAGTTCTTTCTCTATTGCTATTTTTCTAGTAGGGTAGTAAAAAGAACACATTGCTGACACCATCCCACAAGAGCATCTTACATGTAGGAGGGGTGGGCCATTACATATATGATTATTATTTGTAAACTCTTGAGGGTGTGCACGTCCCTTTAGGTCTCCTCTGTTTCCAACTGGCTGATGTCTACCCTTCCCCTGTTCATCCTTCATTCCTCTGGGTGTGGTTTTGTTGAGAGCCATGGAGCACAGAAACATTTGTGCTTCACTGGTCATTTCTACCTCTGTAGATGAGTTGGTAAAAGCTTTTTATGCTTCATAACAATGAGAGGAGGACATACGGTGTGCCATGGGTAGAGAGAGCCAAAGGGGCCCATGCAGGAAGGGTAGAGGGGGTCTATTAAAATGCCACCTACTTCCTGACCTTTCTGAGAAATGATTTCATGTGTTCCTGGTCAGCTTTGCAGGAATTATGAGAAAGTCAGTAGGAAGTATTTTCCGGATCTAACTGAGGCTTCTCTTTCATTTTCCTGGATCGATTTAAAGTCTCTTTAAATCACTTTTGGGGCAGTGTTGATCTAACTTCTTTCCAAACCAGTGAAATGAGTTTCTCAAACACTCCAGTCTCTGGCTTTTTGATTCGCTTCAGCTACACCATGATTGAATCATTTCATAGTCGATGACTTTCAATTTTCAGGAAAATGGATTTCTTCAATAGTCTGCACAAAGATGTAAGAGACTGGCTTGACTAAGTGTCCTAAGTTGCCAAGCACGTGGATGCAGACTGGATGGCACATTTATAATTTAACTGCTAAGCATTTTCTGATTTCTTAAAGGAAGTGTTAACATTGAACATTTCTTCCTGGATTAGGTTTAGGCATTAAGAAAAAAATTTTTCAACTGTGAAAAGATGTATATATACTGAACAGCTTCACCACCTGTGGCCTACCATGCTGGAGTGGATGAATGTTTCCTGGTCACACCATCAGAGCAGGTGAAGTCCGGGGCCTGGTGGAGGAAGCAGCCGGACGCTGAATCTGTTGCTTTGCGGAGCTGCCACGAGGCAGCAGGAGGCCCTGGGAAGTGAGTGTGACAGCGACCAGACTTTCCAGATGGTCTCAAATATTCTCCCTGCTGTGCTAGAAGGAAAAGAGCCCCTTGGAAGGCAGGGCCACTTTCTGCAGCACTGGCAGCTGCGTGAGACTGAGGCTGGGGATGGAGTTGGGACTGATTCTGGCCCCAGAAGCTATACGGGAAACACGTTTCCTTTCCTGGGACTTGAAGTAATTCTGTAAGGAAAAAAAAGTTTCTAATTTTACTTTATTTGAATACTTCTAAGAATTATAGAATTAGGCAATTTTAGAATTGGAAGAGTCTTTAGACATCCCACTCCCTAGTTTTATAAGTGAGAAAATTAAGATCTAGAGAGGGTAAGGGATTGCCAGACTGGGGAGTCAAGTTTGCAGTGAGGTTGACGATTTCATTTCTATTGATTTTTGAATAGTTTTAAAATTTGAGGCTTGATTTGGCAAGCAGGAGTTTTGGTTCTGTGTTACGTTTTGAGTTATGTTACATTATCACATGTTTTATACTATGTTGAATGTTCCATTGTCAAGCGCAAATGAAATATCATATCTGGGGCTATTTTCACAGTCTAGAGTCCATAAAGCTGTTTAGCACCTCCTTTTTCAACAATAAGGTTACTTGCTTTTCCTTTTCCAAACAAATTCCTCATGGCTCTGAACATTAGGAGAGTTCGAACAGGGAGCAGAGCGTTTCTGACGGTCCCTAAGAACCTGTTCCCCCAGTCCCGTTGGCACGTGTCCCTCAGCGCCCGCTTCAGGCTCCCGAGCCGGCCCGACTCCCGAAGGAATGGCAGCTTGGGCACTGGGGCGGTTTGTTCGCTCCAGTTCCTGGTGCGGCAGCAGATCCTCCTGGCCTCTGATTTGCCCTTAGATCGCAGGCAATGACTCATGTCTCACGGCGGGGGGCTCAGTTCTGCTCACTCTTCCTGTTCTGGGTATTCTCAGGCCCCCCGCCGCTCAGCCTGCTCGTCCATGCTGGGAAAACAAAGGTATCCTTCCTCTGTCTTGCCCTTGTTTCCATCTCTGTGCAAGTGAACTCGGAAATGTTTTACCCTGGTAGACTTTGCAATGAAACTATTGAATCTCACATTTCCCATTATCTTGTTAATGTTATCTAAACTACATTAATGAGAATTGCTGAGACAATCTCATTTGCTTAGTGTATAAATCCAGAGGGTTTTTTTTTTTGCTTAATATTATGACTCAGTTTAATGATGGGTTAAATGAAATGGATGATTTTGCTTTTATTTAAATATTCCCAACTATCTCCACAAATGACGGCTCATTAAAGACTGACAGTTCAAATGTACAGCCAGATGCCTTAGAGCAATGTTCTTTTTACCCTGAAAGCGGGGTGACGTGTTACTCTTATAAGAGCTCTTTGTTGGATGGTGATGTACAACAATAATCACCTTTTCTCCTTGGCACTGTGAGAAAAGATATTTTTAACTAAAGGTTTTTGAACTCTTTTATTAAATCTTGTTCAGAAACAATTTTATAGAAATCCATAAAAGCTGAAGCTCTGTTTTAGTTAAAATCTTAGAAAAGAAAAAAATGAAGAGCCCCACCCCTACCCCCGCCACTTCCACCCTCCTCCTCCAGGTCCTTGGTCCTTGAGAGAACAAATCACAACATGTTTTAAAAATCACAATTTTAAACAACTAAAATATTCACATGGCAGCTTCAAAATTGGGAATGGTTTGTAGTCCCCAAACTGTAAATTAATTGTCTTAAACTGAGACTTTAAGCTATCTCTGGTTGGAGAGTAAATTGGTATGGTATTTTTGGCGGGGAGGGAGAATTTGGCAATCTGAATTAAAATTATTTCCTATTCTAAAATGAGATTAAATAATTCCACTCCTAGAATTTGAGCCTTGGAAATAAATGATCAGAAAAATGTACAGAATGTATGTATGTTAATCGTAATGTTGCGTGTAATAGTGAAATACCAAGAACTGGGTTGAAGCTGCAGGGGCCTGGCGAGGCTGTTGTTGGTAACGGCCACTGAAGTGGTCAGGGGCACTTGGGCAGGCACCCAGAGGGGCAGGGGGCCGGCACAGATGGGACAGGGTCGTTCAAAGGTCATGACACAAAAACTGTTTCTACTAAATATGACCACAGAATGGTATCGACCCTAATTTAAAGTAGAAGCTATTCATTTTTTTAATCTGAGCCCCTACTTCTTACATGAAACTAGTGAAGGATGTTTCTGAAGCATAGACTACAGTACTCACTGGCTTGAAAGATGAAATTCTCCTTAGTCGTCTCGAGGCTTTATTACCACAGTCCATATGTATAGTTTATATCTTCCAGCATCTGTGGGAATTATTTCCCTCCAGAAGTATTAGATTATATTTTTCCAAGTTAACTCTTGGTGGCTGCACTCTAAGCCTCTTTAGTGCTGTAGGGCAACCAGCAGGAGTTAAAAACTAGCTGAGTCAGAGGCGAGTCATCACCCGGGGAATAGAACCAACAGGCCAGATTCTCACCCAGTCTTTCAGCCAAAGTACTCAGACAGTCATTCCTAAATAAAGACAATGTTCTGTGAGTTTATAAAAACATATCTAATGCATGTCTTTATCTGCATCTATATTTATATCCATATCAACGTGTGTATATATGTGATGTACAATGTACATGTGACAAAGTTCTCTCAATGAAACCAAGTAGGGGATTTTAACTATGGCTGTGTCTGGTGACCAGAAACGTCTTGATAAAACAAAGGTCATCAGTGGTCAATAAAAGAGCTTCTGCACACACAAATCATCCTGTGGCAGATGTGATCAGGGAAATAAATGTGAAATAATGAGGCTATCAAACCACAAAAGTCCACCATGGAGGTCGGTTCTTGAGGAAAGACCTGAGGTGGACAAGAGTCTTTCTGGAAGAACATAGTAGGTGTGCGTTATTGAAGAGGAGAGGTAAGGAATTACAAGTGAAGAAACAGTAGAAGAAAGACACGAAGGCAAGATGGCTGTGATTTGTGGGGACTGAAGGAAAGTTGGTGAGACTAGAACTGAGGTCAGAGAGGGTGGGGACGACCAACGGGACACGATGGTTACTTGTGTGAACCATTCTTCTTTTTATGGGAATTGCACGATATTAATCATCCGTGGCTGCTGGGTAATAAAAGTCAGCAGCTCTTCCCAGTCCTTGTGACAACCAGAAAATGTCCTACAAGTCCCAGACATCCATGGTGGGACATTCATCACCCCACCTTCATAACCACTGGTAAGATAACGCTGGGGTGCTGTGGGCTTCACGAGGGAGGTGGCTGTTTTTATTTTCCTGTTTCTTTCATGTAGGCATGCTGCAAAGCTATCCTTTTCTCCATGGTGTGCACAACACATTCACACCCACTCTTATCTGTGGTTTAATTGAGTTCAAAGTTAATTCTGATTCCTAGAGCATCCATTACATGCTGCCTTAATTTTAGTTTATTGCTGCTTATAATTATCTTTATTTATGGCAGGTTTGGGTGAAAATTAGGGGCACTAGGGGCTTTATCACACATCTGGAACAATTTAAAAAATTTTTGGATTTACTAAATCCCAAACATTCTGCCAACCACCTCTTCTCACCCCCTTTCTCCAAACTTTAAAAACACATATATTTGAGAGACCATTGATTCCAGGTGTTTTTAATTTGTTTTAGTTCCTATCATCAAAATGAGAAAAAATGATTTGCCATCCTGAAGCCCATTGAGACTTTAAGATAAATAAAGTCTTAACAACTCAAAAAATGTCACATAAATATATTGAAAAGCATTAAGTTTTGATGGAGACTGATTGGGAATGAAATTTGGCAGGGTTATTTTTCCACACTAATTTATAGTGTTCCATCCAAATTCCAGTCCACAGTCTGGAGAGAATGAATTGGGTTAGTTAATCTAAAAAAAATCCTGTATCAAATTCTCTACACCAAGACATATGTCACCATGGAGAAAATATTAAGAAACCAACTTGAATCAAATGGCCTTTTAATCTTAATATTGAGGACTTTTTTTTTTACCATATAGTTGGTAATAATAATGTAAGAAAATCTTAGGGTGAAATGGAAAATGTGGGAAGTAACAATAATAGTCATTTGAGAAAGAAAACGAATTTAGTCATGAGTTTATGATTGTAATATAAGTCACTCTCAAGATATGAGAAATTGAAGGTTTAGCTCACTGATGTTCACTGATGATAAATGTATAACACACACAGAGATGTATAAACTTACTTGTTTATATATTAAATGCAAAATCCACCATAGCACTTAGGCCGAGGCGAATGGGTTGGGTGATACAGAGTGATTAAAAGCCCCACTTAGAATCTGTCCATTTAAGAAATTGTAGAGAATTTTCAGGAATATTACAGAAATAACTTCTGAGAGCTTAAAAATAAGAACTCTGAAGTAATACTAAGGAATAGAGATACAGATGATATAACAAACTTGGTGAGAATGTTTGACACCATTAGCATGGGAATGCAAATTTAAATGAGCTAACATTTTTTACTTCACATAAGATGTTTAAACTAAGACTATCCTATGATCTTCCATATCTTTCTACAGTATTAATTCAGCATCTCCAATGGGACAGTTTATGTATTGTGATAGAAGAGTAAAGTAAATTTGAAGATGCGTATGAAGAATATACAAATATTCTATCATTTTCATGGCAAAAGCATCACGCAGGGGCTGATTTAGTTCTGATGCCCATCATCTCTTAGGTGAGCATGATGGAGAGTTGGACTCCAGAGGAAACGGGCCAGAGGGCGGGCTGATCGAGGTCAGCCCCACTGTACCCTAAGGGAAACATTGGACACAGGAAGCCGCCAAGCTGCTCTGAGCCTGGAGATTGGGTGAATTCCCCCAGCAACAGCGTACCCAGGAGCAGAAGGACAGAGCCCCATTTCAAGCCCAAAGACACTATGCTCTTGAAGGGTAGGCCTCCAACATGTCCACTCTGTCAACATTCTGCATTCCTGTTAGGTTGGACTGTATGAGATGGTCATTTTTGTAGGTCACAAATGTTTGGATATTGGCAATTTCCTAAGGTTCATTCTAATAATTCTTAGGACACAGTGGCTCCAAGAAGGGTAAGTCAAGACAGGTTCAGGCTTGTATCTTGTATGTTAGTCTGGGTCCCTCAACAAGCAGATACCAAGACAGAATTAAACATGCAAGGATTTTATTAGGGGGGATGCCTGTATGAAAGGAGAGAGGTCAGAGAGTCCTCAGAAATCGATGCTGGTCTGACCCCATGTGAAGGAGAGGGAGAGAGTGTTGGATGCAAGCCTCCTAGAATACCCTATGCATAAGGAAGGTTTGGTAAAGCTTTAGGGAAGTTCTTGAGCCCAAGTCATCCAGAAAAGGAGTTTTGTGTCTCCCAGAACAGGACATGAGCAGGAGGCAGTCGGTGGGAGTTGTAGCCTTGGCACAAATGCAAGGCTGGGCTCGGAGGGCAGCTGCTTGGGCCTCAGAAGAGTCTGTTCCTGTAGGTGGAGGCCCACCAGGTGCATGAGACTCAGGAAGTGCAGACGATACCCTGACTGTGTCCTGGCCTTGCTCGCTGTCCTTCTACTTTCTACCTTTGTCTTACCTCTGTTCCTGGAGTTTTGTTCATCTGTACCTCTGGAGGCCACCCAAATCCACCTTGACTTTTATGGAGAGGAAGCTGGGGACAGGGAAGGAGACTGTAGTTCTTTCTATTCTAGAAAATCAGTGGCTTCTTATTCAAATTGTCCCCCTCTTCCAGAGCTCTATATAACATAAATTGCTTCAAAAAATAAAACAGAAGTTCCCTGTTCCTTATTTCTAAGAGTGAAGTTCAGTGTGAAAAAAATCTGCAAAATTAATAGAGGTCACAAACTTTGGGTGACATTTTGAATGCCTGCATAGAGCATCTAGTTGCTTTTGTTTCTCCGTGAGAGGAAAAATGACTCTGATAGGGCTCCCAGCTGCAGGCCTAACAGCCCATTATAAGAAATCCTACAACAATAATAAAATTGACACACACCAAATGTGCAAATAAAATCTTATACCGGCACTTAATTTTCTTTATTGAAATACGAAATATGAAAGTGACATTCATAAACAACGTATAGATGTGCTAGAGTGTAGGAAATGCAAGAAGATTCACATCAGAGCTGTTTTAACTGGGAAAGTTAAAACAGAAATTGAACGATTATTGAGGTAAATCAAACAGAAGCTTACTTTGACTCTGGCTAAGTGTTTGTTACCATCTAGTTAATTTCCCTATTACAGACTAAATCTTTTGGGGGGCTTTCAACCATGATTTAAAAAAGAACTTGTAAGTTAAACTTAGGCTTAAAGAAAAGAGAAAATCCTCAAAATAAGTATTGAAAGAAAGGGTGAAAACAGAATTTGAATTCTTTTCATGGAGAGGAGAGTAAAATCATCCCCACGAAGCACCCAGGAGACCGGGCACACGTGCCCCCGCTCGGTCCCTACACAGGACGCAGCCCTGCACACCTCTTCCCCGCGCTCACGGCCTCTGTCAGCGACCTGGGCTCCCTGAAGGCAGTTTATGGCACTGGGCTGCCTCAGCAGGGCGTGATGGATGACCGGGGGCATCACCAGGGAGGGCGTGCTCTGCCTTTGGCTTCATTTAAAGCCAGATGGGAAGGAAAGAAATTTGGAAACTATGTTGGGAGAAACTAAATTTTATTTTTAATCACTGTAAGCTCGCAAGAAGGCATAAAACCTGTGAATATGATAAGTTGATTGGGCTAATTTGTAACGGAATTTATCAGAACACAGGAACTGGGAGTTCAGCTCAGCAGGCATGCAGAGGCCCCTAGGAAGGACTACATTTTAACTTCCCCATTTGGGAGTTCTTAAACAGACTTGAAACTGCTTCTACAAGTGCAACTTTTGGAATGGCTGAGAAGGTAGAGGCTTCTTTATCCTCTGCTTTGTGATCCTCCTAGATTTTGATGTGATATTGGAACAAAACTGCCTACAATAGGAAGTTAAACAGAAATGAAACTGATGTAATGCAGAGCACATGAATTGAAGTAAGGATGCTAAAACCTAACAGCATCAGAGAAAGCTAAGTCAACAAGTTTTGGAGGGGTGTGTCAGATTATTTTTGCCCATACCACATATTAATAGGTCTGCATTTAAAGCTGAGAGTTATGAAGAAAGAGTTTTCTGCAAAGCTGACTATGGGATCTCTTAGATTCTTGTGTTATCTTGCAGCTGTGCTTGCTTATTGGCTTTGTTGGCTACATTTTTGTGGCAACGTTTCTCTACTTATTCTTAAAGAATTTTCAGTAGACAGTGCAAAGAGCCCATTATAGTCCAGTGACACTATGTTCTTGTCTAGCTGAATAAGATCCTGCATTAGCAATTAACTTTATGCTTACAGTGTTAAAGTCAAGAAGGGCATTTCATAACTTTTGACAATTCAAATACATTGCTGATGATATAGTATATGTAAAACCCTATGTCGGGTATTATGGTGGGTACAAATTGCATCATTTATAGGTCCTTATTTACTTGCATTTCAAACATAGGACCTTATTGACTTGCAGTTCTATATAAGATATGACATTTACCCAAATGATAATATTAGAAAGTATAAAATGGAGAGTACTACAAAAATATTATGAGTGACTTGGGAAATTCAGAGGAGGTGAGAAGTTGTGCTTGTGTTGGAAGTGAATGTCTCCCAGAATTAGGGGAAAGGACTCAAGGTGGAAGAAAGCATGAACAAGCAATGATGTTAGAAAGTTCAGAGTGTGGATCAGAACGAGCAAGTGATTCAGCTGGGCTGGCGTAAAGAAGTCATTAAGAAGAGCAAGCAGAAAATAATGATGGAAACATAGTATATGGGCCATTTTATAGAGGCCTGAGAGTGCTGGGAGAGGGCTGCTTGGTGACGGGGAGCCGCTGAGTGTCTCTGAGCAGGTGGGTAGCCTCATGGGAATGGGGATCCTGACGAGTATGCCGTGAGACGGGACCCGGTGAGACTGTAAGCAGACACCCACAGGGCGCCTTTCCAATGTCTTGGATGGGAGGTGGTAAGGACTAAATTAAGAAAGAGAAAATACTAACAGAGTTGAGAGAATTATTTAGAAAGGTATCACAGAGGTAGAAGTTACAGAGTTTTGCTAAACCTTTGGTATGGAGAGTAAGAGAAGAAAGAGTGAGAGGTGGTACCAAAATTGTGACTCTTGTTGCCTGGGAAGATGGCTGCGCCGCCAGTAGGAATGGAGAAGTGCAGAGGAGGAGCTGGTTGGGTGGAGCAGGAGGCCTGCTGAGTGGGAGGCAGATAGCCCTGGTGGCGAGCCTTAGGAGGCTCTGGAAATACAGAACTGCAACTTGAAAGAGATAACGTGACTTGGATTTCAGATTTTGAGACCATCCTTTATAGCAGTGTTCACTGAACACAGGGGATTGAATACATTGTTCAAGAGGACACATTTGAGAAAGAGAGGTAAAAATGGAATGAAACTTGAAGCATAAGGCCCTACATTTCAGGACATGAAGAAGAAAAGGAGAAAGCAATGATCCGAGTGGTGGGAGGAGGCCCCGAGATGAGCTCCTTGCCACCAGCCCGGGGAAGAGCAGTGAGAAAGGAGGGGACTGGCAGATGAGAATGGGAATGGTGAGAAGACCAGTGAATTGTGGTGTTTGTCCATGTAGGTTTGCTTTAAGTCCTTTTTTATTTAAAAGATTTCTTTTTTGGTCTGGGTCATTCTTAATGAATATTAGGTTTGCCCTAATCTAGGGAGCTTGCTTTAAAATTTTCCCTAAAGGACACAAGTGTTGTAATAATGTATAAAGCCTCATTTCCAACTTCTTTACTAATAACTACTAATGGTATGCTAATTTTTCTTATGAGCAGACATCATTCTAAGCTCTTTATATGTTACCTTAATTTAATCTTCAAAATGAAGTATGTAGCTTTATTCTGTCATTTGACAGATGATCATGGAGAAATTAATTTGTCCAAGATCACAACTGGTAAATGAACAAGTCCCCATCTCCTGGTCCTAACCCTTAACCACTGGTCTGTATTATTTCCCTATTTTCATGTGCTTTCACACATAATCTGAAAAAAATGTGCATTTGTGAATCTGGTAGGTGGAGCATTTTTGACAAGATGCTTCAGAATAGGTTAAATTGTTTCATTGACAATGTTTTTGTATATATAGTCTTATAAATGCATCTTCTTTTTTAGCCTTCCTTCATTTTCCCTCATCCATATCAGATGAATCAAATGCTCATTTCATGATGGAAAAGTCTTAGATACATAGTGTTTTTATAGTATCAAGATTTAGAAATAGCCAAGAGAATTTGGATATAATACGATATACAGGATGTTAAAAGAGAAGAAAAAGCAGTTTGCTATCCTGGTCTTTCAGAAATGTGACATCAGATTCTCATTCACAATTTATGAAGTTCAGAAATCTGGCATTCTGGACTCACATTAAAGAGCAGAAACATTCCTGTTGAGCTCCAGGTATCCAAGAAAGACAGCAAATGTGTATGGCTGTAAGAGAACTTTAGAACGAAGTAGGGAGCAAAATACTGTAAGTGATCCCTCATTTTTCAAAGCAATAAAATACCTTTAGAAAAGACCATGTTCTGATTGACTCCTTCGTTGTAACTCACTTATGACTAGAGTTGTTCAAATACGGTTTTTGACTAGAAAAACTCCGCTTCCTTATCCCTGCCACAGCGGGCTTGACCCTTCTACCTGTTGAGTTGGTGGCTTATTTGGGCAAATACTTACCGCTGCCTAGAAGTAGAGAATTTGCAGAATGTGAGTCATCCTGGCCTCTCGTACTGTCCCCTCTTCTCTCTACTGTGCAGATGCCCCTTTTCTTACGTCAGTGTCCTGGTATTTGCATTCAAGGCCAAAATCAGGAGGGAAATTTTGGGAGACTGGGGAGCACTCTTGTTTTGGTCATTGTTCTTCAAGAAAAGGGATTTAAAAATGCGCTCTTTCCTCCTTTTCATAACTGAATAAAAAATGGGCTTCTTTTAATGCTTTGACAGTGTCCCTCTATACCGAGTAGCCCATTTAGGTGACACCCCCTGCAATAAGATTTATACAGTATGATTTTTTTCACTGGCTACAAATTATATTTATTGCTTTGAGGATAGTATAACAGACTTGGCATGTTCCGGGAAGACGGAAATGGGTGATGCAGCTGATAAATGCCCTCTATTTACTAACAGAACATATACTGAGTGACTGCCATTGACCTGACGCTGTGAATTCAAAGGCTTGGCCCTGTCTTGAGTAGCTTTGACCTCCAGTGTCCTAATCTTAGGTAGAAATATGTAATTTGGTGTTCTCATACGAATATCATACATTAACCAAACTTCCTTTTATTTTGTTCCCTGTGCATTTGCTGTATTTAAGGAGACTTTATTACATGGGAATGTGGGAAAAACTTGTGTGAATATTTGTGAAGAAACTGTTTTTGAAGGCACTCCTTATCATTCTTTTTAACTTTACTTTAAAAGTCAGACTTATAAATAACCTCTCAGCTAAAACTAGGCTGTCTAAATAAGCACTTGACATATATATCAGTCCATTTTGTTTAGTGATTGATGGAGCTCAACTTGTATTTTTGTGTTTGGTGAAAACTGATTCTGAACATTTAAAAAATTAATAAATTCATCTTTATATGCTCAACACCCAGCAAAGTCCTTGTTCATGAATGAGTGGAGCTATTTGGTCCTTTAATGTTAAAAACAGGACAAAGACTAATCCACTAATTTTTTTTTAACTCCTTGGGTGAAACATTTAATATATACTCTCGAGACCTATTATGTTTAAAGATTCCAGATCCTTCAAAAGTACCCTCCTTTATTTTCAAGCAATTTTTGTGCTTTTGACTTCATTAAAATATTAATCACTCTTTGGAACTTTAAGTGGAATATAATC
The DNA here is from genome assembly GCA_032199065.1 of Smutsia gigantea. NCBI lineage: Eukaryota > Metazoa > Chordata > Mammalia > Pholidota > Manidae > Smutsia > Smutsia gigantea. The sequence continues at coordinate 780,178 of JAVSCE010012431.1, read as the reverse complement.
GATATAAGTAATGAACTTTCATTTTATAAAATATATTTCATAGTCTTATCTTGTTTTCTTGCATTAATTCCATTAATTTGAATTAGTAAAAAGTTGTTATATTTGTCTATGTGTCTAATTTTCTTTTTACATACATGTAGTCTTTATAGTTTGTCTAACAAAGATCAATTGAGAATTGTTTTTTATATATTTAAATATCAATGCTTACAAGTAGTGAAACTAACCAGTAAATGTCATAGAAAATAATTGGAAGATATAATAATTTAAATTTATTTATATGATACAATTTAATAAGAAATAATTTAAAATAAATACAAGGTAAGCTTTCTAGTAACAAGTTCTATTAGTTGGAGAAATGGTTTTCCTTCTGTGATGGTGAGAACACAGTTCTCCTCAGATGTTTGGGCAGGAATTGATGAAGTACTAAAATTCATGGCAGGAAAGAAAGGCTAGACTGAAGAGCCCTTGGGTGAATAATCTATCATGTCCTTTCTGTCTGCTTTATACTGATCACATTTTGCATCTCTCCATGTAGTCATTCAGCCACTGGAGGTCTCTGTTTCTCTGTACGATTTTAGCAAGATGAGTATGTGTCATTATTTATAAAAAGAAGCCTTTCCTTAAAAAACCTTTGGTATTGAATAAGGGAGGCCAATGGGCTACCTTTATGCTTATAGTAGGGAGCAAATATATGTAGCTCCTAGATGTTACAGTCATAACTCTAGTTTAAACAGGGCAGGGTTTGTGGCCATTATGCTAGTGCACGAGATTAGATAGATATCCACATGCGAGGATTTTCTAGTAGCTCTGTCTTCAGAGAAGTGACAAAGCACCAACAAAACTGGTGAATTGATTTTATCACATCTCATTTTACATGTGGAAAACTTAATTTGTGTTCAAAATAAATAAAATAAACTGGGGATATAAATCCTTTTTGTAAAATAAGGACTTGAAGGAATTAAGAGAATATTTCCCTATAACCTATCTTTAAATATATTTCCAGACTAATAAAAATTCTAGTCTGGAATGTGGAAGTTCTGTTTCCATGTAAAAATGATTTACTGACGTTTATTTTATGTAAGATGGGCACTATTACATGGGATACAGAGGTGAACAAGAACTCATCTGTTAGGAAGGAATTTCTAGCAGGTAGGCACGAGGATAAGAAAGAGGTAAAAGAAAGTGTGACTTAGCACAAATTAGGTGCTATGGAGACTCTAAGATGGAAGAGATCACATCACCAAGAATATCAGAAAACATTCTGTGTGTGTTGGCACAGAAGTGGACGGGATTTCGATAGATTACTTGGAGAGACAGGACTGGGGAAGTATAGAGTGGATCTGGGGAACAGCAGGTGGTACAGATGGATTGAAGAACAAAGTATGTGGCTTGCAGTGATGTGTTTAGGGTTTTAAATGTCAGCCTGAGGATTTTGTATTCAATTTAGAGGAGCAAAGGAAAGAATGAACTTTATAATTAATAAATGCCTATGATAAGCCAGGCACGGTGCGAGTTACTTTGTTCATAACAACACTTCTAAGTATTATTGCCATTTAATTTAGTGGATAGAGATGCTGAGGCATAGGGAAATAAGGTAGTTTACCTCACATGACAATTTTGTTGTCAAATTGAATAAGTGATTGCCATTTTATCAAATCTTAAGTGCCATTATTCTAAGACACACCAGGTAGAAAAAATGCTACCAGATTAAACTAGGACAAACTATTGATTGGAATATACATCGTGATTTTAGAGATGTTAAAATATATATGTTTTAAAGATTGTGGAATCTTTGAATTGAGGAAAAGGGTTATTTTCAAGAAGACAGGGAGAAGAAGGAAGCTGGTTACCCCAAGTAAAATGCCAGAAGAGTAAACCATGAGCAAAGAACTCTCAGTTATGCCAAAATATGATACCTTTGTATGACATCTTGTACTCATCAAAGGGTTTTATTTCACTTGAGCATCATAAATACTCTATTTCTATTTGAAAACATGAGAAAGGAAGTTGTAGAGTATGACGTATATTCTAGTTTTTAAGAAACTTGCATACTATACAATGTAGTATGTTTTATTTGTCAAAAAGATCATATACTGTTTTACACATACATATGTATATACAAATATATATATACACACATATATTTGAATAGAAAAAAGTGTCTAGAAAGACAGCACTGAAAGTAGTAGCTTTGGTCAGGGTTGGGGGTGGAGAGAAAACAAGAATTTCACTTTATATGATTTCACATCGTTTAAGATTTTTTACAGTAAACATGTATTATTTAAAATCCAATTAAAATCCATTCCTTCAAAATGGAAGAAAAAACAATGAAGACTCAGACCCATAGAGTGTCTCTGGCTTTCCTGAGGCCACACTGAGAGCAGCTGGGAGAGTACAGCCCTCGGGCTGGGAGAAGGAGGCTGGCAGACCTCCCTACCGGGTGCTGCGGGTGTTTCTGGAGGCCAGCGATGGCCTGCCTGTACGTTCAGCGGCACGCATCAGAGGAGGTATGGAAAGCAATTTTACTGGAAATTGATCCTTGGGGCATTATCCTGGATGGTCTGCTGGCTTCTCCAAGTGGTTATTATAATGCAGCTGAAATAAAATAAATATGGATATAAAGGTCAGCTTTGGACACAGTAAAGAGGGCTCTATATGAAGATGTATATGGCTAAGTGTGTTGAAAAAAGAGAATTTATCCTGTCTACGTAGCCAGCTTATAGTAATGCATGTTCACTAACCACATATATATGAAAGCCTAAGAAAGTTGCAACCTCTTTGGGCAGATTTATCAAGTCTTAAATTTGATAAAATAGCCTTAGTCTTTCAAGAAGTTTTGAAAAGCTACTGCGATGTGTACTAGAGCCACGTGAAGAAAATTTTAAGGTGAATTCTATTAATCACACAGAAAACTATCTTAAAATACATTCTCCATCCATCTCACAATATTTCAAACATTACCTCCGGGCAGCTGCTTCAGCCTCCCATAATACTTTCTCAAAACCCCCTAGTATCGTTTTCCAAACTCAGTCCATATTGGCTCTTCCTCTTCTCACCTCTTTCTTTCTGGTTTATTTTCTCCCATTAGAGTGGTTACTCATTAGCCACAAAACACTAAAAGGCTAGGGAAGCACATACTGAAACCTCCTTGGAAGGGACACCTTGGAAGGAAGGTTCTGGAAATACATAACCAGAATGTGACTGGGGTGGCATGTGGCCTGGTGTCTGGGTCACGTGACTGTCACAGAAGCAGTACTGTGACCGTGGAAGACAAGACAAACGGCTGATCTCTAAGTGTTTGAAAGAGGCAAGTGTCGAGGTTTCATACAGTGCTTGATGTAGAAAGCTTCCTAAAAAATATTACTACATCTCTCTCTGTCAAGATTCCCATTTGAAGCAAATGTTAGGAATCCCCCAAATAGGGGGATTGATTATGGGGAGTGTGAGAGTAGTTTGTGATATGCTGGTAAAGGGTTTATTCATAGCATTTTCTCACTCACTGGACCAACAAATGTGATTAAGGCCCCTGGGGCTGGTACTGTGATAGGAACTGGAGGCGCCATAGCGTCTGTCTGTCAGGGAAGTAGACATCCAGCGTTAAGATTGTGATGAGTGTTATCATAATATCTTACATAAACGGAATGCTATCTTCATGCCAGGTATGGCCAGCTAAAAGCTGTACATTTAACCTTCATTCAATTGTCTAATATTTTCAAGAAACGAGTATGTTAATACTATTATTACCTCCATTCTGCAAGTGGAGAAACTGGGTGTTAGATAGTAACTTACTCAAGGTCACATTTAATAAATGTTGGAGCCAGGATTTAAAATTAAGGCTACCTAACTTCTGACCTGAGTTCTTAGCGAGTGTTCCAGCACTGCCGCTTTCTAGGAGGGAGGGAGGAGAACAGAAAATGGTGCCATCCTGGAAAGGAACTGAGAAGCTTTTGCTTCCCCACTTAGAAGCTGGGCTGCCTTGCAGTGGCTGACCTTGGGGAATCAAGAGAACAGACTGGGCAGAGAAAGACCCTTTGGGGCTTGGTCCCTGAGTGGTCAGCTGAAGATCTGACAGATGCTATAAAACAAACAGGCAGCTTGGCCATAGTTTGAGAAGCATGCAAGGGCCATGGGACTTGGTGAGGAAAGGCCTTGTCTGGGAGAGACAGTGAGGCCACTATTTCAAGTATTTCAAAGATTGGCATTTGGTAGGATTCTCAATATCTCTCTGAGGTGCGGTAAACTCAGCAAAGATTATAGTCAATAGCATCGGTTCTGGCCTCAGACAGTCCTTGGCTGCAACTCTCAAGCTGTATGCCTTTGGGTAAGTACTTAGCTTTTCTGTGCCTCAGTTTACTTATATGCCATACTTACATATCAGGTTCAGGACACATTAGCCTAGTGTAGTTACAAATACTATGTTCTTTATAAAAAGTGCTTGATCCACTAACAAGTACAGAGTATGCCAGCAATAAACAATGGAAATTATTACTGCAAGCTGTTTGCAGATTAAATGCTATGTTGTTTTCTATGAATCAGATTTCTTTCTAGAGTTTTGTTTTTGAGAATGCATACAAACTCCTTGTAGTCCTGTTGGACTACCCAATATGCAATGTGTTTTTGTTAAAATAGATGGAGCGCTATTAATTTTTGTTATTCTCATATTTACCTATAGCTAATGTTTATGGAGCACTTATTATTCTGGGAGTTTACTACCCATGGCATTTCATCATCACAGCAAATCTGTGAAGTGGTCACTATTATTATCCCTATTTTAGAGACAAAGGTCTGGAGGTTCTGAGACCTAATTTTTACTTACCCAAGGCCACATACTGGTCGATTTTGGGGCCAAATTTTGAACTCAGTTCTGCCTCCTGTGTTTTAAAGGAGATAATTTCAATGTGAACTGGTCTCAGGCGGGCAGTGCGGTGGTCAGAGCTGCTTCCACACATGTTTATGTCTCAGTCCTTCCCCTGGTTGTGAACCTTCCCTTAATGCATGTCAAGGTCCATTTGGAGGAGCAGGATCGTCCACAGCAGGGGAGGAGAGGCAGGCTGCTCCAGGAGGGCTGGGGCTTTTAATGTGTGTAAGTACTTCATGCTCAGTGGCTCATCTAAAATCCTTTAAAATGCCGGTGGGCCTCTGAGGTAAAGTGTTAGGAAAGGATGGATGTCAGGGAGTGAAGGCTTGCGGGTAATTCAGAGCTTTCTGTGCACTGAGGGCATCCAGCCACTCAGGCTCTGTTTCTTTCTGGAAAGTTTCTATCCTTTTTCTTTTGGATGCTCTGTCTGACTGGTATTATCACATTTTGATGTTCTTGGAAGGCCTCAGAATTTGGTGGAAAGTGGAAGGCTAGTTCTTTCCCTTCTTAGGGATGTGGAGTCTTATTACTGTATGGTTTTAGCTTTCCATGACTTGTTTTTTGATGTTGCGGTCCACATGGAGCTAAGGCATTCACGAGACTGTCACTTCACTGTCCTGGGATTTCTTTTAGCGATGTTATTGTTTATAATTGAGGTGGTTTCCAATATGAAGTAAATATTATACAGGACAATTATACAGAAACATTCTGGTTCGGATCTGAAGTCAAGTAGAGGGTCATAAGTAGAGGCAGGGATCATCGGGGTGAGTAAGACATCACATCTGGGGTTTAAATTTAGCTTTGAGCCTCTTGGGAAACAAGGTGTGGGTGACATGATGGCTTTTACAGTCTTTCTGAACTGAAAAAAGTATACAAGTTGTTCTTAGGGAAGAGAATTCTTCCAGGACCAAAATGTGTAAGTTTATGTTATAGAAATATATGAGGGTATGAATACACATTTGTCCATACATACATATATATATATATGTACAAATATGCAAACGTAAATATGCATATTAGTCCCTGTGTGTGTATATGGCCTCTCAAAGATGCCCATATCCTGTTCCCTGGAGTTTGTGGATATGTTAGGTTAGGGGAATTAGGTTGCAGATGGAATTCACGTTGCTGATATCTGATATTAGAATAGGGAGACTATCCTGGATTATCTGGGTTGGCCCAGCGCAATCACAAGAGTCCTTAAAAGCAGAAGAGTGGGGCAGAAGAGGAGGTCAGAGTAACACAGTGGGAGATGGACTTGATCTGCTCTTGTGGTTTTGAAGATGAAGAGGAACGTAAGCCAAGGAATGCAGGCAGTCTGCAGAAAGTGAAACGGCAAAGGAATGAATTCCACCCTAGAGCATTGGAAAGGAATGCAGTCTTCCTAGACGCCTTGATTTTAACCTCATGAGACCCATCAGATTTCTGACTTACAACTGAAAGGCAATACATTTGTGTTAAGCTACTAAACTTGTGGCAATTTGTTATAGCAGCAATGGAAAACTAATACACATGCATGCACATGTACAGACACAGAAGTGCACGTACACACAAATAAAACAGGAAGAAGACCAGAAGAAGAGGAGAGGAGAAAGAGAAAAGGGATCAGTGAGGGTATTTCCATAGGGAATTAAGACACTGCATTCTAGGTACCTGGAGTGCAAAACTACAGTTTAGTCCTCATATATGAATACAGTTAACTTCTTGGGTGTCCAACAGTGTTTTTAACTTTATTCTGCCTATGCTTTTAGTTTTCCAACCACAATTTATTGAAGACACTGTCCTTTCTCCATTGTATATTCTTGTGTCTTTAGTCATAAATTAATTGAGCATAAATATGTGAGTTTATTTTGGGCTCTCTATTCTGTTTTATTCATTTCTGTGTCTGTTTGTAAGCCAACTGTTTTGATTGCTATAATCTACTACCTTTACTGTATATTTGCATTTACCAGTGAAAATTTTACTTTCCTGCACCTTCTTATTACTAGTTAGTGCCTTTTCTTTTCAGGTCAAGGAAGTTCCTTTGACATTTCTTCTAGGGTTGACTCAGTGGTGATGAACTTCTTTAGTTATTGTTTGTTTGGGAAACTCTTTATCTCAGTTCTGAATGATACCCTTGCTAGGTAGAGCATTCTTAGTTGGAAGTTTTTTTCCTTTCAGCGCTTTGAATATATCATGTTCCTCCCTTCTGGCCTGCACAGTTTCTGCTGAAAAATCAGTTGATAGTCTTATGGGGGTTCTCTTGTATGTAACAAGTTTTTCCTTGCTGCTTTTAATATTTTCTCTTTTTTAACTTTTGACATTTTTATTATAATGTTCCTTGGTGCAGATCCCTTTGAATTCATCTTACTTGGAATTCTGTGCTTTCTGGACCTGGATGTCTGTTTCCCTCCTCAGTTAGGGAAATCTGCAACCATTATTTCTTCAAATGAGTCTTCTACCACCTTCTTTCACTTCTCCTTCTAGGACCCTTATAATGTGGAGACTATTCCACTTATGTTGCCCCACAGGTCCCTTAAACTATCTTCACTTTTTAAAACTCTCTTTTCTGTTTGCTGCTCTGATTGGGTGATTTCTACTTCCCTATCTTCTAGGTTGCCGATCTGTTCTACTGCTTCATCTATTCTGCTGTTGAATATCTAGAATGTATTTTTTTGGTTCAGCTATTGTATTCTTCAGCTCTTAACTTCTGTTTGATTCTTTTATGTTTTCTATCTCTGTTGAAGTTCTTACTATGTTTATCCATTCTTCTCCTGAGTTCAGTGAGCATCTTTATGACCATTACTTTGAAGTGTTTATCAGAAGATTACTTATCTCTGTTGCATGAAAGTGTTTTTCTGAGATTTTGTCTTATTCTCTCATTTGGATCATATTTTTCTGTTTCTACATTTTGTTTGACTCTCTGTGTTTGCTTTTGTGTTTTAGGTGAAAACTGCCTCTCCCAGTCTTGAAGTTGTACCCACGTATAGGAAATGAACCTTATCATCCAACCTGCTTAACTTTTGGTTGTTTTGTGGACATCTGTGATTAAGTAGCTTGATTTGTTTTTGACAGATCCCAGAATATGCCAAGACCTGTCAGTATTCCAAAGGAAGGGATCTCAGATAGTGCTGAGTTTTAGCCAGATACTCAGGCAGCAGCTTTTATGATATGTAAATATATGCTGTTTTGCATCTGCAATCATAAACCCTGCTGAGTTCCAGATCAGGAGATCTGTAGGTGTTATCTAAGTGGAAGATGCAAAAATTGTGGTTTTTGATGTATGTATAAGCTCCTTTCAGGAAGGTATGAGCAAGCTATGGTGAGGCCAAGGGATGGTGCTAATATGATGTCTCTCTGCCCTGGTTCCCTGGGTGGGGCGTTGGGGGCACCTCTGTTGCCTATGGATGTGTGGCAAACAGGCTAAAGCCCCTGGATAAGAAAGTAGGTCTTTATCATGTGAAGACTGGGGGTGGGTGTCAGTCTGCTATTTGTGCAGTGTGCCCTGGGGTTGGTAGCCTGCCCAGGACTGTCTCTCTGATTGTGTCAGAGCAGTGGGGCCCATAAGTGCAATGCTCCCTGGCCACCAGAGCCAGACACTCAAGGGGCATCCTGCATGTCAGTGGTCCGTGCCTGATGCCTTTGATGGGGTGAGCTGAGGCTGCTGCACATGGGCAGGGAACTTGACTACCTGGCTGTGGCACACAGGGGCTGGGTGCTCGGGAGGCACAGCTGTGGCAGGATGATTGACACTGTGTTGCACGGACGTGGGGCACTCCCACTGAGCTAGCGGGCTTTGGAGGATAAGGGTGACGCTGTCTCTAGCACCAGCAAAGGAAGATGATGCAAAAATGGTGACCACCAGTGCCTCTGTGTCTGGAGAGAGTCCCAGTAGGTTCTTGCCTCTTTGGCAGGCACTTTAACAAATGAGTCTCCTTTGAATATGATCTAGGTGCTTTTCAAACTGTTCCTTTTGTACTGGGTCTTGGAGCAGGTGGGTGGATCCCATTTGAGGATGGATTTTCTATTCCCTGTAGCCCTATGGCTCTCCTGGAGGTAAAGCCCTGTTGGTTTTCAGGGCCAGATGCTGCAGGGGCTCATCTCTGTGCTGTAGTTCCCAAGGGTTGTGGGGCTGTGATGGGCGCAAAAATCCCTGCTTCTCAGGGACAACTTTTACTATGAGATCCCTCCTGACTGTCAGTCACCATGCGGAGGGTGGGTTTCTTGCCACACTGTGTCTTTGCCTCTCCAGTGCATCTCTGTGTGGCCCATTATTCCTTGCTGTGGCTGGCTTTCAGGGCCTTTTCAGAGGGAGTTGTTCCACACATAGCTGGAGATTTCCTGTGTTCATGGTCCGAGGTGAGTTCACGATCCTTCTGTGTAGCCGCCTTGAACCCTCTCTCCCTGCAACAGAATTCTTGATATTATTCTGTCCATAAAACTTATTACCAAACACGATGTACTGGAGCTCACTTCTCCCAGGTCCTGAAAACCGACATGGGACCGTCTCTCAGTTTCTGACGTCATGTCTGTAGAATGAATTAGGCAGCGGTGGGAGTATTTACATCCTAAAAGCGAACACAAAGCAGGGATTTTTCCTCTGGAGAGTTGGTTGTTAAACATTTACCAGTACACCACTGCTTTCATGGAGGCACCCATCCCAGTAGGTGGTGTGACCATGCACCCAGATGCTAGAAACCTAGGGGTCACCTTTATTCCTCTTTCCCTTATGGCCTATATCTAATCAATTATCGAGTTCTGCTCCTTGCCTTGATTGTTGCCATGGGTTTATAATGGATCTCCTGAATCTACTGGCGTTCCTTTACCATCTTTTAAAATGTGGATCATATCATGTCATTTCAGTGCTTAAAACCCTCCACTAACCTTAGAGTAAAACCCAAGCTCCTTATCTCCCATCTGTAATGACCTGCCTGCCTTGCCTCAGCTCAGCTACCTGTTTGCATCTCATCTTCTAACTAGCTCCCTGGCTTCTGGCCACATGGATCTTTCTGTTCCTCGGTTCACTGAGCTCACTTCTGTCTTAAGGCCTTGGCCACAGCAGCTCCTTTGCACAAATGTAACTTTCCCTCCACCCAGTTCTTTGTGCGGTTGCTTCCTTCCTGTCATTCAGGACTTAGTTTAACAATCTCCACCTAGGTGAGCATTTTCCTGACCACCCAACCAAAAGTAGTCTTTAACATTCCTATAATACCAGCCTGCATCATTTCATCTTAGCACCTGTTCCTACCTCTCTCCTTGTTCACTTATGGTGCCTGCCACACAGGAGACTCTTAATAATTGCTTGTTGAAAGAATGAATTAACTTAGAGTGTTCAAAACATTGGCTCAAAATATTTTACATAGACTTTTTCCCCATAGCTTCTTTCCTGTCTGGGGCCTAGTGGTAGGGGGTGGCTAGTAAAAGTGTCAATCATGGCCTTGTGTAAAACAATGGAAAATAGTTGGGGTGGCAGAAATGTAGGTGAGAAGGTCAAACTGCCAAGATCTTGGAGAAGAATATTGTAGCCTTGGTAAAAGTTGTCTAAGTGTCAGATATCAGGATGGGGATGGTGACTAAGAAGTCCTGAACTGTAAGCAAGAAAAGTATAGAGGCAGAATGCATGGGTCAACCCTGGGTTCAGACAGGTGGGGGCTAGCACTGGGCCTTAGGTGATCCTCCCCAGTTCTGTCAGATGGCTTACCTATCCCAAACTCTTTCTGAAGCCCTACTTCAGGCCTGACTTTGCCCATCCTAAAGGCCCAACTCTATATATCAGATATCACAACTGGATTTCTTCCTTGATTCTCATTCTCCCTAGGTATAAAAGGGCAAATTTTTTTTCATTGTTACATTAATGATTTTCTAAACTGAACTTTCTAAGAATGACTGTTCTTACCCTCATCAATTCTTATTGTAGAATGGGGCTTGACTAATTATTTCAGTGCCTCCTTATTTTACAAAGAGGTTATTTGACCTGTGCAAGGTCACTAAGGCAGTGGGAGATTTAAGACAGAAGTCCGTATTTCCTGACTTCATGACTACTTAATTTGGAGTCAGGATTGGATTAAGCTGTCATCTGGAAAGTGAGAAAGAGATAAATATGTTGCTATTGAGACCAGGGATTTATTAAACAATAGCAAAACACTCCACATTCTTGTGAGTGGGTACCACTTAGCCCTTCTCTTTCTACCCTCTGACTCATAAAGGGTGTGAGTGACTTTATGGGTATAAAGGGTATAAAATGACTAATGATATTCTGAATGTTGTTCATGGGGCCTCGAAAGATTCTGAGAGAATTTGGATCAAATATCAATTAGACTAAATTAGATATAATTTTTGTTATAGCATATTACATTATTTTCTAATTCTTTGGACATTTCTTGTATCTGGTTACTGTATAAGATTTAAGTGGACACTGATCAGTCAGAGGTTTCCATCTCTTGACTACTTCACGTAAGGAGAACTTGAGTGCACTTTTAACAATTTTTGTTAGTATTATACAATCCGTACTCTTAGATCCTTCCTCTGTAACCTAAAAATTTTAGTTTATTCTCATTTCTTTGAGAAGAGAAATGGTTTATAGCACTCCCTGGCTTCTAGCAGATATAGTGGTCCTGAGAGAGGAAAAACTCAAACCATTCAAGTAAGAAAACCGGAAAAGGTAAGATATATATAAGGACTCAGTTATATGATGGTGGTAGCAATATGGTAATAATAATTCTCTTTTCCAAGTTAGGTCTCAGAGAGTTGGTAGGAAAATTCCATTTACTTTAGCCTTTCTCTGCAAGTTTTCCTTCTTAATCCTTTCATTGCCCTTTGAAAATCTCATTCTCTTTCTTTTTAAGAGTTAAAATCTTACAAGTTCTTTATTACTTATGTCGGCCCAGGACATGCCAGTGTCTGTTAAGCTGGAGAAGTGTTTTCTGGGGGTAATTGATAAGGTTCTTGCAAGTTAAAAAAGTCACTGAATTTCTACTATGTACAAAGCCTTTGGGAGAAATGCACTGTCTTTCAGTAGCTTACACTCTAGCCAGCATTTTCCTGGCATGCTTAAAAACTAGCTGAATAAATACAAAGAGAAAGAGGCTTTTTTGTTTATTTTGCCAATGCTCTTCAGCTGGTAATGCCCATAAAAAAGAGGAAATTTCATGACAATGGAAATAAAAAATTGGACATTTTTCCGTGTTAGGAAGGAGGATACTAGAGGTTCCATTTAGGAGCTGAATCATTCTTTGGTTGTTTAAATAGCATTTGAAGTTGAATTATAGTACATGAGAAAAATCATCTCAGGGTAGGGAGAAGAAAATGTCTTATAAACATAACCTTTGGCAATATTAAAAATGAGGAATGCTTTATTTTTACAACTTTATATCTCTTAATGTTTAAAATAATTTGATATGTAGGTAATTAGGGGAGATAAAATAGAGGCTAGATTTGCCAATTGTTATTTTCTTTGGCTTTAGGTGGTAATAGCTGGAGAATACTCATGTACATTATAAATAAAAGGCAGTCAAATCTGGGGTGGTTAAGGCTGAAGGGAGGAGATAATTTTATCTTGGTAGAAACCACTGCACAAATGCTGGCAGTTACTTGTTTGTTTTCTTGCATGGTGGCTTTCTCTCCCAAGATCTGAATTTTGGGTGAAGTGTTCCAATCACTCACACTCAATACATTAGGATCCTGTTAATTTATATAATAAATGTTTTTGGTTTGCAAGTTGTATCTCAAGGCACTGGATTGGGTGCTGTGGATATAATCCTAGAGGTGTTTGACAGTTCTACCCTCTTGGAACTTACTTTCTAGTGGAGAGGCAGATACGACACATGTGGTTATGAATGTGATGGGTGGTTCTAGGAAGTGCTGTCTTATGGAATCTGATAACTAGGCAGCCTTATCTAGTTCGGTAAGAGAAAAGGTCATGAAGGGAAATGGCATTCAAATTAAGAAAGCAAGGACTAGTGGGAGTTAGCAGAATGAAGTTGGCGGGGCGTGTGTGGGAGAGAGAAAGCCTGCTGTGGTGCTGGGCCAGGAAGGCAAAAGTGGGTACAGAAATTCCAGGCAGGGAGGTGGCTTGGGAGGGGATGTAGTACAGATGCACTGCAGGGAGTGGGAGAGTGAGGCAGGAGGCAAGGCTGCAGAGATGCGCATGAACCAGACCATGTGGGTCACGCCAGGGTCCTCGGCATGATCGGAGTGCAGTGAGGAGCCCAGGAGGGATTGGGTCTGTAAGAAAAGCATCATTGTGGTAAGGGTGGAATGTGGGCATCTGCCAGCCACCTGTAGTGGAAGTCTGAGTGGGCATTCTGAACTCCTTTAATCAGTTATTAATCAGCTATTAAGTCCTGTCCCGCCTTCCTTTGGGATGCCCTCTCCTTTTTCATTTCTGCTGTGCTCGAGAAAAACAACTTCTTTCTTCCCCAGGTCTTTCCCATCTGCAGTCTACTTGGAAACCACAGGCAAATAGATTTTGTTGTAACACCAAGGTTGCCCATATGTATCTCCTCCTCTTTAACCTCTTCCTTCCACCGCCCCGTGGCTCACTGATGAACCTGACTCTCCAGGTGCATGGCTCTGGTTTCTTCCTACTCCTGACACTCTGGCCCTCCCGTCCGATCGGCTCCTTCATCTCTCTGGCCTCCAAGTGCACCTGCCCAGCTGCTCGGCCCGGTCTTGGCTCTCTGCTTGCACTGCCCAAGCGACTCTTTTTCTGTTTCCACTTGACTGGATCTTGTCTCGTCCTGATGAAGGCCCAACTCCTCTGTGCAGCCTTCTCAGAGTTCATCTTGCTCATTCCAAGGAACCCTGTGGAACCAATGGTCTTAACAACCACCACTTGCAATTGTTACTCAAAGTTTCAAGCATGTTTCTTGGCTCAGTAATTATTATAGACTGAATAGTTGCATTCCCTCAGTTTCATAAGCTAAAACCCTATCCCCAGTGTGATGGTGATAGGAGGTGAGGCCTTTGGGAGGTAATTAGATTAGATATTGTATTAGAATGGGATTACAGTGGGTCTTATATAGGGTCAGGAGAGAGCTTGCTATGCCCAGCTGTGTGAAGAAATCGCCTGGAAAATGCTTCTCACCAGAACTAGACCATACTAGCACCCTGATCTTGGACTTCAGGTACAGAACTGTACTTATCAGACTGGGGTTCGCTGCCTGATGCACTATAAGCCAAACGAGAGACACTGGCTTTTGCAAAAGCAAAAACCTTTTTGTGAGGCAAGGAGACAGGAGGCAAATTTATCTCCTGGAATTCTGAAGGAGAGCAGAATTTGTGCAGGCTTATGTGTGTTCAATAGAGTTTATACATACTTAACAAGGCTGGGAAAATCAGGACACTAAGAGATCTGGGGGATGGCTTTTCTCCTGTGCCTGTCTGGAGTGTTGTAGAAGGTTGTATGGTCTAAGAGTGGCTGTTAAACCCTGCCTGCAGGTGGAGGTTTCATAATGGAAAGGCGGACTGGATGAGCTGCCCATACCCCCCAGTCTGCTTTAGGCTGGTTCACAGGTGGTGGCTTCTCCCAGCTCCCCAAGTTCCTATTGGCTCTGAAAAAGACGCTTGACATGTATTGTTACTGTTCTCGTGGTGTCCTGGCCTATGGGTCCAGCTGTAGTTCTGCTCCACTTAACCTTGTGGGGTACAATTTCACCGTGAGAAACAAATTTCTGTTATTTGTAAGGCACGTAGTCTATGATAATTTGTTATAGCAGTTTGACCTAAGACAACTGGATTGATTTCTTCTGCAAACACAAAATATACAATAAATGATGAAGAGTATTGCTGTTGTGGAAAGTAATACTGTTAGCACTTTAGAATAATAAAAATACTTAATTCCTGGTTTCTGGGCAACTTATCATTTTAGGTTAAAACTGACTAATTAAAAATATATATAATTGTACTTTTAAGTGCATTACATACATAACCTAGTTAAGTACATGCTTTTCTTTGAGGAGCAAATAACTTTTTGAAAAAGAAAATGATGAATACATTACATACATTGCTTCAGTACAGATGAATAAGTTATTTTCATATTTTGGAAAGAATAGGCTGTGACTAATGGAGATGTTTATGGGAATATTTAAAGCTCTTGTGTTTATACATGCGTTAAGTCCCTCTTCTCTTCAATATAAATACTTTTGCAGAACAGAAAGAATATGCTGGGATGTTCCTTTCTGCTTTACCTGTACTGTGTTGAACCTAGACAAGCACATGCTGTATCAAATCAGAGTCCCCTTATCATTTTGATTAATAATGATTTTCTGAGCTACCCTGTATTTCTTCATTCGAGTGCAGTAAGGCTACTGTATGACTTGATGATTTTGTGTCTCCTCAAAGCCCAAATAGAAATATATTCAACTAATTATAGTAGGTTTATTTTATTTGATTCAAAACGCAAAAGCAAGGTTTGAAAAATTCACTCATTCACTACTTCAACATATCTATTGAGTAATTACAGGGTGTTACACACTGTGCAATTCCTGGAGAATCCTCGACTTTACTGAGCTTTCCCTAGAAGGAAGTTAAGGAGAGGGAAGCGGCAGTTACAGCACACACATACTGTGATGGGTGAGAAGGAGGAGTTCTGTGCTCTGGAGTACACTGAACCCAGGCCGGGCCCGGTACTTTCTCAAGCATTTTTGCCATGTAACTTATTGGATGTATGGCAGTTTGCATGAAAGATAAAAAATAAAAGAGGGATATTCATTAAAAAGCACATAATTAAACATGAAAAATGAATAACAGTATTAAGACTTTTTGTGAAACATACAATATTTGAATTAAAACTTAAAACGTGTGTGGATTCATGCCAGTGCTGCACCAATACTTTGTTTTGTGGGTCGTACCTACGTGATGTCTTCAGGGTCTTTCATTCATACTATTAATGCATTTTGGTGTGGGTTTATGTCGCTACATCTCCTGTTCAGCCCCACTTTTTATTTGCTTCTCCCTTCGTCAAGAGCTGCCTCAGCTCCCAGGGGCTGGGACGTGTGTCTGCAGCCGGGCTCGGCACCAGGTGGTGTGGTGAAGCCTCTGCCCCCTGTGCTCTCGGCACGTGTCGCGTGTCCGCTGACAGGCGCTGCGCGGCCGTGGGAAACGTGGGTCCGGACCCTGGGCCCCGTTATGGCCCATGATGAGGGCTGAGGTTTGTATAACGTAGTGGCGTAAGGACTGCGTCCGTGGAGACACAAAGCCAGACTGTCAGCCAGCTGGTGAAACCAACCGTCAAACCCAAACTATCAACCAGTTTTTCTTTTTAATCTTTTATGGCAAAATTGCCTCATGATCAATTAGTTACATGGAAAAATGCAGCAAAAATTCAAAAATTCTTATGGTGAGACTACCTAGAACCATGCCAGGCATTGGGGAAGACTTCCAGAGGACCAGTGAGGTGTTATTCACAGGGGAAGCAGATGCCAAGGTCGGTGGTGAGCGCGTGGTCTCGGAATTTAAGGGCGAGGAGGCGGGGCGTGCGGGGAGACAGGCAAGGCTGAGGGCGGGGCCCAAGGCTGCTCTGGGTGGGGCCGTGGCCCGGAAGTTTGAGAGCCTTCCTCCGGAAGCGTTCCTGGGTTTTATTTCTCCCTGTCTTAAGACTGATTTTTAAGGAAGAAGTTACCTCCAAATTAACCAGCCCAGATATTTAGAATGCAGGGCTTGTTTGTTCTTTACATTAGAAGAGTTAAACATTGTCCTTCTCTAGCCTCTTAGGGATTTTCTAAGTGCAGAGGAATGAACTACAGTTAATAGTGAAAAGAGCCAGGTTGCTGGAAAGGAATACTTCTGCAGCAAGACTTTATCCCCTGGAAAAATATTTGCCTGTCCATAGAATGGAACCTGAGAGCTGTGGAAATATTGCTTCTATGGGACTCAGAATTCTTAATAAAAGAAATGCGTTGAGGGGAATGGGAAGTAATGGATGTTACAATGCCTGGAGAATCTAAAATCTTGTTGCTGCTTTAAAAAAAATTTTCAGGTCAAGTGTTGGTAATTATGATCATTATTAGATACTTTCCCTACCATGTTTCATTATTACTGACTCAGTCCCTTAGAACTGAATTTTCTAGAGGACAGAAGAAAAGGAAGGAAGAACAATCTGTCTTGCCACCAGGAAGCTTTGCCTTATTTCTTTCCCAAATGGCCAAACTGTGGGGAACACTAGTTTGATTTGAGGAGCTCTTTAACTGGTTCCAAAGGACAATCGAGTCCAATTTCTATGGAGAGATGGAGTAATAGACAAGTTCCGAACTTTCTTCTAGGGATTTAGAATATAGAATGTTTATTTTAGGGAAAAAAATCTGCCAAAGTTTCTTTTTTTCTTCATTTTCCCTTAATGTTGATGTAGATTTAAGCTTTGGCTTTTCCGTATATATTTGAAGTGACTGTCCATATGGAGTGGCATCCAGTAGAAGAAACAAGTATTTCCAGATGCTGTTCCTTTGTAACCAAATGTTAGACTTGGCAGAGGTCAGAGGGGTTTCGCTAACTGACACTGAGGCTCCCGGAATGGTGCTGCTCCTGGCAGAGCAGCAGACAAAGCAGACAGTAGGCATCCCCATCCCCAAGCTTTTGCTGTGTTCCCTCTCAGAGCCATTGAGTCTTATGGTCCGGAAGCCAGAGTCTCTCCTGGTTTTTGGGTGGTCCTCATGTCTTCCTCCTTCACTGGTACAAGAAGTGCCTTCAAGACAGTGAAGGCATCTGGTGAGAGCTGCAGTTTGACTGTTGGTAAGGTAACACATTTTACTTAACAACCTTCTGAACTTACAGAAGCACCAGCCTTTCGTGCTGTGCAGAGTTGAAATCGCAATAACATTATGTAGGAAGTTGTGTCCAAAACTCCTGCAAGTCTTTGGTCTGGGAGGTGACCAGTTCTTGACAAAATTTTTCTTGTTCTATCCTTTATTACAAGATTATATCTTTTCTACTTTCTTTCATACAGGATGGTGAATAGTAAATGATAGAATTTTTTTAAGCTAAATTTTACTGAAACTGTTGGCAATTATTTTGGTCGGGATTTTTAAAAACTCAAGAATTATAAGAGGCCTGAGAATTACTATCCTTGCAAGCTGGTAAGTTAGTGTGTTACAGTTTCAAGGATGCTGCAGAAGACAAGAGACTCCTGAGTCAGAGACAAAGGACTTCATTTTTCATGGCACAGTAGCCTCATGGGCACCAGCATCTTGTCTCAGCTCCCTTAGTCCTGAGGGCACCACACAGAGGGCTATATGACACCAGCATGTGCAGTGAGCTGCCTTGGAGGAGAGGAACCCTCACTTTGGGGGACTGAAATTTTTTGTAATGGGCAGTATAAGCAGGCCTGCCCTTCGGTGAGGAGAGAAATGC
Source organism: Smutsia gigantea (assembly GCA_032199065.1). Classification (NCBI taxonomy): domain Eukaryota; kingdom Metazoa; phylum Chordata; class Mammalia; order Pholidota; family Manidae; genus Smutsia; species Smutsia gigantea. The sequence goes on along the minus strand of JAVSCE010012431.1, from coordinate 762,000 downwards.
CATCTCTGTCCTGCAAGGGTGTTTGCCACCTGTGCATCTTGGAAAGAGTCTGGAACAAGAGGTAGTAAAGTGTCCCAGGTAGAAGTACAAAGAACCATGGCAATTGTCTCTCAATAAAAAATAACTTTCCTAGTTGAAATCAAATCTCTAAACCTGGGAACTACCGAACTGGATGTAATTCCAGAGAATAAGGTGAAAGGACAGAAAAAAACAAAAAGAAAGGACAGTTATTTTGTGCAAGAGTGTGGAGGTGATGAATGTTTTTCCTGAGGTTCTATATCTGACTCCTAATTCCAAATGGTTAACCAGATTTAATTAGCTTTACACTCTATGTGCTATTAATAGGAATATTGAATTTCATTATTTGCAATGATGAATTTATTGCCTTAATGATGCTCAACAACAACCTAAACAATGCAAACAATTTGGATCATGTCATATTTGCTGAATCAGGGCTTTGCACTACTAAATTTTGAATTCAAATGAATGAGTACGAATATTTGCATTCTTTGATGAAAAGGCATGATCTTACATTTTTGTAAAGCATTCATTGGAATTTTCAAAACAATTTCAAAAGTACTGTGAAAGGGAATATCTATCTTTTGGGAAGAAAAAAGCATGACAATTTAAGCGTTTCACATGAAGTTTTTCCCTATGGAATTATTATGATTTTTTTAAATTAAGATTTCAGTTTTGTTAGGATTAATGCCAGTCAGAAATAGTTGTGTGTTTCCAAAGAACACAGGCTATGGAAGGTTATGTATCCTGAGTACATACATGTCAGACCTACTTGCTTGAAGAAAGAGGAAACTTCTGTGGAAGCTGGAAAAAAAGACTTCAGGATTCTGTGGCAGGAGTTATTTAAAGAAAATGGACTTCCAGGAAGTATATTCATAGAAGATGCTAGAATATACATGCAGAAACTTTAGATGAGCTTTGAATACTTGATTAATCTGTCCAGATTTTGAGATTTCTAAATTTGGCAAATATGTACAAATTAGACATTCAATAGTAAAGTTTCAAAATGTCTTTATGACAGAGTATTTACAAAATCCCTGTAATATGCCACATGACACAGTGTTTGCCCTTTGGGAGCAGTTGCCATGAGTTACAACACAAAATAAATGGTTAAATCAAATTTTTACATCTTCTGTCCAAAGAAGTGGTTTAAGGAGAAAGAAGGAGAAAAAGGGAAGAAACAAAACAATGCTCGTTTCCCAGAGAATGACTCCACGTCAAGGTGACTGCCTGACTGCATGATTCTAGCATATCTTTTTATCAAACAGGGAAGCTAGACAAAGTGCCTTTTACTGTTAACCACAGCAGTGGACGAAGGGGCTTTTGTTTCATGAAATTCAAGAAGCACTGACTTGAAAACACTCATAGGACTGGTGGCATCATGGCTGGTGGGTAAAAAGATGGGGAAAGAAAGGTTAAGGATGAAAAAGAACCATCTATAGGAGCTTTCTGACGAGGTGCATGCTTTCATTCTTTCCCTCCAATCATGCTGGGTAAATACCAGACTTCATGGTGTCCCAGTTAGGGAATAACCCAGTTCCTGGAAGTCCTCACCAGCAACGGAATGAGACCAGTGGGGAAAGGCACTGGTCTCTTACACTGGCTCAGCCGTCTGGCTTAGGGATAGCTCCTTGCTTGGGTGTCCATTGGCTTACCCCTCTAGTGTAACCGGGGAACTGGAGGTACAAGGCCAGCATTTGAGGATGGGCAGACTGCTTGCCTGCTTCTTACTGGGCCCTGCACAGAAGGGGAAAATTGCAGCTCTGGAGGCCCAGGAGGCCAAACCACTTACTTAGCATAGTAAGCGTTTCTACTGGAATGGTACAAAATGCTGAGCACAGTGCCTGGTACCTGATGAAAAGTTCAGTCCACTCTCTGGAACGTGGTAAGTGCTCAATCTGTGTCTGATGATGGGCTGAATGAATGATGTCTCTTTCACTGGGGGACCTTGTGCTGTAATGAATGGTTGGTCAAAAATGGGAATTTGGGCGTCTAATCAAATCTTTGTCCATCAGAGGTGTAATAGTTGTCTAGTCCTAGGAGACCCATAACTTACCTACAAGCACATCTCTATGAATCTGGTTTTACAAGCAATTAGGTAATTTCCATAAATATAACAGTTGAGGGCAAGTCAACCCTTCATGTTTTAATTTATTTCAGGATGATCAGGACAATTTCTATTATGATCCAAGACTCTTTGATCCTTTCTAGATGCTGTTAGAGGAATCACAGTTGATTTTTAACTTTGTCTTTTATCTGATATTCCTGAGATATTTAGAACTGCCCAAGTCTAGGCTGAGAAGATGTGACCCATATTTACTGGCATTTACTGTATACTAGGCACTGGGACAGATTTTGAAGAACCAGGAGGGCTATTATATGGTTTCTGCCCTCAAGAACTCCCAGTATGGTGGGGGAAAAAAGCAGGACAACAAATAATATATGTGTTTATTACAAATGTTCATCAAAGATACTCAATTCTAGCATTGCAAATCATCAGCAAATCAAGTCTTGGACTGTTACTACCCTGAGGGCATTGATAAGGATTGCTGGTGTATCTCCAAAACCCAGTACCGCTCCGGGGGGCATATAGTAGAAGCTTGATAAAGGATTGTTGAATGAGTGAGTGAAGGAATTATAACTGGCAAGCTTAGTAGGATAATTCCATAATAAAGAAAATGTATTACAGGAGGAAAACCACAGTAGAGACCAGTAAATCGTGAGCAAGATTATACAACACAGTTTTGTCACAAAATCAAACATTGAAATGAATAACCTCAGCTATACAGAATAAGATCAGAGATCTTAGACTCTGTAATGATATAGCCCAAGTTGTATTCTGTGACGAATACATAACTGAAAGTAATGCACAAAATACAGTTTTTTTTTTTAAGGAAAGAAAACCTTAATATTCTCCTGCAAAGAAATCAAGTTACCTCTGTTTATTTGTCTTTGTAATATTTGAATACATTTACCTTTGGGGATTTAATATTTTTTAGGAAGCATGAGATAAACAGGAGAAACTGTTCTTATAAAGAGACACATTCTTGTCTCTTCATTTAGCAAAGTATATTTAAAACAAGTAGAACACTAGGTCCTGCTGATTAACAGTCTCTCCAGCACCCAGTTCCAGCGAGCACCCATTTTCAGCAGAAGCTAAATATATAAACTGCTTTCTGGTGCATCAGGAATGCATTCCATTTCAAAGAGGGAGCAACAACTTTCTCTTTAAAAGCACTTCTCTTGGTTAGAGGTCTGGTTTCTTCCTTTTAAGTTCTAGGACTTTCTGACAGCTCAGTGATAAAGATTATTTCCCCCAGAAACTCCCAAAAACTTGGAATGGAAAGCCTGGCTTTTTGACCAACTACTCTCAGGAAAACCACTCAGCAGGAAAACATACTGACCCTTCTATGTGTTGCCTTCAGACTTTCTCATCTTAACATGTCCCTGGAACAATCAGTTCATGGCATAGCTTCTAGGCTTACCTGCTTAGGGAGCCACTGGGGCTGGAAAAAGGAGTTTCGCTTTTAAAAATCAAATGTGCATAGTGTGGGCCAAATGTACTGCAAGAAGTATTTTTAAAGGATACAATGTATAGGTCTCTGGGATGGAAGTAAGGGAGGAGGATTGTAACAAATGGGAGCATGGACAAATTCATGATGGAAGGACATTGGTCAAAAATCACCAACCATTACGAGACAATGGGGGCGATGAGTGCTTTTAATAGACAACTAAGAACAACGCAGGGGGAGAGGACATGGCCAAACTTTTTTTTTTTTAAATCTGGGTTTGAATTTCACTGGTGACCAGCTGATTGCTGGCTGGGAGACAGCACCTCTGGCAAGTGTTCCTGAAAAGTAGACGCATCTATTCACTGCTTATGTGGCAGAAAATACCTGTGAAGTATAACACAATAAACGAGAGTTTCAAATGTTTGTAGAAAGTAATTACTGTTATATTAATTGAGTTCCAGATCGCTGAAACTATTAAGGAGTTCTTCTTGCAAGTAAGGAATGATTTTTAGAATGTAAGCCCTAGAGGGATAAACTGGGTCCCATCAAATGCAGCAGGGAGCCCTCCCTTGATTCCTTGATTTGTTTATTTATTCCTCTAGGCATTCATTAACTTGACAGGTATTTATGATGCTTACTATCTATTGGGTACAGTTCTAGGCACTGTGAAAACAGGTATAAATAAAAAGACAAACTTATATTCTTGTTTCTTGTTTCGTTTTGTCACAAGTAAGCAAGAAGTATATACACATGTGTACACATTCATACAGTGACAGGTTCTGTGATGAGAAAGAAAGCTAGTACAGGGACAGAGAGAGTCAGAGAGAATAGGTCTGACAGGATGTCAGAATTCGCTGATGGGTAGGGGGTCCAGAGAAGGAAAGGGAGCCACTGGACAGCTAGGAAGCTACGGGGTGGGAGGAGGTGTTTTTCATGAGATGGTGAAGGCTGGGGAAGGAGGAGGGTCACAGAGGGAGCTGAGGAATTATTGGTGAGGTCACCAGTCCATGTTGGCTATGTCAGATTCGAAATGCCCACTAGGTAGGTAATGGACGTGCTCAGCTGGCAGCTGGATGCATACCTGGGGCTCAGAGAGAAGTCAGGGAGTCAGGTGTAAATTTGGGAGTCTGGAGTGTACTAGTGGTATTTGAAGCCACGATAAGATCATCTAAGAGGTGAGAAGAGTGGGTATAAGTGGAGAAGAAGGCTGAGGATTGAGCCCAGGGGCACCCCAGCATTTAAAGGTCAAGCAGAGAAGGAGCAACCAGCCATAGAAGCTGAGAAGGCATAGCCAGTTGGTGGAAAGAGAAGCCAGAGTGTGTGGAGTCCTGCAAGCTTGCAGCTAAAGAGCCAACGCTTTGAAGGACCTGCCACGGACAGGAAGTGCTTGGGAAACAGACGGGAAGGCGAGACCCCTTCTCCTCCAGCCTCGGGTCTGCTGGAGCCCGTTTGAGGAGCCTGTCAAGGCCGAAGCCAACAAAACAGAGATGCTGTTGGCAGGGTCCCCATAGGGCAGAGCAGAGAAGGATGGGCTTGGGGCTGAGAGGCAGTAACTTAAAACCCAAACACTGGTGCACCATGTGATCTTCTTCCCAGTTTTTGCAGTTAGCGGTACCTGGGCCATCTCTCCAGATCCAGACAGGATGCAATCAGATGGCACATCAGGGACCTTCCTGCTCCAGAGACTCCCGTGGTCTGTTTCTAGGACCCTCAGGAGCGGAACCAGTATGCTTTCTCACAGAGAGAATGCCGCCCCTGCTTTCCTCTGGACCTTGGTTTCTGTTAGCGAGTCCTGTTACTGCTGACAACTCCTTTCAGCGTTAACACCTTTTCCCAAGGGGCCTATCTTAGCTCCTAGGCCACCTTGAGGTTCTCCAGTTTACTCTCAACGAAGCCCTAGGAGTCCAGCCCCTCCTTGTATTCGGCCCAAGTTGCTGTACATAGAAGATGCTCATTGAATCTTGTGTGAATGGAAAGAATTGGTTCAACAGCCCTGGGCAAATAGGGATGTATGTTTAGAGAGGTCATTTGTTATAGAAGCTCACAAGCCCTGCTAAGGTCTTTCTCTTAAAGGTCACATTAAAAAAAATTTAGAATTGTTAGGCTAAAAGGCAAAATTGAGATTATTATGTAGGTACTTATATTGGGGTAGCCAAGTAAAATATTTTTTAGTATAAGTATGTCTTATACAATATTTGGGACATATTTACACTGAAAAATTCTGTTATTTATCTGAAGTTCAAATTTAACTTGGCATCTAATATTTTTATTTAACAAATCTGACAACTCTAACATATAATAATTTTGAATGTTATTTAAAAATATGAAAACTGTTCATAGCTCCTAGGCCATAAAAAAACAGGTGGCTGTCCGGTTTTGGCCCAACAGCTGTAGGTTGTTGACCTGACCTCTTATGTTATCCAGGCTCCAGTTTCAGGAAACAGAAACCACATGCAGAAAAGGGATATAAGATAGAGACTAGGTGCTTACAAAAACCAATGGAGTAGCTAGAGAAGCTGGCTTTACTCTGGATCTCCCAGAATGAACCCTGGAACAATGTGACAGAACTGGCCTGCCAAGGAAGCTGCTGTCTGTCTCTGTCTCCAGTATTATGCTCCTCAGCCTCTGGCAGGTTCCTGGACTCCAGGACTCTGTCCATTGTACCCCTAACAGGGGACCAGGAACTGCTGCCAGACATGTTGATTTCAGAGTCACACAGTGTCTGCTGATCACCACCAGCTAATCATGTCTCAAGCACTCGCTCTCCATTTAATTCAGTTCTTAATATAAGTTTTGCATCTGATAGATTGAGCCTAAGTCATACTCAGAACAATTACTGCAGGGGGTCTGAGAAACAGTGTTCAGATTTCTGCATAATATGGAAAGCCAACTATAAAAAGAGCAGATTCAGAAAAGAGTACCAATACAGAACAGTCGTACACAGATTCAATCCAGATATTTACCATGCCTGCTATCTTCCTCCTTTCCAGTCTTCCCTTGGGTCTCTCCTTACCTGGGCTGGTACTGCACAGAGGATTTTGACTTGCATCTCTGTAAATATTGGTTAGGTCTGCAGTGCTATTCCAGTGAACATAAATATTCTCCTTTTTATCCTGGAACCTCAACCTTTCTCTTTTTCTTTTAATTTTTGTTAGGAGGAAGACAGAACCTTTGTTCCCTGTGGCTTTGTTTACTGCAGTGAGTAATTCCCTAAATCTTGTGATTTTTAAACTTCATCGTTATGTCTCCAGCCTCTCAATTTAAATTAAGTGTATTATTCTTTCTCAATCTACTGCAAATAGAGCATAGAGATATGGCACCAGACATGACGCAGAATTCGAACAAAACCATTTAAAAGAAAAATTCAAATGAAACATAAGATTATTATGCATGATTTATACTTGACAGTTGATTCATAATGACAACCATTCATAAAGACTTTGGGAGAAATTGGACTAAGTTTGAAGTTACTCCCTTTCTCAAAATATCTCAGTACATGCATTCAATGAATCTTTTTTTTTTAATTCTGTCTCAGAGGCACATTGTTTATCCTCCCTCCAGGGCTAATCTTTCAGCCAATCCTATGGGTTCAGTTTCTTCCCAATTCCCTCTTTTCTTCTCCAGCATGTGTTCCATTTCTTTTCTGGGTCTTTATTCTCTATTGCGATCTTCCTCTTCTCTGCAAAAACACTCAGTCCCCCTGACTTTGTGTAACTCTTTCAGGTCTCTATCTCTGAGTCATCATGCATTCTTCTTTTCTTTACAGAAGTTCTCAAAAGAGTGGTCTACATTTTTTGCCTCTACTTCTTAACTTTTAACTTTTTATCCTTCTGCAATCTTGCTTCTGTTCCCAACAACCAGTTGAAAACCCTCCCCTCAAGGGCACAATCTGATCTCTTAAGCAGAAACCAGTGGTCCTTTCTCAGATGGCCTCATCTTTCCCTAGCATTTGAAGCTATTAATATCCCTTTAGCCATTTGAATTTCTTTTTCTTCAGCCTTTGCGGTGCTACATTATCTTATTTTCTGCTAGCATGCGGCTGTGACCACTTCTGATTTTTTTCCCCTTGGCTAACCTTGTGAGCTTCTTCCATCAATTCTCCTTTTTTCTCATTTTATCTTCAAGCTTTCATTTCTTAACGATCACATCATTTCCCCGTGAACGTGCCTCAACTTCTCTATTCACAGAAAAGAAAAATCCTTCCCTTGAACCTGATTTCCCCACAAGTTTTCATCCTAGGTGTCACGTTGCTTTCACTCCTACAACTCCTGAAGTTTAGTATACCTGTGCTCTCTTCACTTTCTTACAACTTGACCTTGTGTATGTGACTTCCACAACTCCTGTCCATCTCTGCTCCTTGACGTCCTCTCCTCCCTTGGACTCCAGGACCTGCCGCATACTGGTCATTTTACTCTCTTAACAGTCCCTTTGGGGCTCCCTCTGTTCCATGTTCTCTTTTTCATGCCTAAAAGTGGGTATTTTCTGGATCCATATGATTCGTTCATCCTTCTGTCATCTCGCCCTGGCGGCCTCCTTCATGCCTGCAGCACTGGCTCGTGGATGGCTCTCCTACACGGCCTTTGCCAGCTCGCTCTGAATTCTTTGATCATGTTGTTTGGATGGACACACTTTACGTGCTCAGAAAACGGACCAGAATGGGAGCAGGGGTCTGAGGAGGCTCTGTGGGGCAGCAAGAACTTCTAGGCGTTACTTCAAATAAAGTTCGTCAGGAAGAGTCAAGAGTCAAATTGGGAATACCAAAAAGTCAATGCAAAGTGCATAGCTTAAGAGCAAGAATGAAAATGGAGAAGACAGCCTGGAGTCAGGGTCAGCTGAGAAGAGGATTGAATGGGAGCAAGTTGAAAACAAGCAAGGAGCATCGAGAGTCAGTCCTGCAGGTGGTGCTGGGGTGTCCACAGGTCATCAGGTGGCCGGTGGCACATGGTGGGGGTGCCAGATGCCACTCAAGGAACAGACTCCAGGTAGTCGAGTCTAAAACTCTCTCCGGTACCTCATTTCTGTCACAGATTTCACTCTGTATCGCTGCCAGGAACCCTGCCATTCTGTCGGCAACATCACCCCAACCGTTGGTTTGTGCCTTCTCTCCAGGTCCCACATCTGATCCATTGGCCAGATCCTGCCAAACTCTTCATGGAGTTTCTTGTATTTGTTTTTTCTATTTCTAGTGTTTTTTCCCCCTCAATTACTCTTGCCTACACATGTGAATGGTTTTGTGATTAATCTCTCCATGTGTATTGAGTTTAAGCTTTTGAAAAACAATGAGATGACACATCCATGCCAGTTGCTTGCTTCTAAGGCACAAAAGGTTTAGGGAGTACTAATTGGATAAGGACACCTCATTATAAGGATGATATAGGAAGCTGTGTTCTCTTGGCTATCTTGGTACGGTTCCCTGAGGTCCCTTTGCCTCACTTAGGTGCCCTGCGAAAGGACCCTCATGTTTGACATCATGCAGTAGGTCTGTAGCCCACTTAGTATATGCCTTGTCTCTTAAGCCTTTACTTTTTTTTATTGTAGTATCATTGATAAACAATCTTATGAAGGTTTCACATGAACAACATTGTGGTTTCAACATCCACCCATATTATCAAGTTCTCACCACCCCCCCACTGCAGTCACTGTATCAGAGTACTAAGATGCTATCGAGTCATTGCTTGTCTTCTCTGTCCAGCCTTTACCTTTATATGAATAATTTATCACTCTCATACGACGAAACAGTTGTACTATAGGTACATTCAAATACATTTGCTTTACTTGTGATATAGACTGAAAAGTTCATAATTGTTAAGGGTCTTCCCTATAAATTAATCTTTGGGGATCAGCCTTTATATATATATATATATAAATTCATTAGCTTCACATTCAATCATTCCATACATCACTGAAAGATGGAAATTTAGCCAACACAATTCTGATTGACACTCTTAATTTTTTTTAGAATAATAAAGAAATCCCTTTGCCTAAAATTCAAGGTCCTACACACTTTGATCCCAATCTAATATTCTAATAAAGTGCCATGAGCCCTTTTGGGACAAGACAAAGTATAAATAAATGAGCAAATAACTTACCAACATTTCTTTGCAAAGGCCTCCTTACCGTACCTAGAACATAATAAGCTGTATTTCTGCAATTTTTTGTCATAATTCCCTTCTGTGTGCATTTTCTTTAAGAAGGAGGCTCAAATACACCTTATTCAAGCATTTTCTGAACTGTCTCAGTCCACCTTATGACTCCTAATATGACATAAATCTTTATGTTGGTTGCAACGTAGATTTGTTCTTTTGCCTTAGCTGTGTATCACTTCCCATGTTTTAATGAGGCCCTTCTCACCCAATCTAGGAATTACTGGGCCAGACCTTTGAGAGTTAATGGCATATTACTCATTCTTCACTGAACAATTTCACCTTGTATCATGTGTTAAGGTCTCAGTCATCTTAAATCATAGCAGGTCAGCAAAGCAGCGAGGCATGGCAGTTTCATTCCCCTGCCCTCTGCTGCCCCAGAGCACTATCCTCAGAGATGTAGCCTTGATGGGTCTCAGAGTTTCTGCCTCAGTCCCACCACTGCTGCCAGTCTGCATAGCCACATCTGAAAATGTTAACGACAGGCTTAGATTGCTGACAGGAGCCATAAACAGATACCACTTGGGTAAGTGAAACAAGATTTAATTATCTAAAGTACGCATAAGGAAGTCAGTTCCATCAGAGTACACAGGAGAGAATCACAGTACTGTTTAGTGATGGATGGAGGTGTAAGCTAACGGAATGCTCAGATGGCACTTACCATGGACACACAGTTGTTCATGTTAAGGGTCATATCAGGTCTCATAAATTTTGGAGTTGCACGATGTACAATGTGATTGGAGAGGTGCAGTGTACTGTACACGCAGCCCTGGACATCTTTCTACCATTCTCAACCCCCAAGCTATGCTAGCTTGGGCCAAACACATTCCTAAGTTAATTTCTGTGGAGCTAGCCTTTAGAACTTCCACCGGGCCCTTTCTGTGTACAGTTTATGGTCCTGTAGCAATTTCTGTTTGTACCTTTTCCTATGTCACTTAGGTTTTGTTACCTAACAGTGTCATTTAAATTTTCGTAAGAGTTATATGATCAAATAAGTACGAGGTTTTTATGCATTTTGTATCCATAATGCCTAATTCACCATATTGCATTTAAAAATGTCATTTCATTAAGTAATTTTTGGGCACTTATGGAGTTTCAGGCACTATAATATAGCTGGAAATATATACAGACTTCGGATCTGTGGCTTGGAAGAATTCAGCATTTTAGCAAGTCAGACTGGAGCACCATGAAGGTGCACTTCTCAGCTCTCCCTTCCAGAGAGAACCCTTTGTTCCATGCAGTTACTTGAACCCCATGCCTTTGGCCAAAATATCTAAGTTTCCTTATGGAAGGCAAGAAAAGTTCCCCATAATAACTTTCATATAGTCCTAATTATAATATTTGGCTGAGGTCAAGCTCTCCCCAAGTAGCTGCCAGTCAGTATTGAGAATGGCCCAAAGCAAAGGGACCTTGTGGTGGATTCCCCGTGGCTTGGCCAAAGCTTTCTTGGTTTCTACTTAAATGTATCACCATCTGACCTTCTTAAGTTTCATGTCTTGGTACTTTCCAATGCGGCCAAAGACATCTGTCAATCATTTCTATATAGTTTGTTTCTCTCCTTGCAGTTTGCTCCAATGGGATAACTGTGATGTACTATTTCGTTGCCTTTTGGATTTTAGTAAGGAAGTAAGGAAGAGTCTTTTCTAGTTTTGTCATTCTGAATTATAATTTATAAATATACATTCTTTAATAGCTCTAAAGTGAGCTAGAGATTATAAAGGATCAATTCTGGGTATATCTGTACAATTGTGCCCCAGGAAGAATGGCCAGATACAGAGAGAGGTCTGTCATAGGATTTTTCCATTTTTATCTCTTCCCTTTTATGTCCTTTCTCCTAGCCTTTGAGGATACTGGAACTCCATTTCCTTGGCAAAATGATTTCAAGGAGATCTGGAATGACAGATCACTGATGTTTTAATGGCTCTGCCTGTCAGCAGCTGGCTTTCTGTTAGTAGCAGACCATGCTCTGTTTGCATGGAGAGGGGGAGTGCAAAAACACATTCTGTGATTTGTATGCCCTTGGGGCCATCGGAGTTATGATTGCCAATTGTAGAGATGCTGACAAGTGTAGAAAGAGGTGCAGAAGATTTTTTCATTAACTTTTTCTTTGAATTATAAAAGAAAACTATGATGTCTACATATTAGGACAGAAGGAATTCCTACTTACTTCTCTTAGCACATTTTTTGGTCCAGAAAAATTACCTCTCATTACAGAATTATAGAAAAAGGTGACATGGTAAATACTTCATTAATTGCTTCAATGTTATGACCCAACCTTAAGGACATTTAGGCTAAGGCTAGTCAGTTTGATCTGATTAGTATAAGTGAGCCAAAGGAAGCATTTACAGAAGTTTACATGAGTAGGGAAAGCCATGTGGAAAATAGTCATCATAGTAATATTAATAACTAATACATATAAGAGCTGCTTATATTTTGGTATTGTGCTCAGCACTTTATACCCCCCCTTGTCATGCAAGTATGGCTACAGTCCTTAATTGGCTGTGCTTTTTAAGGAAAGCAGAATGATGAGGATGATCCCAACACTCTTTAGGGAAACCATTTAAATCACCTCTGATTTCCTTTTAATGGGGAGCAAAAGTCTAGAAATGCAAGTCTTGAGTCCTTCGGATTTTCACTTTGAAGTTTCCCTCTATTTTCATTCCATTAACCCCAGCTGAAGTCATTTTTTCTCCTCCAAACTCTGTGTTTAAGAACTTTAAAAAATACAAACAGCCACAGATTAACAGAGCAGCTCTGTTCCCTAATATTTACATCTTTGTCGTGAAGAAGTTTACAGTGGGGTCTGGGGACCTCATAAAAGAGAAAGTCCTACCGAGAGGGCCAGCTGTTTTCCCTCATAGAGCTATCGAGAAGGGAAAATGAAGGGAGAACTCTTTACCCAAAGTCTGAGGAGAATGTGTTATCCTGCCGTTTTTGTGTCTGGCTCTTTATTCATTGAGTCTCTGTGGTCCTGGGGAAGGCGATTTGGTTTTGTCCTTGCCTAGGGGCCACGCAGGCTGCCGGTCCCACTTGGGGATTTGGCACAGTGTTGTTTCTTGTTTGATGCATGGATGGTGCCCAAAGGCAGAAATGAACTAACACATTTTATTATAGGATATGGCTTTTAAAAGGTGTTTATTCCTAATGGTTCTTTTTGAAAAACAGAATATAGTGTGTGGAAAAGACTGAACGTTTCAGGGGAAGTGGAAAGGATCGACAGCTGCAGAGTCAGATGCGAGCCCTGTGTGACCCTGTGGCCATTCGCCGCGGGGTTTCAGAGGGGAGAGCCTCCTGTTCGTGGAGGTTGATGGACAGGGGCTCTGTCATTTTACAGAACTTGTTTCATTTTTAGAATTCAAAATTTATCTTATGAAGTCAAAGTTATATGAGTAAAATGTTCCATTATTTTATCCTCAGGTTAAGAAGATGACATAATGAGATTCTTTTTTAAAAAGATTTGTCTATAGAAGGGAAGTTGAGAGTTGAGGTGTGGATGAAGTAACTCTTAGATGTGATGGTCTAAACTGCTTGATAGTTCAGAGAAAATGGAGATAGGCTGTGGCTTTTCCTTTAATAATAAGGATTCCTAAGTAATCCTTCTTTAAAAATGTGACGGGAAAAAGTCTATTTTGTTTCTGATTGGTGCTGTGACTACAGAGATGTTTGGTAAGATGTAAAGATTCTTTCAGAGGCAGCACGTAGATGAACTCCTAAGGGAGAGAAGGCTGCTCCTGGGCAGGGCCACCCTGGGTTGCCTCTGGGGAGAGCGGAACAGCAAGCTGGAACTGTAGGGAGCATGTAGGGCAAGTGGGGTGGCTGTAGGCATGTTGCTAAGGCTGTTTGTGGATTGGCTAATTTAAATAATTTCAGTTGGCCCTTGGGCACAGGGGCTGACCCTAGTTGTCTGGGCCCTGGCTCTGGGGTATTTAATGCTGGTACATACTGGGCCTGAGCGTGAAGACCTCAGGTTGGGGTGTGCACTTAACTGACTGCTCAAGAAAGGGGACCTGAGCTAGGGCCTCAAAGCTGGGCCAATGTAGCACTGAAACTACAGCAGAAGCCCCCAGAGCCCTGCATCACGAGAGGACTGCCTCCCATTTAAATGGCTTTGATATTAGGGTGGCTGAAAGGTGGAGGTTGCGTGCAATGCCTAGGCTGCGTGCATCCGACTCTTGCCAGCACCATGTGGATGAGCAGCTAAAAGCCAATGCCCGGGGGCTGGTGGTAGTACCAGGAAAGAGAACCCCACTCCCGCGTACGTCCTTCCTTCTGCCATTTATTTTATTAAATTTGAAATACACTTTTGCTTTTCCAAAGCAGTTTGAATGGACGGCTTTGTGTGTGTTGGAGTACAGGAAGCTTTGAAGGTCATGGTGCTCTTGTTGAGTTAGAGGTTGCTCAGTTCTCGTCCAGAACACCCTTCCTCTGGTGTAATTGTGGGGACTGAATAGCCCTCTCATTAGGATTAAGGAGGAATTATGAAAACTTAAGTGAGCTGTAGGAAAATTAAGTTGTATATCCATGATCAGTTGAGAACAGGCGGGGCTTTTCTCCTCCATCTCTGGTCCCGCTTGGGGCTTTCACTGGGGCTGTTGCTGGGTGTGTGGTGGCTCTGGGTGGGCTCAGAGGAGCTCTGCCTGGACTATGGGGACATACTTTATTTTCAACAGAAGCTCAGTATGGTCATTCAGACCCATTAACTATATTCCAAATGCCCAGATAAGAAGGGAGAGCCTTACAAACAAAAGGCAGTTCTGTTTTCTCGGGCTTCTACAAAACAGGAAGGAATCTAATGGGGAACCCCTGAACTAGTGTGGTCCTGACTAATTCTTGCTCATCCCTTTTAAGTTTGCTTCATAACAAAAGTTAATAGGGGTTCTGCAGGGCCTTACCTCTTGAATTCAGGCCCAGACAAGCTGCCTTACCCTGAGGCAAATCCTTGCATTTAATGTTCAAAGATTTCCCAGTGTCCGTAAGAAAGAGATTAATTGGATGTCTCCAGGGTTGACTGCATTCTGCTTTTACTAATGTATTCTCAGTTTAGTTCAGGGACTAGAGGGTCTTTCCCGTGGAAGTGAGGTATTTGGTAACTCAACTGTTGATTGAATTATTATAGGAAATGGCTTAAGGTAGAGCTTCATTCCAAATGGTACACCTGATTTCTGTCAATGACAATTATACTTTTTATGAATCTTAACATTGAAGCCAATTTATACACAAACAGGAAAAACTGCATGTTTGGCCTTTTGTCAAACTTATTTATGAGGCTTTATGCTGCCTGAGAGTACATTCAGGATCTCTAAAAATTTTTGTTATTTGAACAAATGGGCTTTACTAACTATAATTTATTGTCCAGATACAGAAGACAGAGAAACTTTGAATGAAATGATGCTCTCTGGAAATGCTTCATAGGAACCATTGTAGTCTTTGCCAGAAATTCAGACTGATACTAATTGAACATCCTTATCCATCTGTGATGTTGAATTAGAATTTCAGTAGTGGAATTTCAGAGAAGTTACTGGAGGATTTCTCCCGCCTTAAATCCTGGAGCAAGGGGAGAAGAATGGGAGAAGAGGCATTTCACTGGTAGGGCAGCTGGAAAGAAGCTCCGTTTTGTTGAAGACTCGACGATAAACTGGGTTGGAGGCTCTGAGGGGTCCAAGGGCTGCTCCCAAATGGTTCTAGGTGCTTCTTCTACAGAAGTGCCTGTCCTTTCTGCCTCTTCTCTCGTGGCTGTGGTGACCAGTTCTGGGCTGACCTGGACAGCTTTGAGCAGGTGCATCCAGGCGTAGGCTCACCCAGGCCCATGTTGTGAGCCCCGTCCTCCTGCCCTGGGGCTTCTCTGACACTGAGGTTTGGGGACCCGTAGGAACCACCCAGCACTTGGGTGGACTCCAGTGCCAGCAGGTGTGGGAGAGCTCCCACTCAGCAAGGCAGCTCTTGACCAGGGAGGCATATGAGCCTGGAGACCAATGCTCCCCCTGCCTTCCGGAGGCACATCCCATCAGGCTTCTCAGAAAGTGGGTGGGTTTCTCCCAGCTGCAACTCGAGAACCCATCTTCATGCTGCTTCTCCCTTCTCCCACGGGCAGCCTCTGTCCCTCCTCCTTGCTCCCTGGGATCGCCTTCCTGAGTAGACCAGGCCCGCATTGACCTTCTGTTCCAGGCTGTGCTTTCAGAGGATCCCAGGGGAAGACTTTTAAAAAATTCTATAAACCAATGGTAAATGACAATTAACATGCTAGAAAAATGGGCAAAGGTCATAAGCTGGCAGTTTAACAAAAAGAAAAAAATACGTTTTAATTAATAAGAAATATAAATTAAAACCAAACTACAAAGCTTTTGTTTTAATGAAATTTTGAGAGAAAATTTTACCTTGTCCTAATGACAAATTAAGACAAAACTGATAAAACTGTTATAGTAACATTTGAGGAAAAGGTCTTAAATTAAGTAGTAGGGATGTCAAATTGGAGGCTAACTTGCTAATATCCTTCTGGAAGAAAATTCTCCATGAGTATTCTCACATTTCTGTATTGACTGGGCTTTCTGAGCATGGGATGTATTTGGATGGCAAAGGTCTTGGAAGCTAGAGGTTCCGAATTATTCCAGAGATATGTAAAGTTCTCTCTTTCTGTTTCTCTGCAGAGGAAGATAGGAGCAGATGTACCAGCCATGCTCTATAAGCTATGAGTCTCGTGACATCAGGGGTCTGCTCCTGTGGTCCAAGATGCCACTCTCCTGGCTGTGAGTAATAATCGGTCTATTCTCAGATCCTGAGGACTGGTATGTCTGTCAGTACACGCACGTGTGTATAATCATAGCGGGCTAACCTGCAGGCTGGTAAGCAGGGTAATTTGTCAGACCTTTTGCAATTTTGGACTTAATGTATGTCTCAAACCTAAAGGTGGACATAACCTTTGGATTCAGTTTTAACCTCTAGAAACTTGTTTTATATGAGTCTGCAGGGACACATATGTTGGGTGCCTGTTCGGCATCCATTCCTCCCCTTTCCAACAGCACAAAGTTCCTTTTGAAGAACTGTGTACTCTATTCGTAGCAGCTATGCAGGTTTTTTTGTTTGTGTGTGTCTGTAGGGGAAGGAGTGAGGGGAGTTGACTTCATCCCAGTTCCCAGAATGAGCCCTCATAGGCCTAAGCAAGTCTGCCTAATATGACACAGCTGCCATGATGACTGGATCGGTAACCAGTCCTTTGACCATCAGTTCATATGATTTACCTGGACATTGTTATTGCTTAAGAATGATTGGGCCAAGCAGAGTGAAATAAGTGAAATAAAGGGCATTTACTCCAAGGTAAGATAAAGAGAAAAACCCTTTCTTTGAATGATACAGGCCTGGAACTGCTGGAGCCATTTATAAATATTGAGAGAAATTAAGCAAAGGGTTAAACTGTTAATAGAAGACTGTAACAGATTTAGAGAAAAATAGAGCCTGCACCCTGATTAAACCATGCCTGCACACTGCACTTAAAATTTCAGGTTATGGGATTAAATACAATCCTTTCTTGTTTATGTTAGCTTGAGTTGAGTTTCTGGCATGAGTAGTGAAAACCTAACTTACTGTTAAAGGGAATACTTGGGGAAAGGAGTGAGGAGGTCAATAGCCTATCTCTCAATAGATTCTCTATAATCTACCTGTCTGAAATTCCTGTACTCAGAGATATTGCTTTGCGTTAAACTGTCGATCCAGAGCAGTGCCATCTATTAGAATGCTCTGCCCTACTAGAAATGCCCTAGATCTGTGCTGCCCAGTTTGGTAGGTGCTCCACACATGTAACTATGGAGCATCTGAAGTGTTGCTAGGGAGACTGAGGAAGTGAGTCTTCAATTTCATTCAATTTTAATTAATTTAAGGTTAAGTTTAAATAGCTGCATGCAGTTAGTAGTTACCATATTGGACAGTGAAAATGCAGATTGCCCTGTTAAAAAACCAAAGTGCCTAGAAGAATAACAAGTTGATTGTCAAATTTGAAGATGATTTATTGAAAACTTCTTCTTAGGAGACTTGAAGTGGGGCCTGGAATGCAGGAGGTTTGGTGTATTTGATAATTTGATTTTTATTTTTTGTAGGGATGGGTCAGGTCATGCAGGATAGACCGAGAATAGGAAAACACTTTTACTGTTTCTCCCATTTGGAAATCTTACCTTTCAAGCATCTACTATCTGTGGAAGTATTTTAAAAAGGGAAAATAGTTGCCAATTCTTCTTGATATAGACAATGCATTTTCTTATAGTTTAGTTTCACAGCAATGGGAATATAAACAAAAGCAGTATAAATACATAATCAGGAATTCCTTACAAACAAGGTATGTGATACGATCCAGATGTGTGGATTTTGAAAACAGCCTTCATTACCTCAATGAAACTCCAACCAAGAACTGAAAAGGAAGCCCTGTCATTTTCCCTCCCTCCCTCTCTCTTTTCTTTCCTCCTTTTCCCTCTCCTTACCTGTATGAGTCTGCTGGGCTGCCATAATGAATACCATAGACTAGGTGCCTTAAAGAACAGAAATAATCATTTTTACAGTTCTGGAGGCCAGAACTCCACATATGAGTCCTCAGGGCTGGTTTCTCCCGCAGCCTTGTTCCTTGCTATGTCCTTGCTTGGCTTTTGCTCTGTGCGTGTGTGTCATTAGTGTCTCTTCCTTTCTTTTTTTTTATTTTGCTATTATTAATGTACAATTACATGAGCAATATTGTGGTTACTAGACTCCCCCTAGTATAAAGTCCCCCCCACCAATCCCATTACAGTCACTGTCCATCAGCGTAGTAGGATGCTGTAGAATCACTACTTGTCCTCTCTGTGTTATACTGCCTTCCCCATATCTGCACCCCCCACCCCCGCTACATTATGTATGCTGATCTTAATGCCCTTTTTGCTTCTAATCCCTCCCTTCCCACCCCTCTTCCCCAGTCCCTTTCCCTTTGGTAACTGTTAGTCCATTCTTGGGTTCTGTGAATCTGCTGCTGTTTTGTTCCTTCACTTTTTTTTCTTAGTTCTTATACTCCACATATGAGTGAAATCATTTGGTACTTGTCTTTTTCAGCTTGGCTTATTTCACTGAGCATAATACCCTCTAGCTCCATCCATGTTGTTGCAAATGGTAGGATTTGTTTTCTTCTTATGGCTGAATAATATTCCATTGTGTATATGTACCACATCTTCTTTATCCATTCATTTACTGATGGACACTGAGGTTGCTTCCATTTCTTGGCTATTGTAAATAGTGTTGCGATAAACATAGGGGTGCATATGTCTTTTTTAAACTGGGCTGCTGTATTCTTAGGGTAAATTCCTAGTGGTGGAATTCCTGGGTGAAATGGTATTTCTATTTTGAGTTTTTTGAGTAACCTCCATACCACTTTCCATAATGGTTGAACTAATTTATATTCCCACCAGCAGTGTAGGAGGGTTCCCCTTTCTCCACATCCTCGCCAACATTTGTTGTTGTTTGTGTTTTGGATGTTGGTCATCCTCACTGGTGTGAGGTGATATCTCATTGTGGTTTTAATCTGCATTTCTCTGATGATCAGCGATGTGGAGCATCTTTTCATGTGCCTGTTGGCCATCTGAATTTCTTCTTTAGAGAAGTGTCTATTGATGTCCTCTGCCCATTTCTTAATTGGATTATTTGCTTTTTGTTTGTTGAGGTGCGTGAGTTCTTTATATATTTTGGATGTCAACCCCTTATCGGATATGTCATTTATGAATATATTCTCCCATACTGTAGGATCTCTTTGTTCTACAGATGGTGTCCTTTGCTGTACAGAAGCTTTTCAGCTTGATATGGTCCCACTTGTTCATTTTTGCTTTTGTTTCCCTTGCCCAGGGAGATATGTTCATGAAGAAGTTGCTCATGTTTATGTCCAAGAGACTTTTGCCTATGTATTTTTCTAAGAGTTTTATGGTTTCATGACTTACATTCAGGTCTTTGATCCACCTTGAGTTTACCTCTGTGTATGGGGCTAGACAGTAGTCCAGTTTCATTCTCTTACATATAGCTGTCCAGTTTTCACAATATCAGCTGCTGAAGAGGCTGTCATCTCCCCATTGTATATCCAAGGCTCCTTTATCAAATATTAATTGACTGTATATGTTTGGGTTAATATTTGGATTTTCTATTCTGTTCCACTGGTCTGTGGGTCTGTTTTTGTGCCAATACCAAATTGTCTTGATTACTGTGGCTTTGTAGTAGAGCTTGAAGTCAGGGAGCGTAATTCCCCCTGTTTTATTCCTCCTTCTCAGGATTGCTTTGGCTATTTGGGGTCTTTTGTGGTTCCATATGAATTTTAGAATTATTTGTTCCAGATCATTGAAGAAAGCTGTTGTAGTCTGATAGGGATTGCGTTGAATCTGTAGATTGCTTTAGATAGTATAGCCATTTTGACAATATTTATTCTTCCTAGCCAAGAGCATGGGATGCATTTCCATTTGTTAGTGTTCTCTTTAATTACTCTTAGGAGTGTCTTGTAGATTTCACAGTACAGGTCTTTCACTTCCTTGGTTAGGTTTATTCCTAGGTATTTTATTCTTTTTGATAAAATTGTGAATGGAATTGTTTTTCTGATTTCTCTTTCTGTTAGTTTATCGTTAGTGTATAGGAAAGCAACAGACTTCTGTGTGTTAATTTTGTATCCTGCCACTTTACTGAATTCAGATATTAGTTCTAGTAGTTTTGGAGCGCAGTCTTTAGGGTTTTATATGTACAGTATCATGTCATCTGCAAATAGTGACAATTTGACTTCTTCTTTACCAATCTGGATGCCTTGTATGTCTGTTTTGTTGGACTGCCATGGCTAAGACCTCCAGTACTTTGTTGAATAACAGTGGAGAGAGTGGACATCACTGTCTTGTTCCTGATCTTAGATGAAAAGCTTTCAGCTTCTCGCTGTTAAGTATGATGTTAGCTGTGGGTTTGTCATATATGGCCTTTATGATGTTGAGGTACTTGCCGTCTATACCCATTTTGTTGACAGTTTTAATCATGAATGGATGCTGAATTTTGTCAAATGCTTTTTCAGCATCTATGGAGATGATCATGTGGTTTTTGTTCTTCTTTCTGTTGATGTGGTGGATGATGTTGATGGATTTTCGAATGTTGTACCATCCTTGCATCCCTGGGATGAATCCCACTTGATCATGGTGTATGATCCTCGTGATGTATTTTTGAATTCGGTTTGCTAATATTTTGTTGAGTATTTTTGCATCTATGTTCATCAGGGATATTGGTCTGTAATTTTCTTTTTTGGTGAGGTCTTTGCCAGGTTTTGCTGGCTTCATAGAATGAGTTTGGAAGTATTCCCTCCTCTTCTATTTTTTGGGAAACTTTAAGGAGAATGGGTGTTATTACTTCTCTATATGTCTGGTAGAATTCAGAGGTGAATCTGTCTGCTCTGAGGGTTTTGTTCTTGGGTAGTTTTTTGATTACAGGTTCAATTTCGTTGCTGGTGATTGGTCTGTTTAGTTTTTCTGTTTCTTGCTTGGTCAGTCTTGGAAGGTTGTATTTTTCTAAGACGTTGTCCATTTCTTCTAGTTTTTCCAGCTTGTTAGCATATAGATTCTCATAATATTCTCTTATAAATCTTTGTATTTCTGTGGGTCCGTTGTTATTTTTCCTTTCTCATTTCTGATTGTGTTTATGTGTGTAGATTCTCTTTTTGTCTTAATGAGTCTGGCTAGGGGTTTATCTATTTTGTTTATTTTTTCGAAGAACCAGCTCTTGGTTTCATTGATTTTTTTCTGTTGTTTTATTCTTCTCAGTGTTATTTATTTCTTCTCTGATCTTTATTACGTCCCTCCTTCTGGTGACTTTGGGCCTCATTTGTTCTTCTTTTTCCAATTTCAATAATTGTGTCTTTAGACTATTCATTTGGGAATGTTCTTCCTTCCTTAAATAGGCCTGGATTGGAATATATTTTCCTCTTAGAACTGCCTTTGCTGCTTCCCACAGAAGTTGTGGCTTTGTGTTGTTGTTGTCATTCGTCTCCATATATTCTTTGATTTCTGTTTTGATTTGGTCATTAACCCATTGATTAATTAGGAGAATGTTGTTAAGTCTCCGTGTATTTGTGTGCCTTTTTGGTTTTTTTCTAAAATTTATTTCTAGTTTTATACCTTTGTGATCTGAGAAGTTGGTTGGTAGGATTTCAATATTTTTGAATTTACTGAGATTCTTTTTGTGGCCTAGTATGTTGTCTATTCTGGAAAATGTTCCATGTGCACTTGAGAAGAATGTGTATCCTGCTGCTTTTGGGTGTAGAGTTCTGTAGATGTCTGTTAGGTCCATCTGTTCTAGTGTGTTGTTCAGTGCCTCTGTGTGTTTACTTATTCTCTCTCTGGTTGTTCTGTCCTTTGGAGTGAGTGGTGTGTTGAAGTCTCCTACAATAAATGCATTGCTGTCTATTTCCTCCTTTAATTCTATTAGTATTTGTTTCGCATATGCTGGTGCTCCTGTGTTGTGTGTATATATATTTATAATGGTTATATCTTCTTGTTGGACTGACCCCTTTATCATTATATAACGTCCTTCTTTATCTTTTGCTACTTTCTTCGTTTTGAAGTCTATTTGTCTGATACAAGTACTGCAACACCTGCCTTTTTCTCTTTGTTGTTTGCATGAAATATCTTTTTCCATCCCTTCACTTTTAGTCTGTGTACATCTTTGGGTTTGAGGTGAGTCTTTTGTAAGGAGCATATAGATGGGTCTTGCTTTTTTAACCATTCTGTTACTCTGTGTCTTTTGACTGGTGCATTCAGTCCATTTACATTTAGGGTGATTATCGATAAATATGTACTTATTTCCATTGCTGGCTTTAGAGTCATGGTTACCTATCGTTCAAGGGTTGCTTCTTTACTATCTGACAATCTAACTTAACTCTCTTGTTAAGTTATTGTAAACACCATCTGATGTTTCTTTATTTCTCTCCCTTCTTATTCTTCCTCCTCCATTCTTTATATACTACATGTTTTATTCTTTGCCTTTAGTTATTATTTGGATGGTCTGCTTTCTTTGCTATGATTTTATTTTCTCTGGTGACATCTTTTTAGCCTTAGGGGGGCTTCCCTCTAGAGCAGTCCATTTATGATATCCTATAGTGGTGGTTTATGAGAGGCAAACTCTCTCAACTTTCGTTTGTCTGGAAATTGTTTAATCTCTCCATCATATTTAAATGATAATCGTGGTGGATACAATATTCTTGGTTCGAGACCCTTGTGTTTCTTTACGTTAAATATATCATGCCATTCTCTTCTGGCGTGGAAGGTTTCTGTTGAGAATTCTGATGATAGTCTGATGGGTTTTCCTTTGTAGGTGATCTTTTTTCTCTCTCTAGCTGCCTTTAATACCCTGTCTGTATCTTTGATCTTTGCCATTTTAATTATTATGTGTCTTGGTGTTTCTTCCTTGGGTCCCTTGTGTTGTGAGATCTGTGGGCTTCCGTGGACTGTCAGACTATTTCCTTCCCCCACGAGGGAAAGTTTTCAGCAATTATTTCTTCAAAGACACTTTCTATCCCTTTTTCTCTCTCTTCTTCCTCTGGTACTCCTATAATGTGAATATTGTTCCGTTCGGATTGGTCACACAGTTCTCTTAATATTCTTTCATTCCTAGAGATCCTTTTATCTCTCTCTGCCTCAGCTTCTCTGTATTCCTGTTCTCTGATTTCTATTCCATTAACAGTCTCTTGCAGCTCACCCAGTCTGCTGTTAAGCCCATTGATCGCTTGTCTGATTTCTGCATTGTGTTTCCTCACTTCCCTCACTTCCTCCCTCAGTTCTTGCACATTTCTCTATAGATCCATCAGCATGGTTATGACTTTTGTTGTGAATTATTTTTCGGGAAGTCTGTGCATTTCCATCCCTTCAGTCTCCCTCTCTGGGGTTGTCTGGTTGTTCTTGGTCTGGACCATATTCCTCTGTCTTTTCATCGCTATAGAAGTGGTTGCTGCTAGTTGCCATGTATGTTAGCTGAGCTCTTTAAGACTTTAAAACGAAAAAGCGAAAAGAAAAGAGAAAGAAAAAAAGAAAGAGAAGAAAAAAGAAAAAAAGAAAACAAAGCAAAACAAGACAACAAAAAAAAAAAACTCCCATCAGCAGTAGATTCTGTGATGATGCTGTAGGTGGTGCTGTTGCTCCACTATTCCGCAGCATGGCCCTGCCATTCCCCAGGGCCCTTTGTAGCTCTGGCTGGCGTGGGATCGAATGGGAGGCTGTTGATCTCTGTGGGAAGTCTAAGTGTGGCCACCCTTTCCCAGTCGCCAGCTAAGGGGTCCGAAACTCCGCAGGACTCCCAGCCTGCTGGGCTGAGTGTCTTGGGGCAATCTCGCCCCTCCGCTGGGCTCCTGTCTCTTTAAGACCACTGAAAAAAGTGCACGGTTTTCTTTTTTTTTTTCCTTCCCGAGAGCCGGCTGCAAGCACCCTGGCGCGTTCCCCCTTCAGATCCTGCACCCTCTGTCTCTCCAGTCCCCGCTACACTGCGCGATGTTTGTCAGCGCTCCCCGCACAGATCACCAGGGCTGGTTATTTCATGGGGTGTACTTCCACTCCCTCCTGGCTCCGAATCCTCTCCTCCCACCGGTGCACTGGGGTGAGTGAGTGCTCAGGTCCTGCTGGGTCGCGGCTCCGTATCTTATACGTCTCACCGGTTGCCGTGTCCACTCAGGTGTAGCTGCACGCTGTGCGCTTTCCTGTGTATTCTGGTCTCTCTTTTAGGAATAGTTGTATTTGCTGTATTTTCAAGATATATATAGTTTTGGGAGGCGATTTCTGCTGCCCTGCTCATGCCGCCATATTCCCAGAAGACTATGTGTGCTAATCTTAATGCCCTTTTCCCCCCTTATCCCTCCCTTCCCACTCCTCTTCCCCAGTCCCTTTCCCTTTGTTAACTGTTAGTCCATTCTTGGGTTCTGTGAGTCTGCTGCTGTTTTGTTCCTTCTGTTTTTTCTTTGTTTTTTTTACTCCACAGATGAGTGAAATCATTTGATACCTCTCTTTCTCCATCTGGCTTATTTCACTGAGCATAATACCCTCTAGCTCCATCCATGTTGTTGCAAAAGGTAGGATGTTTTCTTCTTATGACTGAATAATATTCCATTGTGTATATGTACTACATCTTCTTTATCCATTCATCTACTGATGGACACTTAGGTTGCTTCCATTTCTTGGCTATTGTAAATAGTGTTGTGATAAACCTAGGGGTGCATATGTCTTTTTCAAACTGGGCTGCTGCTTTCTTAGGGTAAATTCCTAGGGGTGGAATTCCTGGGTCAAAATCAATTTCTATTTTGAGTTTTTTTGAGGAACCTCCATACTGCTTTCCACAATGGTTGAACTAGTTTACATTCCCACCAGCAGTGTAGGAGAGTTCCCTTTTCTCCACATCCTTGTCAGCATTTGTTGTTGGTTGTCTTTTGGATGTGGGCCATCCTCACTGCTGTGAGGTGATATGTCATTGTGGTTTTAATTTGCATTTCTCTGATGATTAGCAATGTGGAGCATCTTTTCATGTGCCTGTTGGCCATCTGAATTTCTTCTTCAGAGAAGTGTCTGCCCATTTTTTAACTGGCTTATTTGCTTTTTGTTTCTTGAGTTTCTTCCTTTCTTTTTACCACCAGCTCTAGTGGGTTAGAGCCCTTCCTCTTGACTTATTTAGCTTTAATTACTTCTTGAAGAGCACTATTTCCAAGGACTGTCACCTTGAGGGCTAACACTTTAACATATAAATTTGGTGTAAACAGAATTCAATCTATAAGACTGTCTTCCTTCCTTTCACAGATATTTATTAAGGATAAGTATGAAAGGCAGTGAGGTCACAGTAAGAACAAGGAAAACATGGTCTCTGTCCTAACAGAGCCCCAGAGACTCTGTGGAGGAGAGAGATAACTGAATAAGCAACCTAATTAAAATGTCCTATGATTTTCACAGGGCAAGTATGGGGCATTATGAAGGACCATGAAAGGGGCATCTGAGCCTCTTGGACAGGTATGAGGGAAGGCTTTGGGAGTAATGTCATAAGCTGATATCTGAGTAAAGCGATGGAATGAGCCCAGGAAGGGGTTGATGGGTTTGGAGGAGGAAGCCAGAGGGAACAGAAGGAGTGAAGGCCTGGGGGTGAGATACCTCAGTGAGGATCGGATGTGTGACAAATCGAGGGGATACGATTGGTGGAACTTTGTGGTGGCTTAGATGGGTATGGGAGGTGTAAGGGAAAGGTGATGGCCAGGCCAGCTGTAACTCCTGTAAACCTGGCAGAGGCGGCACGCAGAGGGCAGGGCAGTCATGCCCTGTCATTTTGGGGACTATATTTTGGTGACTTAGTGCCCTTTGCCTTTTCAGTAATGGGTGTCGTCAAGTCTTGTGTCCTGAGAGTTGCCCCTGCATTGCTGTAGGCAGTTGAGTTCATCCAGCTGTCTCCCCACGAGTCCCACATTTCCCATGTCTCCCCACAGTTATTAAGGCTCTAATACCTAGAGTCAGATCCCTTCTTGCTCAGGCCACCTACAGTGATTCTCATTTTCCTGATGGAATCCTGACATATGATACAGCCATCAGGCTGAGCATCGCACACCAGCGCCTGCCCTTAGTTCTAGCAGGCCTCTGCGGTACTCTCAGGACCAGCTCCATTATTCCTCACAGCCAAGTTTGGCTTACTTGTGCCCAAAGGTTCAAGCATCCTTGTCAAACATTTATCACCCAGACTTTCCTTCCCACCTTAGTATAGCCATCATCAAACTGAAGCCAATCTCCTTTCCTTCCCTCTCTCCTAAACCTGTGTATGTACCTTCAGGAACTCTCCGCTTCTGTTTGGCAAACTCCACTACATCCTCAATATTGCCTCTGAATGTTTTTTACTTGCCCACTAAATTAAAGTCTGGCTGTGGTTGAGGACCTATTTTTCTCTTGGAGCTACGTATCTCAAGGCCAGGAAGTAGGGCAATGTTTTCCTTGCTAGTGTCCTGTGGCTATTTCCAAATAATTTCTCTTAGTTTCTTTGAAGTAATTATTGTCTGCTCACACCGTGCCCCACCTTCTCACAGCTGATCTATAATTCTAATCACTTGGTTGCATCAACTGTTCAACTCCTTCCTCTTTGATATTTGATTCACAGCATTCAAATCCTGGTTGCGGAAAATTCATTCTATGTAAAACATTTAGAAAAACGGCCAAAAGTGAGTTCTCAGTGAGTGTTATTATCATTGTTATCATCCTCATTTTCTTCTGCTCGTACCAGATCAAGTAAATGTTGCTGGAGAAAATCACACAAGTGGAATTATTGGTTTCTCTTTGAATTCATGATTACAGCCCTCAAACTGGTTCCCACCCCTGCCCAGCAGTCACTATTGTTCGTTGCTCAGCTGCTTTCCCACTCGGAGATGACTTGTCACATTTCCTTCTGTGTGTCTGTCTCCCACACCATTCCACTCAGACGGTGATCCCAGCTCCCACCTCGCCGAGTCAGTGCAGATTAATCTGGAAGCTCTCTCATCTTTCCTCCGCTCAGTCGTCTCCTTAGTGCGTCTGCACCTGCTTCCCTTTATTCCTTCCTATTTCCATGAAGTAAGCGGCCCTCCTCGGATCTCAGCCCATCCTTATATTTTCTTGCATCCTTTTCCCCATTCTTTTTTAGGATTTTTCTCCTCCCACTATCCACTCTCCTGTTGGATCATTGCCACCAACCCAAAACCCAAAAACCTTCAATAGTGAACAGGTCCCCACGGGCACCATCTCTCTGTTCCCTTTCACGTGAGACTTCCGAAGGCGTTGCCATCTCCACGGAGCCGCACTGCATGGTCCCTGCTCAATCCTCTCTTGTCAACCTCACAGTAGCTTTCAACCTGGTTGAAACATTCTCTCCCTCTTGAAATATTTTTCTATTCTACCTAATATGATCCTGTAGATTCTTGGTTTTCATTTCAATAAATGTTAGCTGTTACTATACGCTGATGACTCTCAGATTTATTTCTCCTGCTTAGAAAGCTCACTTGCAACTGCCTATTTAAGAACTCCTCATAGATCAGCATGACGATCTCCAAATTAACATGTTCAAAACAAAATTAGAATGCTTGATTAATCTCTAAACCTGTTCCTCTCCTCAGTGTACACTGTCTTGCCAAATGACATTGTCTTTATCTGTTCAGGAAAAAATTATTTTTAAAATTGGAGGTGCCTGTCCATACTTTGTATAGTTCTTTTTTTATTTTTATTTTTTTTAGTATTCTTAGAGACATCTTTATGGCAAGTGTTCTTAAAGAATTCATTATATGCAATACAGAATAGGCATAACTTAAGTTCATTGATTTTAAAACTCTTTCTATAGTTCTTAACAATATGAAATTGGAAAATTGAACTATAAGTACGTAGGAGATATTAAAACCATTATAGTGTTTCTTGGATTAGATAATTTTACTAATAGCCAAAAGCATCTTGTTGAACTCCCACAATACAGAACTTCACTCTGAGTATGTGTGTGTGTGTGTTGACATTGGTGTTTTCTCCTAGAAGAAGTTAGGAGAAATGTGATCTGCCTCCTAGAAACAGAAGACCAGGTCCCTTGACTTCTCTTGTAGAGGAATATTTCAAATTACTTGGGGAGATAAAATATATAGTACATACGGAATCACACATGTCTTTTAAAACTTTGAAGCAACCAAATACTATCAAAATAATCAGAACATACCTGTCACATCTTCATGACTACTTTTGCCACTTGTTTCACTTACAAGTATTTCTCCTGTGGTTTTACGACATTTTCTCTTATGTGGTTATTTATTTTCTATACATTTAATTCCTCTGGTCCATGTTTTTATGACTTTTATTTTTACTTTCATAATGACACCAGTATAGATGCAGTGTTCTCTTGTGGTGTAGTTATCAAAAGGAAGACATTTTGGAGTCACAAGGAAAATAAATACCCTGGAATTTCATGACATTAGGCCTTCATACAGCCGCTGCACGGTGTCAGTTACTAAGCACACAGCACATTCCAGCCTTTGGGCTAAAGAGTTTTCATGCGTGAAGTCATTTAAACATCACAATAACTCTACCAGGTAGGAGTACTGTTAACCACAACTACCAGATGCAGAAAGTTGGCTCCAGGAGGCTGACCAGTTTGCTTAAGGTCACATAGCTAGTAAATAACAAAAGCAGCCGTCAAGCCCATGTCCTCCTGTCTCTGAGGCCAGGGTGCTTCAACACTAATTTAATTTATATCTTTTACAGAGCGATGACAAAGAAGCCATTTGTTCAGTAGTATGTCCTAATAGTTTATTAAGTGGCCTCTTCTTCCTAAATATATTCTGTCTTTTTCCAGTTGATGAGTTCCTGATTTTTTTGAGATTTTCATGTGAGCAGCTTTATTCACTTTTTTTACACACTGGGTAGAAAATTTCATGACCTCAGTCTGTTATTTACCCAATTGTAAGATTCAGCTTCCAAGTTCCAACTAAGGGTTTATAAATCAATTTTTGTTGTATTCACCATTTCTCTTAGTACTGTGGTTTCATTGTGTGGTGATCATTTTAAAGCCGGCATTTATTGCAAAGGTAAGACTTTCCACATATTAGTTCTTCTGAAAATTTAGTTTGAGTCCCGGCGCAGCTCCTTGGCTGCCAAAGTGGCTCTGTGGTGACGCTGAAAACTGATGATAAATAGGGAATGTTCAGATTGAGACTGAAACTGGACTGAAGCACTTATCTTTAGATCCAATTTTGGTGATGTATGTATTTTGATTCCTGGCAAGGAAGAAGCAGTTTCTAGTTGATGGAAACCTTTTTCTGAAGTAGACTTTCACAGAAACTCCCTAAGTAGCAATGAAAAGAAAATGCTGAATTCTCCAACTTTGTTTCTGAAGAATGTAACGAGCGGCGTCTTTGACAGCAGCTTTACCAGTCCTGTAGAAAACGTCTTCGTATGGCCGGTTGCACAATGTCAGCTTTTCATGAATGTTTAGGGAATCATTTTCGTGTTGTGGGGCTGAAGGTGTTTCCGCACAGAGCTGATATGATGAAGGCCTGGGAAGTAGATTGCTTATGACAAGACGGGATCTGGAAGAGGACTGAGGTTATTGAGCCAGAGTGATTTGGCTAGAATATTTCTTAGCATTTTTTCTTTGTCAGTCTTCGTTAATTATTCAACACTTCAGATCATTCCGTAAAAGATCTCAACCAAATTAACATATGTAGTGAAAAAAATCAAACAGTTCTGCAAATCTGGGCAAGGAGAAAAGCCGGGTAAGGAACTAATCAGGACAGGGGAGAGATTGGTGTCCGTAACACGTTATCCTGGAGAGTGGATGCAGGGTGACCAGAAATTTGGCTCCCAGTTTTCTACAAGTTAGAGGAAAAGTGAAAGATAATTATAGAAGTCAGTGTCCATAATCAAGAAACCAACTAATGAGTCGTGAGAAACATGGATATTTCTGATACTGAGACTTGAGAGGATTTTCTCCCTTCGATTTTCATAGATAGCCTAAAATCCCTAATGATATCATGATGTGATTACATATTGTAGTGTTTGAATATATCCTTTGGAGTAAGGTGAATACATGATTCAACCTCATCATTCAGTGAAAGTGATTCTATTGCCAGTGTTGGGAGTGGACACAAAATAATTTGGCCCAGATATTCAGCTCTGAGATGATATGGCTTGTTTTGAGGGAGAAGTTACAATAACTAGCTGCAGCATACACAAATAGGCTACATAGTCTTAGGACCATAAATATTTTCTAATTAAAAATACTCTTGTTATTATAAAAGCAATAGATGTATACTGTAGAACATCAAAAGATACAGATAAAAAAATAAAAAGGAAGGAAACCATTTTACCCCCACCCAGAAGATATGATCATACTATGTGTTTTGCAAAAAAAAAGACATGCATAATACTTAAAACTGCTTTTTCCAGTTAAATTGTTAAAATATTTACTTTTTCCATGTCAGTAAAATTTTTTCTCTCCTAATAATTAGTCCATATTCTCTATTCCTCACCTACCCCCCCAAATGTCCTTTAATGCATGGTTGTCTCCACATTTCCTTTTGAAGCTGTTTTCAGGAGTTAAAACCACATGCCTGTATTTCAGGCAGGGTGAGGCACAGCCTTCGTAGGTGACGCAGAAGCCCTGGTGTCAAGCATACCACAAGCCTCAGCAGGGTGAGGTCAGTTTGTCCTGAGTGGCACACCATTAAAAGAAGGCTGTTCATTATGTTCCCTATGGTTCTTTAAAAACAACAGAAACATGGTTCATTTTTCCCTGTGGTTCATGGTTCACTATTTTCTATGATATAAATATTGAGAAAGAAGTACACACAATAATGCTTGCCCCCAAGTCTACCATTTATAGATATGTTTTGTACACTTTGGGAGAATTTTTAAGGAATATTCAAAATTAACCCCAAAGTCAATACCCCGTGAAAGTCATTACAGTAGTGTAAACATATAATTGTTATTAACAATAAGCTCATTAGAGAGAATTGGGAGAAGTGCACATTTGTAGAAATTTGTTGACTTCCAAAACTGTATCTTAAATTTGATTTGGTTTGTATCTTATTACTATAAGTTATAGTCATATATTCATTCATTCAACACAGGCTTAATAAGTCCCATGTTCCAGGCACCATACAAGGCATTGGAGATATGAGTTGATATAAATGTGCTATGTTGAAAGTTGAATTTTACAGCAGTTAGATGTAATTTTGGCTGTAGGTAGGAAAACCTGACTATTAGTAATCTAAATGAATGGTTTTCTCTTACTGAGGATTTCTGGAGTGGGGAGGCTGCTGGTTCTGGTTTAATGGTATATGAGTGACAGAACCATGCTTATGGCCTTTCATGCTTGCAAGTTCTGGGCACTGATACCAAGACTGCTTTGGGGACAGGAAGAAGTGGGAGGAGCCATGCTAATGATATCTGTCCTTCCCATCAGAACAAATGCTTTCCCAGGACAAGTGTCACCTAGCAAAATTCCATTTGTTTATTATTGGCCAGAACTTTGCCACATACCCACCTCTAGCTGCAAAGGAAACTATAATTGAGTATTTAGTTTTTTCAACTTTTGAAATGAAGATGGAATGGGAGAAGAAGAGTGAATATTGAGTTGAGTTAGCCTGTCAATAAGGCCTACCAGTTATGGTAGTAAACCCACTTAAAAAGTAATTATTGATATATGATAAGGAAACTAGCCATACTTTTCAGCAACTAGAGAATGATAAGGTTTGATAAACTTTTATATTCTCTGGATTGTGGTATAATAGGAACTATTGTGGTATAATAGGAAGAAGGACTCCAATAAGAAATTAGAATAAGCTTTTGAAGTAAAGGTGGAATTAATTGCAGTTGATTCGTGGTTACCAAAGGTTCAAGGGCAATTCCCTTACTATCTAACAGTCTAATTTAACTTACTTCATATACTATTACAAACACAATCTAAGGTTATTTTTTTTTTCCTCCTTTTTCTTCCTCCTCCATTCTTTGTATGTTATGAGTCATATTCTGTACTCTTTGTCTTCCCTTGGGTGACATCATTTTAGCCTTACGAATACTTCCATCTATAGGAGTCCCTCCAAAATGCACTGTAGAGGTGGTTTGTGGGAGGTAAATTCTCTCAGATTTTGCTTATCTGAAAATTGTTTAATCCCTCCTTCAAATTTAAATGATAACCTTGCCGGGTAGAGTATTCTTGGTTCAAGGCCCTTCTGTTTCATTGCATTAAATATATCATGCCACTCCCTTCTGGCCTGTAAGGTTTCTGTTGAGAAGTCTGATGATAGCCTGTTGGGTTTTCCTTTATATGTGATGTTTTTCCTCTCTCTAGCTGCTTTTAAAAGTCTGTCTTTATCCTTGATCTTTGCCATTTTAATTATTATATGTCTTGCTGTTGTCTTCCTTGGGTGCCTTGTGTTGGGAGATCTGTGCACCTCCACGGCTTGAGAGACTATCTCCTTCCCCAGATTGGGGAAGTTTTCAGCAATTACCTCCTCAATGACACTTTCTATCCCTTTTTCTCTCTTCTTCTTCTTCTGGTACCCCAATAATGTGAATATTGTTGCGTTTGGATTGGTCACACATTTCTCTCAATATTCTTTCATTCTTAGATATTCTTTTTTCTCTCTGTGCCTCAGCTTCTTTGTATTCCTCTTCTCTAATTTCTATTCCATTTACCGTCTCTTCTACTACATCTAATCTGTTTTTAAATCCCTTCATTGTGTGTTTCATTTCAGATATGGAATTTCTTAATGATTGAACCTCTGACTTAAATTTTTCCTGAGTTCTTGAATATTTTTCTGTCCCTGCATAAACATGTTTATAAATTTTATTTTGAATTCTCTTTCAGGAAGTTTGGTGAGTTCAGTTTCATTTGGCCCTTTTTCTGGGGTTTGTGAGATTTTGGACTGAACCATTTTCTTTTGACGTTTCATACTTCTGTGTGGTGCCCAGTAGTGCGCAGAAACTCCAGTCTCTGGAGCTGCTCAGCCCCTAGAGTGAGGTTGGGTGTCATAGGGGAGCAGAGCTTGTGCCTGGGAAGAGGTAAGATCTGTTTCCTAATTCTTGTCTGCGTGCCTGTCTCCAGTGTCAGAGCCAGTGGGCCAAGCACACACGTGTAAGCCTCTGTACTTTGTGTCTCTAGCTGTTGTAGGTGGGGCCTCCCTCTGTCTGGCCTGACACCAGCACAGTTTCTACCAATTTGCAAACCGGTGCCAGCAGGCTAGGAGGAAGTTGCAGCAGGCTGAATGTCACTGGGGGACCTTGGAGCTGAATAGGCAGCCAGGGGGATGGAGCACCTGAAGCTCCTCAAAGTACCCAACCAGCTGGGCAGAGCGTGCCAAGACAACCTTGTCCAGCTCTCCCTTCTCCCGCAGAGCAAACTCCATGCAAACACCGCCCCTTCAGTAGCCCTCTTGCTGCGAGGAAGCCTCTCAGACCACCCTCCCCTCCTGGACATAGAGAGGCCGGGTTGGATCCTGTCCTCCACAAATGGCTGGAATGTCAGTCTCCCAAGCACTCCACCCATCCAAGCTCCCCAACGTCCAGAGCACCACACAGTATAGGCCTCCGCTCACAAAGCAGATCTCCAGGGCTAGGTGTTCAGCAGTCCCAGGATTCCAGCCCCTCCCTGCTCCATTTCTTTTCCTCCCGCTGGTGAGCTGGGGTGGGGAAAGAGCCTGGGTCCTGCTGGATTAAGGCTTTCGTATGTTACCCTGTTTCATGAGGTCCGCTCTGTTCGTGAGGTCTGTTTACAGTCTGGTTCAGCCTTCTTTCTTGTTGCTGTTTTAGGGTTAGTTGTATTAATTAACTATATTTTTTTACTATTTGTAGTTTTGGGAGGAGTTCTCTTTCTCACCTCTCACACTGCCATCTTAAATTCTGAATGTCTATTCTTATCATTCCTAGTCAACATTGTCCTTGAAGTTCTAGTCAGTACAGTAAGGCAAAAGAAAGGAATAAAACATTGTAATGAAGCTGTAAAGCCATCTCTATTCACAAAGGACAAGACTGTCTCTGTAGATATTACCAAGGAATCTCAAAGCAACTGAAAGAAATGAGAATTTAGAAATTTCATAGTTATGAGGTCAATTTAAAAAAACAAAGTATATGTTTATACTAGGGATAAATAGAAATAAAATTAAACTTAAAATCTCAAAACTTAAAATATTATGGAATAAACTTAATACAATTTGTGAATGTTCTTTGTACTGAAATAAACAAGTTTGAGGGATATGGAGTGGAGAAATATACCATATTCATGATTCATAAGACTTAAGTTCATTAATTTGTTAAATTTCCCAACTTAATTTGTCAGTTCGGTTAATCCAAGTCATAATATCAACAGAATATTTATGTGCCCCCACAATTCATATTGAATCTTTGATCCCCAGTGTGATATATTTGGAGGTGGAGTCTTTGGAGATGATTAGGTTTAGACGAGGTCATGGTTGGGGTGGATCCCTTCTTCAGATGAGTGTCCCTAAAAGAGGAGGAGAGACCAGAGTTGTCTTGCTCTCTCTGCCCTGTGAGGACAAAGGAGGAGGGCCACAGTCAGTAAGTCAGCAGGAGGGTATGGAGAAAATTAACTTTTGTTTTTTAATTCATTGAGATTTTGGGGTTATTTGTTACTTCTGCCCAATCTAGCCTGATACAGTAGAATGGTTATAAAAGCTGGTTTTTTTGGCTGTCTTCATTCCTCACCTAACATTCAGCTTCAGAGCACAATTTTTTACTACACACCAGTGTTAATTGTTTGTGTAATAATGGTTATTGTGTGTTGTGATGTTGCAGCTCTGAAGTGTTGTAAGTATGCAGACCCACTCTGCGGTATGGTCATGCCCATCAGTTGTCTCTTCTGAGTTAAGGCTGGGGAGAGATGAGCATCAGTGTCAGCCCTGGCCAAGGCCTCCTGTTGTCGGGCAGTCCAATCTGGGGAGACCTCCCTGTGTGCCCGGTGAGACCTGCACCTGGGAGAGGGTTCTTGACTCTGATTGAGGAAGAATTCAGGTGCAGGCTGAGCAGATACAAGCAAAGAGTAGTTTAATAAGGCAAAGGACACACTCAAGGAGCAGATGGGAGTGAGCTCGAGAGGAGAGCAGCCTGGTGGGGCTCGGGTTGGGTGGTTGTATGGCTGGAATCTAAGCAAGGGTGGACTATTCACTGGGGTAAATGGGGCTTTCTGGGGATAGGGAGGGGATTTCCAGGAAATAGGGTGATGCCCTGTTTTTGTCCTTTGATGGTCTGCTTGGAACTGCCTTGGCGCCAGGGGGTGTGGTTTTAGTATGTTGATGAGCGTGTAAGGTGTTTGGAGGTGAAGTCAGGGTCAACTTCTCCATGTTGGAACCAGTCAGTTTTAGCAGATCTGGTATCTATACCCTCCCTTCCCACATCCAGAGAGAACAGTTTACATGGAATGTTTAGAATATAAACAAGAATCTAACCAAATGTAAATACCAGTTGAAGTCCCCAGCCCCCTTCTGGTTGTGTCTGGCTATCCACCTACTATAATACTACCACAGAGAACAACCCTCTTATTTTTTATTTTGCAAATAGGTCATCATATTTGTTAAGTGCTCTGATAATATTATTTCACTAACTCTGGTACTTCTCAAATAAGTCATGTAATTCAAGGATGCCAGTATTTAAAAAAGGTCAATTTTCATATATTATTTTCTAATATTACTATTTTTCTCTAAATTATGTGGTACTTTATGTACTTCCCTTTCTTGTTCTATGGTTTAGTCCATTTTTCTCAACATACCCCAAAAAAGTGGCCACATTTTTCTATATCTTCATTGTCCTGGCAAAGAATTTAAGTAGAAGCAACAGAATCTAACTGAGGAAAAATGATAACTGAGCATTTCTGAATTTTAACCTTATATATATGCTTCAGATGTAGTCTGTCTGCCTGAAATATTGTTGAAAGTACTTAACTACTTGTAACATCTGAGATTTCTGCTTTGACTTGCCAGAAATCAGGAGAAAAATGTTTCCTACTGAAGCCAAAGTTCATATTGTTAAAAAAAATTCCCCAATGAAAAACTCTTCTCACAGCACATGACTTAGTGTGGCACAACGTAATTAAATTTAATTCCATCCTCTCTTATTTATTTTACATTTCAAGTGTCTCACATTAAAATGATTTCTCTTGGAAGAAAAGCCAACTTCTGAAGTATTTATATGGCATGAGGCAATAATTGTATAGGGTCACAGGTTACTTCTGAGACTTCAGAATTTTGAAACACCTTTTTCTGAACTTTCGAGCAGACTAGACAGAATTCGGTAACAAAGAAGGCGAGGAATCACTCAAGGATCAGCTCCACAGGAGCCTGTGATATTTTGTGTGAAAAAGGGATAGTGCAGGTGACTTGAGAGGGAAAAGAACTGATTATACATTAAGAAGGTGCATGAGCATACCAGTGTATTCTCTTGCAATCTACCCTGGCTCTTAGCCTCAACAGTACTTCGGGGGTGGGGGGGGGAGAGATCAAAGATGTTTACTTGAACAGAAGCACAGTGAGGTTCGCAGGCGTATTTTCCTTTAACATCAAAGATGTGCTCCTGAAAAGTCTTCAAAAATATAGATACTATTTTAAGCCCCTGAGGTTTTGAGATTATTTGGAAATTTTGAGAGTAACAAGGAGATGCTATTAATGATTATGCCAAGTAGCCTGAATGATCCTGGACTTTAAAAAGGCCGACTAGGATGTATGCCTACATTTTCTCATTGGGTTTTAAAATATTAATAAAGAAAAATAACTACATAATACAAAATACAAAACAATACAAAACACAAAAACATTTATGTAAATAAAATAAGTACAGAGGCACTGAAACTTCATTTAACTTTACACTCTGATTTAGTGTTTAGTTGGTTAGGTGGTGATAAGCTGAAGCCAGAAATAGATTGAAGGTTCCTGTTGTCCTTCTTGCTGAATGGTGCCTGAGGTGGATCCTGCTTTGAAAACACCCTGTAGTTATGAATTCCATAAAACCCACGGAGGTTAGGAACCTGAACACCTGGCATGGAACTGCATTTCCCAAGATGCCCTGCTGGGAGATGGGCACCAACTCCCAACTCTTGCTCTCACTGTACAGGTAGAGGAGCCACTGTAGGTGCCACAGAATAAAAAAAAAACACAGGCAAGGAAATTTTCAGAAATGTTTTGTGCCTTGATTTAAGAAATCCAGTTCATGATTTTAAAAGCAGAGGAACACAAGGCAAGGTTAATGCTTGATTAACCAGGATAGAGGTGGTGAAGGAAGTTATGAATACCCAAATCGATGGTTACAATAAAACTAAAATATGATATACAATAAAATGATTGTCAACTTATTTGGTTCAAATTGCATCAGATGTTTGAAAACACATTGGGGGGTCAGTATTCTATATCCATATATGAAAATAATAGACATCCTTAGCTCAGGATTATGAAACATGTAAATTCTTTGATGAAATATGGCTAGATCCTCTGTCTGTTGGGATATCTGTCTTCTCGCTGCCCGACCTTCTCTCTGTTTCTCTCCCTCTCCTCCCTGCCCTTTGTTCCCCTCTTGCCCTCCCTCTCCTCTTCCCCTGCCTCCCCTCTCTCTGATAGAACGAGACCTGCGTTGGGCTGAGAGGTAGAGACGTGTGCATGTCCCTCTCCTCCCCTCTACTGCGTTCATTCAGTGCCTCCGAGGCCCCTGCTGTGTGGCTGTGCGTGGCCTTCTCGCTGCTTGGTAAAGGGTGACGCGTTTCTGCATGGCCGTGAATGCACCTGGTGGCCATCCCTGCGGTGTAAGGCCAGATGTGAGAGGCGGCCGCCTCATTTAGCCGCCTTTGTACGGACAGGACACTGACCAGGAGGGTAGCGGATGCCTTCTTGGGAATGGCAGGGCCCAGCCGGAGCTCTGTGGGGGTCTTCCAGTTGGTGCAGGGCTGCTTTCTCCATATAGTACACACGGTCGAACTTTGGCCCTCATATGCTCTGGAACCAGGACGAGCCTCTGGACAGTTTCTTACTGCAGCCATTCATGCAGCTTTCAGTCTGTGAACCCAGGTGTCAGTGATATTTTATGGTGCTCATTATAATGCCAAAGAATTCCCACCAGCTGCTTAGATCTTTACCTTTACGAGATTCTTGAAGGTGCGGCAGGTGCTGTGAAATTGGGAGTTTTAATATTCTTGATGCTTTTCTTTATTTTGGTCCAGTATTACCATGTCCACATCTTTCAATCACATATTATGGATCAACATGGCTCTCCAGATCACAAAATGAGTGGCAGAGAGGCTCCAGGCCCCCCCCCCCCCACCCCCCCGCCAGGGGGTGTGTGCTGCCGCACACTGGCCCAGAGGCTTGCTGCAGTGCGTGGCGCTCACTGGCAGAATGGGCACTGTGCGGCCATGGCCTGGGCTTGCCTCAGCAGCGCGCTGGGATGACCGTGCTCACCACAGTCAGGATTCAGAACCAAATGCTTTTACGCGTGTTTTGTTTCAGAGGTGTGCAAACATATATGGCATTCTGTCGTAGAGGCTGTCCGGTGGACCCTTTCTCATCTGCGCTGCCTCCTCCTGCCCCATCCACATACTTACTTGCATGTATTCCTGTCCCTAGCACATTCCCCTCCCAGAAGCAGACTTTCAGATGAAGTCTGCTTCCCCCAGGGCCTCTCGGGGTAAATCCCTTCTCACACCTTCTCCGGGACCTCCCTTGGTTTATTACTTCCCCGAGGGTGGGGATGGCTCCTGCAGGCCCACATCTCGGTAGTAGCAAATAGTCAACTAAAAATGGGAGGAAATGTCTCCATTTTCCTCGGTGCTTGATTTTGGGAAATCCTCTTCCTTTTCTTTCAACTCCCCAGCTCACAGTGAATGGGCTTCCCCCAGGATCCAGCTTTTCTGGGGCAGCTGCTAAAGGTTACTCTGGTGATGTGTCCTTCATTCTGTTGACAGTTTACCTCTGATTTTTTTATCTTTAATTATCTTGTAATTTTTCCCTAATAATTCTGAGTTACTGACCATAGAGAACTACCTATAGAGGGAGAACTAAAAATATATCTCTTTTCTCATGGTCCCAAACACATTTAAAAAAAAGTATCCTTTCTCTAAATCTTCTTTTTTTTTTTTTTTGGATAAAAAGCATACTATGGAGGGGGGATTAAAACAAGCAAACAGTTAACACAAAACACACACAGACTCACATATTGGAATCTTATGCCAGTGATTCAGAGCATGTTTTTAGTGTTGTGAAGTAGTAAGTGGCTTAAATGGATTTTACTGAAGTTTCAGAAGACTCTGATCTCTACCAGGATAGTTGAGTGAAAGGCTGCAGGCGTGCATATGTTTTTGTAGCTACATACCTACCCCTGGTACTACTGCTGGCAGGAACATCTTTGCATAAAAGAGTGACAATATTTGTAATTGAATCTAAGAGGCATAATAATAACTATATTTCCTTTTAAGGGAAACTTAATAAGGGAACAGTTTTTATTGAAATAAGAACAACGTCAAGAAAAATCATACGTAGCAGGAAGAAGGTTGTAGAAAGGAAGGAATGAGTTGGGCATTAGATATTTGGGATAAAGGGCATGAGAAATTGAAGACAAAACCATGCAAATAATTATTCTAATATGATTTAGAGCTGGAATCCAAACAGTAACAACTGCTCATTGATGACCTGATCTAATGCTCAGTTAAGTATTTTATATATCATTTGCTTTAATAATCACATTCACTCTGCAAGGTAGGTATGGTTTTTCCCATTTTTATAGATGAGGAATGGAGGCTCAGAGAGAGCCAATAACCCAAGTGACACGGCTGGTGGGAGGCAGGATTTGAGTCTAGGTCTCTGATGACTTCATGGTCTAAGTCTTTCTACTTCCTCAAAAATGGTGAGACTGAACAAAAAGCCAAAGGGTTGGCTTGCCAGTTGATGTTGAAACTCCTGGCTCTGACTTCCTACTTACAATTTCTGTGTACATTTTCTTTTATTTTTTTCAAGATTATTTAATCAAGAGTTACATCATGTAAACATGTATGGGATTATTTTAGATTCGTGGAGAGCATTTTTAAATGATGTCATTCAAATCAGCAGCCAATGCTATCATAAATCTCATATTGAAGGTAATGTAGTGTGTTCTTTAGCACTAATAAATTGAGAATCTCAAAATTGAAGAAATTGGAGTTTTCTGGCGAGTTCGGTAACTTGTAGATGGACTTAAGAATCCCCCTTTTAATCATTTCAACTCCATTTCTCAAGCTCGATAAGCACTACATTTCTTGCTATGTGTCATGGGAACTGTTTTACATTTTTAAAAAGTCTTGGGAGCCTGGAAGTGACTTTTTGAATACAAAGCACAGTCATATCTTGCTGATGAAAGGTTTGTGTGAGCACATGCTATTTCATTTCACCAGCCCTTGTGCCAGTGTTATGGATGAGAGTGGATAAGGGAGACCCTTAATTGTAATATGAATGCTTGTGGTCCAGGCAGGTGCATTACTAGCGTGGGTCTGGACAGAAAGGGATCCCGAACCCGTAGGAACTTGTCTAAACTTCCCATTCTTAAGCAAGGTCTGTGATTTCTAAATTAGTGGTTTCTGCTTTGATGAAGCATTCCACCAGGAGCATATAATGACATCTCTGATTTATTGATCCATTTATTGCTGTGTTTATATATAATACCTTTTGTCCAAAGTTCTAGACACTGAATAAGCTCCAGAAAGAGATTGTTCTTAAAATCACTCTTTGAACAATAAGCATAATATGAAATGATGTAAAAAGAACTTTGTGTCATTATTTCACTACAGTTACCTGTGGTGAAATATGGTTCGTTTTTGTGGAATTGCATATTAGTGTAAATACATTTATTTTCATCTATATCTGTATGATGAAAAATTATTTGTTTATTGCTGTGGACACTAGAGGGCTGGAGAATTAATTCTCCCACCACAAATTGGGTGTGTGTCCTGGGTAATTTAATGAAAGACTCTGAGCTTTAGGTTCCCTCTCTGTTGAGAATATATGGGGCTGGACAAAGATCAATGAGAAATATGGAGCTGAATGAAGATCAATTTCTTGTCCTCCTTTCTCCTTTACCCTTGTTGAATGCTATATACCCTTTGCTGTTTCTCTGTTTTGGGTATCACTAATCCCTCTCTCTGGAGTGCCTTCGCCTTTTGCCAGAACCCTACCCGTTGTTTCTTTTAGACTATCAGTAAGAAAAGAAATGTTCCAGGGAGAAAGTAAAAATTGAACATGGGTCATGGGAAGGATAGTAAGT
This sequence comes from Smutsia gigantea, assembly GCA_032199065.1. Classification (NCBI taxonomy): domain Eukaryota; kingdom Metazoa; phylum Chordata; class Mammalia; order Pholidota; family Manidae; genus Smutsia; species Smutsia gigantea. The sequence goes on along the minus strand of JAVSCE010012431.1, from coordinate 720,573 downwards.
TCACTAGATATTAGGCTCTGAAATGGTTTCATCTTTCAAATACTTACTGAGCAATTGCCCTGTGCCGCACACTGAGCTGGAGATAAAACTGGAAAACCACGGGTGACCCCAGCCGTCCTGTCGCTCACAGGTAGCATGGGAGACTGCGTGAGCCAGTGAGTTTATAAAGTCTCCTCTGTGGAGGCTGAGAGGTGCTATAGACATACCTTTTGGAAGTGATAGAAGAGGAATTATCTTCCTGATAGTCACACACAAATGCTCATACTCAATTGTGTTCTGATATGGCACCATCACAGAGATTAGATGATGAATCCACAGTTGTGTCTGTATCCTCATCAGCCAGGATGACATTCATTCAGAGTTTAAGTGCATCTTGCCACAGAGAAGCAAGGTAGACCTCCTGACCCAATATAGCAACTAAAAATTACTTAATTTTTTATCAAGGAAGTAAATGCATAGAGTTTAAAAATCAAACGGTGCTTCAAGGTTTATAACAACAACAAAAAAGCGGTGGTTCCCCTACCAGTCTCCAGCCATCATCTAGTTTCTCTACTAGAAGACCTGTGAGTGCTTTCAGCTCTCAAAGCAGTTTATTCGGGTATTTACCTACGTATTTAAAAGTAATATATTGTTATTTATTCATTTATAAATTTTAAGCACTATTATATATTGACTACTTATAAAAGTAGATGAGGGTTTACTTTTCTAATAACACCACCTTCTTCCAAATAGTTATATCGCACGTGCTGATTAAATTAGTGTTCAGCATTGTGTGACATTATAATCCTAATATGTTATGTCTTATGGCATTATGATGGTATATTATCACTAAGTGAAGTGGGGTATTCTGAAGATAGTTGCTTTTTTATACAACTTTTGTTTTCCTTAGAGTTAATAATTGCTTCCTATTTTCATTTGCTTGTTTTCTATATATTTATATCTTCCTATGAAGTTTAGGATCAGAGTCAGTTTAGTGACAGGAAAAAATAGCAGTGGCTTAAATAAGGTAGGAATTTGTTTATCCCCTGGAAAGTAGAGTCTGTAGGTGAGTAGTTCAGAGTTGTTCTGGCAGCGATGTGAGTGTCAGTATTTAAGGCTTCTTTTATGTTACGCTTTTCTGTTTTCCATATACAGTTTCTACCGTATAATTCAGGATAGCTACTTAAGCCCATCTATTTGCCACATTACATCAAGAAGTGGGGAGAAAGAAAAAAATAAGAGCGTACCTCCTTTCATTGAGGATTCTTCCCAGGAGCATCAAATGTCACTTCCACTCACAGTCCATCGGCCAGGGCTTAGTCAGTAGGTGCCCCTAAGAAGCCTGTGACTAAGAATATGAGAAAGGAAATTGTGGGACACTTAGAAGTTCGGCCACACTTCCCAAGTAGTCCAGTAAAACTGTAAAACCTTCCAGCATTATGTCATAAGCTTGAAGCATTCCTAGTTCTGTAAGGACAAAAGAACTGCAAAAAATTCTAACTTATATTACTGGTAAGGTTGATAGCTTTAGTATCATTATGCATAGTTTTGTATGTGTGTAGGATAAGACAAATAGTAATTATCAGTCTCCTTTAGAATAGACTTGTTATAAGAGAAGGGAAGGAGATCTGTAAGATTTGACAGGGATAAGTAAAAAGCCAGTATGTTGAATTTTAATTGGAACTATTAGCATATCATTGGCATATTATATCATGATATATTTTGTCTTATAAATTATATATTATGTATTTTCTAGCTCTGTCAACTGAAAGAGTCTAGAAACAATGAGCAACCCATCATCAATGTCTAGCTAGCACCCAGATTAAGTTCTTTAAATGCCATTTCCTCTGAAAGAAACCAGGGTCCTTGGAGAAATGGCCGATTCTAGATCTGGGTTAGGAACTATAAAAGGTAAGCTTGGAAAAATTTATTATGCCAGAATTCAAGGAAGCTATCAGAACTATTAGAGTTTGTCAAAAGGACACAGGGGCCAACTTAAATAGGCTTATATGGCCAAAGATGGGGCAGTTCGAGCGTCAGTAAGAAGACACATTCAGTGGATTGAAGCACGTGAGCACATCAATATGCTTGAATTCGTAAGTTCCTGTGACCCTCCCCCAGCGCACTGGTCATCACTGGAAGTTACTGGGAAAGTACCTCATTATTTTGAAAATTGGTAAATAGAGAATAATCAGTAATTTTCCTACCTTTCCAGTAGGAACATGTCAGGTAACCAAAAAGTGGGTAAGAGGTCATTTATTTTTTTCTTCATATAAATATTCCAGTTAACAAATTAAGAAGGAAAGATAGAATAAGAGTGACGGTGTTTTGCAATCACTAACGAGTGAGTGGATGCAGGCACTGATCAATGGCTGCTAACATCATCTTTATGCAGCTGCTGATTGAAATGCAGAGCACAACCTATGAAGTAGTCTAGGTAGAAAGAAACTTGAACCTAAGTCTGTTCAAAGCTCAGGATCTAATGACCAGTTTGCAGGAATTACAGTGTAGGGGAGGGAACATTAACTGGCACCATAGAGAGGCAATCAGCACAATTCAGGCAGTCTCAAACGAAAGGAAAAATTAAATATCTTCAACAAAAATTTTGCAAGAAATAAGAGAGGAAAGGAAAGCTACTGACACTCTGATAATCTCTGGGATAATAATATTGTGATTATGTGTTAAAAGGGATATTTTAGATGTGTACTGATATATTTACAAATGGTATGTATGGCCTAGATTTTATTCAAAATATTCAAGGAGGAGGGAGAAATAGATGGTGATAAAAAGAAACAAGAGTGGCCACAAGTAAATCATTATTGAGCTGGGTGATAGGTACCTGTGCTCCCTACCTTGTACATGCTTGACATTTTCCTAATCAGAAGGTAAATTTGTGGCCATTTTCCATTGTCTTCCCATTTCCAATGGTGTTACTGTGAAGTCTCACACTGTTCTTACCATCAGCACTTTGTATATGACCTTTTAAATTTCTCTCCAGAAGACGTTAGGGTCTTGCTCTTATCCATGGTGTTTTAAAACTTCACAACGATGTACCTTGGTCTGGGCTTTTGTTCATCCTTTGTGCAAAGCGCTTACTGACACATCAGTCTACAAATTCAGTTTTTGGTGCTGGAAAATTTTTCTCTTATTATTGATTTGATAATTTCTTGCCCTTTGTTTTACTTATTGCTGATTCTTGCAGCATTTACTAGTTATAGGTCAGATTCTTGCAGTGAGCTGCTTATATTTATGGTTTCTGTCTTATTATCAATCTCTTGTTCTTTAATTCTCCTTTGTGGAACAACTTTAATTTTGGTTTCTAGTATTGCTATTCAATGTGTTTCTTTCTTCTACCATAATTGTAATTTTTAAGAGTTTTTTCTTTTTTTTATCTTGTTCCTTCTTTACTGTCTTCTGCTTCCCCCCCCACAAATTTTTTTCTTATCTTTTAGAGAACATTTTTTAAGTTTTCTTCTACTTTGCATAGAAGTTTTATTTGAGTTTTTTTTTTTACATGGTGGGGAGGATACCCTTTCATACTACAGGCTTTTCTCAAATGCTGGCAGTCCCTTTCACTAAAAATCAAAGAACTCATAGGATCAAGAATTTTGCTGTTTCATTGTGTGACCACTGACTGTCAGTCTCTACAGTATTTTGAGTCCAGCAATCTCTTCATGGACAGTATAACCCCAGAGCCTGCATTCTGGAGTCCCACGGGTGGGGGACATGGGAGGGAGTTAGGCATCTCCCTGTTCTGAATGGTATGTTTCATTAAAGCCCCCTGAATTTAGTAGGTATGCATCCCCTCAGCTCTTCCTGGTATTTCCAAGTACATGGTCTCTATTTTGCACATTCTGCATAGAATAATCATCCTGTCTGTTGGGCTAGAGGAGAGGGTCTAGGTCTCTGACTGTATTTCTATGACTTCCAGCTGGTTCTGAGGCCGTCAGCCCCGTCTTCGTCTTCTGGAGGTGTGCCCAGGTCCTCTCACTCTTGACGTTGCTGGTCCCGCCTTCTTTGTGCTCAGATAAACTAGAATCCTCTGACTCCTGAGCCTTCTAAGTCGGGAATAATAAGGAGGTTTCAACATGTCCACACATTCAACTGATAATACTTTCCTCCAAAACTATGTTGATATGAGCTTCCGTTTGGGTAAGGTTCATGACATGATAGTTCAGGATTGATGGGCTTGGCTAGAAAAGGTTGTGAGCAAGTGTTTCAAAGAGAGTCTTGGAGAGTAAACAGCAATTTGATGGTATCAACTGAGAAGCTGAGCAGTTTGATGCTTATTTAAGCAGATTGTCAGTATGTGTCTGAAATAAACAAGTTATTTGCTGCTTTTTCCCCCCCTGGGCAAAAGTTTCTTGGACTAGTAAAGTCATGTTGGTGAAGACAGTCCAAGACTAGTTCCATATTATTGAAGATAGCACACTAAATGGGTGTAGGGGGTGTCATTTCTCACTAGTAATAGTATAGTGAGAAGGATTCAATAGCCATTCTGGGAATTGGTGGGAAAACGTAGATTCTTGCTTGTGTGACAGGACTGTTTGGGTTATACAACAGTAGCAATTCTCAAATCTCAGTGGTTTAACATAGATGACTGATGCTGTATCCCATGGGGCTTGGCAGGAGACCCTGCTTTATATGGACCTGGCTGGTAGAGGCCACAGCGTTTCAACAATTCCCTCTTAACTCATGGAGAGGGAAAGAAGGTGAAGGAGAGAGCTTTGCACCGACAATTAAATGCTTTGCTGAGGGAAGCATACCGCTTCTGCTCACAGCCTGCCAGCCAGAACTAGTCACAGACTTCTTCCTAATTACTAGAACTGGCTAGGGATTGTTTTCTTCCATTAGCACAGGAAGTAGAGGTCAACAATAGTCAGTCGATCACAGTGCTTAGGAAACAACTAAAGATTAATTATACCAATAGAATAGCATCTTAAATATTTTGTCCTTTCTTAAGTATTGGGCTTTGTTTCTTACTGACATCCAATTCTCATGGACTGCTGTCCATATTAAAACCCAGCCTTAGCTTTTGCAGGCAATATTCTAAGAACTCTTCACTTTCTTTTCATCTCCCATCAATGAAGACACGGGATGATAATATGGAGTTGTTATTTACTGATTTTCAATAGCGCTCTTCCCACTAGGCTTAGGAATTAGGTATTTTGCAACAACTGGAAACGTAGGACATAAAAAGAACAGTGAAATTTATATTGCAAAGTATCTAAGCTTGGTTTAGTCTCAAAGGAATCTCCTATCTCCATCTCTCACGCTAAATATGTTTCTTTTATGGCATTTCCTCCTCTACACTAGTAAATGTTTTTGCTTCCATCTGGACTCAATTCTGAGCTGTGTCACTGATGACATTGTCCAGACTATAGTGCAGATGGGATTAGAGAAAAGGAATGTCTGTAATCACACACACAAGTGCTCTTACACAACAGAAGACTTATAATCCAATAGTCTTATGTAATATGCTCCATGTGTTTGAGTGGGACACAGTGTGATATGGGTATTATCGAAGATTTACCTACTTGTTTTTGGAACAGTATGAACTTTGCATGCTGTCTGTTAACAGCATATATTTTTGCAATTATATTGCATTGGATTTTAATGTCCATTCTCCTAGACAAAAATATAAAAACATTTCCCTTTTAGAGCAGAGCTAACAGCTAAAACTTTCTGAGTGCTTGCTGTGTGCCAGAGAGAATACTCAGTGTTTTATATGGATGACTCATTTAATTCTTAAAACAGCCTGCAATGTTGTGTTATTATTTACCCATTTGGAGATGGGAAATAGACTGAGGGAGGCTGAGGAACCTGCCCACATAGTTGGGGTTCTGACTGAGGCAGCTTACTCCAGAACCAGTACTTTCAGCTGTGGCCAAGGCCCCCCAGAGTCTGCCCTTCCCCATACACCTACTTGGTAGTTGCGTGTTCTATTGGAGATTTATGAAAAGTGAAATTATTATAGACCATGGTGTTTAAACATAATTGTAGAGAACCCTGAATGTTTAACAGTATTTCCCAAAGCCCTATAATTCCAAGATACCACAGCGAGGATTTTTTTTTAATGGATTAAAAAAAAAATCTCCAACCCTGATGCAAGGTAAAAAAGACAAAAAAAAAAGTGTTTGTTGGGCTAGAATTTCTACACAAGATTGAAATTTAAGTTTCAAATGCTATTAAAAAAGAAACTACTGTGAGTTTTTTTGTTGACTTGTTCTCTGTATAGTCTTTGGGAAGTTACATTCATTCAGTTTTAGCTTCCTTGTCTGAAAATCAGGTTATAAGTACCTGTAACACCTCCCTGGTGGTTGGGATAATCAAATGGGGCGGCGTAGGTTCTGTGAAGACACATAAGAGGTTCCCCTCCTTCACCCAGCCCAGCACTCCTTCTCTTTCCCCTTCTCTTCCTTTGCTTCATCATCATTTGTACATATTCTAGTGGTTGAAACCATCAGAACTTAGACATGCCTTTGGGTTGACGTTATGTTGTGTTACGTGAACATCTGGATCTATGGAATTCCTGCAATTTGTTAAAAAATCAGCAGTGAATTAAGTTGAAGTGTTTTCCAGAATTGAACAGGTGTTTCATGAACACATCTAGGTGTTTAGATTCTTGTAAACAAAGCCTAAAGCAGCATAGAATTGAGGCAAAATTTGGATTTCTAGAGATAATAAAGCTATTATACTCTGAGAGCAGTAGGTTCTAGGGTAATAAGCCAAAAATCAATTAGCTTAAAATTTGAAGAAACTCAACTCACAAAATTTACTCCATCTATTCAATTTACTAAAAATTTGTTTCTTCTAAACTATTTAAAAAGTTTATGTAAATTAGGGAAGAATATTAACAACTTACAATGATTTATGCCAAATCTTATGTGATCAGCTGTCTTATAACAGCAGTAGAGAACCTTCAATTTACCAAAACCTAAGATCACAGAGTATTTTATCTACTATAAATATATTAATAGTCAGAAAGTATATTTTAAAGTCAACAAATTTTAAAGATTAACATGGATTTTGTCAGTTTATGCTGGTTTTGTTTAGATCATATTTTAAATAATTTTTTTATTTTGCCAAAATTTTAACATTTTATACTTTTGTCTTTAATTTCTTAAGTAAATATCAATCCTACTTTATAACTTACAGCAATTAGCTAAAACTTATTATCAATTCCTAGTACATTTCTTATTTTATCTTTCTGTATTTGGAGATTTTTAAGCAACTTATTTTTTGGAAATTCCTTTATCGTTTTATTTATGGCTAACAAATACAAAATTTTAGGTACCAATTATATGATTAATTCTAATACTCCCTTCCTGGCTTCCCTCTTCACTTCTTTTTGGTTGGGTTCAATGTTTTCACACTTTATATTTCATGCCTCTTCTTTTGACAAACTGCTACCAAGCCGGCACATCCCAGTTGTTCCTTGTAAAAAAAAGAAGAGTATTTTACTGTTGGGATATTGTTTAGTTACTTCTGATTTATTTGAATGCTTTCGAATGTCACTTCTAATATTGCAAACTTTAACTACTCTTAATTTTTATTTTCATTAGTTCCTTACATATGTCAGAGTGTCTGCAGGTAGAATATAAGTATCGCTATTGTTAAGAAGTTCTCTAAGTGAGCATTTAGAGCCTGGGTTGAAAGCCACTGTCTAGAATAATGATTTTCAGTTTGCAAGGTCCATTATCGGTGGAACCTGGTCTCCTCATTCAGGAGGCTCTGTGAACTGGTATGAGCTTGACAACTAGATCAGAGGCTGAGAATTCTGATAGAGTAATTGGAATCAGGCTATTGCCTACCAGACATCAAATTTCCCCATTTATAAATATTGTGCAATGATTTTATTCCTAGTTTCCCCATGTTCAGTTAGCCATTGCCACTGATTCCTGTGGGTCAAAACACTCCTATTACTGCCCTATCGCTACAGCAGATATGGCTGTCCCACCTGGCTTCTGCCATGCTGGATCTCTTGATTGCCATTAAAATCAGACAACCAGATTCCTTTGCCACGTCTCTCCCCATCAGCTATGATTTACAGGAGACAGATCTCACACAGCTTTCTGCTTTTGTGAAAGGGTGTCCCTCCCAAGAGTTGTGATCAGGGAGTGGCTGAGCAGGCTGTGCATAAATAGATCAAGCCAAGCTTTTTCATTTTCATGGAATTTTGGTCTCCTTCCTCTACAGAATGTCAGGGATTTAAGTTCTGGCACTTTAATTTCACTGATTTCAAGCCATAGTTGAGTCCAAGCTCAATTAATCAACCCAGTGGACTTTTACTGTTACCCATGAACATTAAATCCCTCATTCTGGACTATACTGTATCTGTTTCCTCTGTTCTAAAGTAATATTAGAATCCATTTTTATACCTTTATAAAATATTAAAGCCCTTGTTTTTAGGAAATACACAGCAAATTATTAGGGTAAAAGGGGCATTAGGCATGCAACTTACTCTCAGATAATTCATAAAAAGTTATAAATCTACTTTTATATATGCTCCCCAGATTCCTGATTATTTACATAGCTAAGGTCCTGTAATTCTTCAGGTGTGTAGGTGAGTCTATCTGGGCGAGGCCTTACTCTTCTCTGATCAGGCTCTGCTGGGACCTGACTTCCATTATGGACTTGGAGACAATGAGGGATGTTGGGGATAGGTCCTCAGAGGAGAGGCATTTTCCTGTTAGTCACCTGCCCCTGGTGCTCGCAGGGGAATGTTGGTTCCGCTCTGCTAGGAGGGACAAGGCTGCTTCTGTTGATAGGAAAAGTCCAGGGGGATTTGGGGACTCAGAGTTCTCAGCTTAGTCCTGTGTGACCAGCGCCCTCACCTCATCTCTCAGGGTTCTACTCCTTCCCCAACAATTCCTTGCCTTAGCGTAAGAGATGTGTCAAGGCTACACATTTATCTGGTGTTGCAAGTCCTAAACGTTTATGTTCAGGCTTTGTACTTGATCTTTGGCCATATCTGCTGTGGATATAGATAAGGGAGGGACTCTTTTAAAGTTGCTACAGAGCCTTTCCGATTTTTGGCCTGTGCACTGTGTTGTGCATTTTTAGCTTTCAATATGTCTTCTTCCTGTGATTTTCTCTAGCGTTCTCAGAAGAAGCCATCACATGACACACTTTTTATAATGGCTGCTATCATGACAGCAACTGAATGCTACATTCACTCAATCTCTCCATGTCTTGTTCTCCATTTGCACCCTCTTCCATGCCGCCACTGGTACTGTGGTGACCATAGGGCTGCGTCATGCCCTGGGTCTACTGATGTCCTCCCCGCACCCCTTTCCCACTGAGTAAGCATGTTGTTCATAGGCCCACTGAACATGTAAGCAAACCTAACCTAGAATCCATTTTTGAGGTTCTGTTTCCTAGGACCTGTCCTGTTACCAATTACTCCAAATTTTAGGATCCTGGAAGAGAATAAATACTGTATCCAAAGAGATTGATTAGGCAATATGTGTTTCTGGATGTAACGATAGACCAGCATTTTTTTTCTATAGGGGTTATTGTTAGGTCATTTGGAAAAATTTGAGTAAGATCTGTAGATTAGAAAACAATATTGCATTCATATTAATTATTTTAAAATTTTCATAATCATTCTACGGATATGTAAGAGAATATCTTTGATCCTTGTTTTTAGGAAATACACAGCAAATTGTTAGGGTAGAAGGGGCATTAGGCATGCAACTTTCAGATAATTCGTAAAAAGTTATAATAATTACGCACACACACATCCAGAGAAAAGAATGCCAATGGGTATGCTGTTAAACATTGGAGAATCTGAGTGAAAGCATACAGGAGTTCTTTATATTACTTTTGTTACTTTTCTGTACATTTAAAAATATTTCCACATAAAAAGTTAGGAAAGGAGGAGTTGAGGGCAGAAAGTTGTTTAATAAAGGGACAAAGACATGGGCAAGGTTAAAGGAAACTGATGAGGGGCGCTGAGCACCCAGGGCTGGCGACAGGAAGGAACTGCTGTCCATGCTGGGTCTGCAAGAACGAGTTGATTCGGCAGTTAGGAGAACCCAGGAAAAGCTGCAGCCATTGGAGAGAGCAGCCAAACAGGAGCCCCCAGCCTGTGGCTCAGCAAGAAAGAACTCAGGGAGATGAGCGCCCCGACCGTCTTCTGGTCTTCTGTTCTCCTCTGTCTTAGTTCAGGTCCTCCAAAATGACACTGAGAAGGAATGAGTCATGCAGGTGTTTACTGAGGAAATGCCTGTGAGAAAAAATAGAGGGGGGCTGAAGGAGGCTGTGAGAATCGTCCGACTACCACCTAATGCTTGCAGAGAGGATAAATAGGATAAGTCCGACTGTGATGCAGTTCTAATAAAGCTTTGAAAAAGCCACTGGGAAGTCCTCAGGCCAAGCTGTCCATCAGAGGGGTTTGGGGCTTGCAGGAATAGGCTTCCTATAGTTTCTCTGCTGTGCTGAAGGGTTGTCTGTGAGTTCCATGTGGGCAGTGTGCCCTTGATGCCATGAAGGATTTCAGAACGCACCACCTGGGTCTGTCTGTTAGTTACCTGCCCTGCGGTTGGAGATCTGCGAGGTGCATTTTTATGGCTTTCATACCCTCCATTGACTGACCAATTGAGAGCTAGAGGGCAAAGGAATCAGGTTAATAAAGGTCTAATTTCTTAAAGAAGTTTGGGGAAAGTTGGACTAAGATGGAATTGGATGGATCTGCAGAGTCCAACAGAGCCCTTGAGTTAAAAAAGAAAATTTCAGGCAGGTGTGGGCCCCTGAAGATAACCTGGGCAGCTGTCCTCAGAGGCTGGGTGCAGTGAGGTCAGGCAAGGTACAACCAATCTTTTGCCAGTGAGGTTTGAAAAGGAAAGAAGGAAAACTGCCCAATTCCTGGTAGTGATGAAGTCTAGGGGGAAAGAAAGAGGACAATGATTTCCACTCTGTTGTGGCCGGCACCCACGGAAATGGTTGCATATACAATTTTTAGAATAACACAAGAGTTAAGATTTATGACATTAAGAACCCAAGTGAGGTCAGCTTGCCTGAATAAGCCAGACTGCAGAGCAACGGACTGCAGACCTGTGGAAACCTGCCGATAGGTGGGCCAGTGGGTCTTCACATTTAAGCCTATTCTAAACCTACCAGCATCTATTTTGCTAAGAGGACTAGCTCAGAAACTGGCATCCTTGAGACAATCGGAACCAGCAGCAGTGAGCTGAACAGAATCCAAGCTGTCCTCAGCTGTGCAGGAGGCCGTTTTCCTTCACCAGGTCTGGACACTTGTCTGGTATGGGGACAATTCCAACCAACACTCAACCCTTCAAAATTTCTCTAAACAATATTGAAATTGATTGAGAAATTTGGGTGCAAAAATGTTTATACATTATGCTCAAATGCAAACAGTAGTCTCACCCTGTAGTAATAGAGTGGCCAGGACTTTTTTTTAGGACCTCTTCCACTTTTCATACAAAGAGTCAAAAGGAGAAGGAAAATGAGTAACAAGTAAGTAACAAAGCCAGTTGATAAACTAAGTTTCTTGACTCTTACACCACTACTTATTTAGGAAGGCCGTGAATGGTCAGAACACAATGGCTAGAGAAAAAGACTCTAGGAGACAAAGAAAAGTAATTGATTCATTCAGTAAGGTATAATTAAACAGTGTGGGAGAGGAAAACACTTTCTTCTACCCTTCTAGGTTCTTTGGCTGGTAAATGGATGTAAGACAGATTAACTGGAGAATAACAATTTAACTATACAGGTACAAGAGCCCCTGTAAGAATATGAGACCCAAAGACAAGTGGGGGGCTATATCCAGAGCAGAGGAATGGCACAGGGACCTGGGGCTCCATAGGGAGGAGAGTAGTTCACAGGTCAATGAGAAGACCAGACACTTGGCCATGAGGTCTGCCCTGGCATACCAGTGGGTCAGTCAGGGGAAAGCCGTCTTTGGTAATAGCTGTCTCTGAGCCAGGCCCCCTGTCTAAATACTTTGAGGTAATTAAAGGAGAGCTAACATTTTTCTTGCAGCTGCTGGGTCTCGATTGCCTTCAGCTCAAAATCACCTGCCTGTGGAAGTGGTATATTCTGGGGTCATGTATTCTGCTCCCCTTTAATAGTAAAACGTGTAGGTTGAAAATAGATAAAAACAAAAACAGACATTAGTTGCCAGAAGCGCTTTTCCTCCAGGAAAGCAGCTGTGGTATAGTTTCCAAAACTGAGCCCCTTCCTTTGAAAGAAAAAGGTAAATGTAAATCCTCCAGTCTCTTCAGTCTTAACTAGTCCTGCAGTGGCGTATTAGCTAGTTTCTAAGGTTTCCTACTGGTGATTTGGGGGGAAAGGTAGGGAAGTATTTTTTTTATAACAAATTTTATGATACTTCAATGATTAATACCTTTTTGGCAGCTCTTTCAATTAATGAAAAAAAGGATTATTCAGTGAATATTTTTCTAAGATTTATAACAGATGGGAGTTACAAAATACTAAAATAATTTAGTATCCTAACAAAAATACCTATGAAAATTTACAGCTTTGATGTCTGTGACACTTTTTTAAAAGGACAGGGTGTAATATAACACACATGCTTCTTATTATGGTCCTTATTTTAGATTTGTTTAGTAAAATTCCTAACCATCACTTTTCCTAGCTGAGGACTTCACTTAACTCAGTTATTGTACAGATGGCTCTTATAATAGGTTGCCTTTTTATTGTAAATGCTACAATTTTTTGGTTTTTATCTCCAGAATTTGGCCATTTATGTCACTTAGCCCAGAACATAATGGCTGACAAGACATGATTCTAGTTGAATGAATGGCAGTGTGAATGATCATAGAGAAGAAACAATATGCTGAAATCTATTGGATTATTAGAACATGGGAATTTTAAAATCATTTATACATCTGGATTATGATCTCTTTAAGGCGTTTGCTCCGCATAGTGTTTCATTGACTTTATAATTCTACTTTGACTTATAGACTCAGTTATAATACTTCTTAGTATTTATATGGTTGCAGTGTTAATTGAAATACTTCACACCATTAAAAATGAGACTGAAATGTCTCGAATCAGGGAGTTTCTCTGATTTAGTACTTTAATTACAAACAGTGATGTTTTAACTATACTTGTTGTTTATACCATATCAAATGAAATAGGTGGGGCGGGGCTCCATCAGATCAGCTCCATTGCAGTTATCATTTAAATGGTAATTGTTTGGTCTTTCCTTTTAGGATATTGAATCAGTCAAATTAGTTTCACTGGCCAAACAGTTGGTCTAGGTTGTAGAAAGGAGGAATGAGTTGGGCATTACATATTTGGGATAAAGGGCGTGAGAAATTGAAGACAAACCATGCAAAGAATTATTCTAATATGATTTAGAGCTGGAACCAAAACAGTAACAACTGTAAAAGAGGATTCTTGATTGTAGGTTCTTCAATCTCAATACATTAAATATTTCATGCCACTTACTTCTGGCCTGTAAAGCTTTTCTAGATGCTTCCAATTTTGGAATGTATGAGTTGTATATATACATATAATATATATATATACATATATATATATATATGTAGTGATGGATGGACTTCCAAAATAAACTTGAGAAGCAGTAGAGTAGATGAGTCATGAAATGTAGGTTTTAAGAAACAGTCAGATAATATCTATCATCCCCTTGAGGAGTTTGACCACTAAAGAAAGGAACAAATAACCACCAGAGAGCGTATGGTGGATTGATTGATGCTAGGGCCTTTATGGGACATGGTGGACCTAAAGCTGATTGAACAAGAAAGTATGTTCTGAGGAAGGGAAAGCACTGCCTTTAGGACAGGGCCCGGGGAGAAGAACCTGGGTACAGAGAGCACAGTGATGGAGAGAGCACAGCGGGGCGCTCGTGCCCGACAGCTTTCAGGTCTGGAATGTTCGTGGTGGCATCTTCTGTAGGGTAAGGTTGGGGATACTGGAAAGGGTTCTGGGATGTGGAGAAGCTTTCAATAGGCATTAAACAGAATATGCTTGATTCATCAGGAAGTCATTAAAAGGAATTTGGGATAGTATGAAGGCCCAGTTCAAATAATTCAGATTCCGATTTAGAAATAGTACAAGCCTGCTTGATCCCATGATTTTTGGAAACTGTAATATGGTCAAGAAAAAAAATAAAGGGACCAAAATATTCAGGTTATGAGATTTAATGGGAAGATTCTGTCTTGAGGTTTGGTTAAAAAAATCAAAGAGGCATTAAATACATACTATATTGTGGGAATGAATGCTATTGATTTAAATTCTTTAAGTTGAATAACCTTATTTTTATTTTTGTGTTTATGGTATATTCCAGTATCTTCAACCCAGCCTTTGAAAACAAGTGTTTTTAAACTACAAGAGGGTCCAGAATCTGCACTTATTCTAGAGAACAAGTGAAGCTAACACTCAAAGGGGACAAAAGGAATCGATTAAGCCAGGAGGTAGCAACACGCAAGGGCGACCAGGGCATCCTAACCAGCCAGGAGACTCGGGGGACTCCAGTCAGCCTAGGAGTCTGCAGGGGAATTCAGGAGGATCTAATGAGGAAGGGGATCCAGAGACTTCTGATGAGCAAGGGAGGCCAGGATCTTCTGGCCACTTAAGGAAGCCAGGATCTTCTGGCCACCAAGGAAAACCAGGATCTTCTGGCCAGCAAGGAAAACCATGATTGTCTAGGCAACAACAGAGATCAAGACCTTTCTACACTCAACAAGAAAGAAAAAGTGTAGACAACCCTTTGAATCACAATATAAAGGACATTCAGGTTAGTGTTAATTTCTTTTTTTTCCCTCAGTAACTTACCTCAGCCATTATATTTTCCAAGACTTGAAATAGTTAACAGAAACACTGTACTAATGATAAATGCTAATGACACTAATTCAATGAAATGAGAAAGAATTTAGAGATGACTGTTTTTGTATACATCTATGATTATTAAGGGTAAGCATGCCCTTCCATTTCATCTCTCACTGCCTTCTTTTCTCCACTCAGGCCTTTCTACCTGTACTGAACTAGCTCAGACCCTCTTTAACTGAGCCCGTATCTCCACCAAATTTAACTTTCATGCCCACCTCCATGTCATCTATGATCTACAAACCACTTAAGTGCTACTTGTAAGCGCCAATCTAATATATTTTCCCCTGTTGAAAATTTTTCAGTAGTGTCACACTACCTAGAAGATAAAATCCAAATTCCTAAGCATGGCATTTAAAACTTTTCATGATTAAACCATGTCCATGATTGCACATGACTGGATATTTCATGTCACTCTCGCTCAGATATCATCCACATTGTACAGAATCCTTTGATTTTCCATGAATTAGTATTCAAAAATCTAAAAATATCCTTTAACACAGACTGTGTCATATCGCTCTGTAAAAAAATTGATTTGTTCATTCAATTGTATCATGATCTCCTTAAAGAAAGTGACATTTCTTTTCAAATGATATCCCCAGATCTTAGAACAAGGCAGGTATATAATAGATTCTCGTGAGCTATTTGTCAGATGAGTGAACAAGTGATATTTGGAAGTCATCATTGCAAACATGCGCACATCCACGGCTCGTCTCTTCCCTCTGGGTCCTGCTGGGTATTGCCTCCCTAGCCAGTCTTTCTACCACCAGACTCCTAAATCCATTGAACAATGACCCTAGACACTACACTTAATACATCCAGCACAGTTTTCCAGCACACTTCCTACATTACATTATCTTAACAGAAACTGAGTTTTTAAACTCATAACTTATCGTTCCTTAACACCCTTTCAAATGAAACATGCCTGTCCCTCCTGGTCTGTGTATAGGCTGGCATGAAGCAGTAAGCTCCCAGGGGTGTTCATACCATCCACAACTTAATGTCACCACCAGCAGGTTTCTGATTGTTTAGATTGTCCCTCAAAATTTCTCCGTTGTATATTTTTTCCTGAAACAGGGATCTAACCCTGTCCATTTCATAGAGTATGTGTGGGTGAAAGTAATGGATTGGTATGAAAAGTGTGGTTACCTAGAACCAATGGAAAAGACAAAGAGACCTGTTCATCTTCCTCCGTTCTAAGAAGGCTGAGCCCTCTACTGAAGTTCCTCACCCTTCCATGTAGTGTCTCTGTCCTCATCTGCTAGTCAGAGCTTCTTTATGTTCACAGGCTTCTGTCATTCTATAACTTGATTCCGAGAAAATGCTTCAAGTACTACTCAACGGAACTCTCAAAAATTCTACCTCCTGATTCTTTTTCTTTCATGGGATATGAAATAAGAAAGGCTCAAAAAATTATGGCCATTTGTGTTTTGTATTTGTATATGTATGTGACTTTTCCTTAATTACTGCTTCCTCAGGTAGGGAAAGGCTTGTCTACAAAGAACTAAAGTGGAAGCAGTCTGGCATGTAGAAGAGCAGGGGCTCCAGAGTCAGATAACTCAGGGTTTGGATCCCAGTGTGGGTATTTAATCCTTATATTGTTGTGGGCTTGTCACTTAAATGCCTTGTGTGCCTGAGACTATACAATAGGGCACAATATACTTTCCTTTCAGTATTGTTGCATGGATTAAATAAAAATACAAAGGACCAGCAAAATGATTGCTTTAGCACAGTGCTTAATCAATGATTAATTTTATTACAATATCAGAATTAAATTAAGTTCCCTATACTCACCTAATGGTCTTAAACATTACTGTAGACTGGCAGTACCAGCAACGAGAACCCAACTGGAAATGCAAAATGTCAGTCTGCCCACCAATCAGTGTGTGGTTCTGATGGGAAGACCTATGATAACCACAGCCTCTTTAATGAGGCAAAAAGTTAAGAGGATGCTATGTTTCATTGTATCAGGAAGTGCTATTGTTATCCAGAGGGAGTAATAGAACATATTTCTTTGTGTCTCTAGCTTTCTCTCAAATGTGCCTTTGGTGTTTGTCCAAAGGAAACATAACAGGATATTTAGCACTTGAATAGTAAACTCATTTTCTGAGAAAATGTGATACATTCAGCTTTTAAGTAGGAATAAATGTATTATTGAGTCATTCATCTGCCAGCATTTATTAAAAGCCCACTATGAGCCAGGAATTGCTCTAAGCACTAGAGGTAAGGTAAGAGCGAAATATACTGAATCTCCTGCCTCCCGCTTCCATGGAGCTGTCATTCTGCAGAAGACAGCAAACAATCAAAATATATCAGAGAATGAAGAGCATTATGAATCCCACAGATTACTTAGTGTTGACCACTAAAATATATTATAAACTTGAATAACAATATTAAAGGTTGGATCTGATGAGCCATTCAAACAACTCTATATACAAATAGTATGATTAGATTGCTTTTTAAAATTAGATCACATGGCAAAAAAAGAGATATCTTAGAATTAATGAATGTTTATCTATAAAGGTAGGAATAAAGTGAAAATTATAACTTTCTCGTTTTTAATAGTTCCAAAATTTATGCAGTGCTTGGGATATCATAATTGCAGAAATAAATGTTAAGGTAAGTGTCCCCTGTAGTCTAAAAGTTAGACTTGGAAGGGAACCAAAGGCAAAATAAATTCTTCATGTACATTTTTCTTAAGAGTGTCCAAAGTTCTCATTAGATTCTTTTATATATATATAATTTATTTTGGTATCATTAATCTACAATTACATGTGCAATATTATGGTTATTAAACTACCCCCTTCATCAGGTCCCCCCCACCAACCCCATTACAGTCACTGTCCATCAGCGTAGTGAGATGCTATAGAACCATTACTTGTCTTCTCTGAGTTGTACAGCCCTCCCCGTGCCACCCCAACATTACATCTGCTAATCGTATTGTGCTTTTTTCCCTCTTAGCCCTCCCTCCCTTCCCATCCATCTTCCCCAGTCCCTTTCCCTTTGATTATTAGTCCGTTCTTGGGTTCTCTGAGTCTGCTGCCGTTTTGTTCCCTCAGTTTTTTTCTTTGTTCTTATACTCCACATATGAGCGAAATCATTTGGTACTTGTCTTTTTCGGCCTGGCTTATTTCACTGAGCATAATACCCTCTAGCTCCATCCATGTTGTTGCAAATGGTAGGATTTGTTTTCTTCTTATGGCTGAATAATATTCCATTGTGTATATGTACCACATCTTCTTTATCCATTCATCTACTGATGGACACTTAGGTTGCTTCCATTTCTTGGCTATTGTAAATAGTGCCACGATAAACATAGGGGTGCATATGTCTTTTTCAAACTGGGCTGCTGCATTATTAGGGTAAATTTGTAGGAGTGGAATTGCTGGGTCAAATGGTATTTCTATTTTGAGTGTTTTGAGGAACCTCCATACTGCCTTCCACAATGGTTGAACTAATTTGCATTCCCACCAGCAGTGTAGAAGGGTTCCCTTTTCTCCACATCCTCGCAACATTTGCTGTTGTTTGTGTTTTGGATGTTGGCCATTCTCACTGGTGTGAGGTGATATCTCATTGTGGTTTTAATCTGCATTTCTCTGATGATCAGCAATGTGGAGCATCTTTTCATGTGCCTGTTGGCCATCTGAATTTCTTCTTTAGAGAAGTTTCTATTCATGGCCTCTGCCCATTTCTTAATTGGATTATTTGCTTTTTGTTTGTTAAGGTGCGTGAGTTCTTTATATATTTTGGATGTCAACCCTTTATCAGATATGTCATTTATGAATATATTCTCCCATACTGTAGGATCTCTTTCTGTTCTACTGATGGTGTCCTTTGCTGTACAGAAGCTTTTCAGCTTGAGATAGCCCCACTTGTTTATTTTTGCTTTTGTTTCCCTTGCCCGGGGAGATATGTTCATGAAAAAGTCACTCATGTTTATGTCCAAAAGATTTTTGCCTATTTTTTTTTCTAAGAGTTTTATGGTTTCATGTCTTACATTCAAGTCTTTGATCCACCTTGAGTGTACCTTTGTGTATGGGGTTAGACAGTAGTCCAGTTTCATTCTCTTACATGTGCTGTCCAGTTTTTCCAACACCAGCTGCTGAAGAGGCCATCATCTCCCCATTGTATATCTAAGGCTCCTTTATCAAATATTAATTGACTGTATATGTTTGGGTTAATGTTTGGATTTTCTACTCTGTTCCACTGGTCTGTGGGTCTGTTTTTGTGCCAATACCAAATTGTCTTGATTACTGTGGCTTTGTAGTAGAGCTTGAAGTGAGGGAGCATAATTCCCCCTGTTTTATTCCTCCTTCTCAGGATTGCTCTGGCTATTCGGGGTCTTTCGTGGTTCCATATGAATTTTAGAATTATTTGTTCCAGTTCATTGAAGAAAGCTGTTGGTAGTTTGATAGGGATTGCGTTGAATCTGTAGATTGCTTTAGGTAGTATAGCCATTTTGACAATTTTTATTCTTCCTAGCCAAGAGCATGGGATGCATTTCCATTTGTTAGTGTCCTCTTTAATTTCTCTTAGGAGTGTCTTGTAGTTTTCAGAGTACAGGTCTTTCACTTCCTTTGTTAGATTTATTCCTGGGTATTTTATTCTTTTTGATGCAATTGTGAATGGAATTGTTATTCTGATCTCTCTTTCTGTTAGTTCATCATTAGTGTATAGGAAAGCAACATATTTCTGTGTGTTAATTTTGTATCCTGCAACTTTGCTGAATTCAGATATTAGTTCTAGTAGTTTTGGAGTGCAGTTTTTAGGGTTTTTTATGTACAGTATCATGTCATCTGCAAATAGTGACAATTTGACTTCTTCTTTACCAATCTGGATGCTTTGTATGTCTTTGTTTTGTCTGATTGCGGTGGGTAGGACATCCAGTACTATGTTGAATAACAGTGGAGAGAGTGGGCATCCCTGTCTTGTTCCCGATCTTAGATGAAAAGCTTTCAGCTTCTCGCCGTTAAGTATGATGTTAGCTGTGGGTCTGTCATATACGGCCTTTATGATGTTGAGGTACTTGCCCTCTATACCCATTTTGTTGATAGTTTTAATCATGAATGGATGCTGAATTTTGTCAAATGCTTTTTCAGCACCTATGGAGTTGATCATGTGGTTTTTGTTCTTCTTTTTGTTGATGTGGTGGATGATGTTGATGGATTTTCGAATGTTGTACCATCCTTGCATCCCTGGGATGAATCCCACTTGATCATGGTGTATGATCCTCTTGATGTATTTTTGAACTCCGTTTGCTAATATTTTGTTGAGTATTTTTGCATCTACGTTCATCAGGGATATTGGTCTGTAATTTTCTATTTTGCTGAGGTCTTTACCAGGTTTTGGTATTAGAGTGATGCTGGCTACATAGAATGAGTTTGGAAGTATTCCCTCCTCTTCTATTTTTTGAAAAACTTTAAGGAGAATGGGTGTTATTTCTTCTCTATATGTCTGGTAGAATTCAGAGGTGAATCCGTCTGGTCTGGGGGTTTTGTTCTTGGGTAGTTTTTTGATTACCGATTCAATTTCATTGCTGGGATTGGTCTGTTTAGTTTTTCCGTTTCTTGCTTGGTCAGTCTTGGAAGATTGTATTTTTCTAAGAAGTTGTCCATTTCTTCTATGTTTTCCAGCTTGTTAGCATATAGATTCTCATAATATTCTCTTATAATTCTTTGTATTTCTGTGGGGTCCGTCGTGATTTTTCCTTTCTCATTTCTGATTCTGTTTATGTGTGTAGATTCTCTTTTTCTCTTAATGAGTCTGGCTAGGGGTTTATCTATTTTGTTTATTTTTTCAAAGAACCAGCTCTTGGTTTCATTGATTTTTTTCTATTGTTTTATTCTTCTCAATTTTATTTATTTCTTCTCTGATCTTTATTATGTCCCTCCTTCTGGTGACTTTGGGCCTCCTTTGTTCTTCTTTTTCCAATTTCAGTAATTGTGTCTTTAGACTATTCATTTGGGAATGTTCTTCCTTCTTTAAGTAGGCCTGGATTGTAATATATTTTCCTCTTAGAACTGCCTTTGCTGCGTCCCACAGAAGTTGTGGCTTTGTGTTGTTGTTATCATTAGTTTCAATATATTCTTTTTTTTTTTTTGATAGTTATCTTTTTTATTTTAAAATCTTCATGACCTCTCTTGACTTGCTCCATTGCTTAATCTCATATTTTTTTTCTTTTTATTTTATTTCAATTTTAATATAATTTATTTTATTATCATTAATTTACAATTACATGTGCAATATTACAATTATTAATCTACCCCTTCATCAGGTCCCCCCCACCAACCCCATTACAGTCACTGTCCATCAGCGTAGTGAGATGCTATAGAATCACTACTTGTCTTCTCTGAGTTGTACAGCCCTCCCCGTGCCCCCCCAACATTACATCTGCTAATCATAATGCCCCTTTTTCCCTCTTATCCCTTCCTTCCCGCCCATTTTCCCTAGTCCCTTTCCCCTTGGTAACTATTAGTCCGTTCTTGGGTTCTGTGAGTCTGCTGCTGTTTTGTTCCTTCAGTATTTTTCTTTGGTCTTATACTCCACCTATGAGTGAAATCATTTGATACTTGTCTTTTTCGGCTTGGCTTATTTCACTGAGCATAATACCCTCTAGCTCCATCCATGTTGTTGCAAATGGTAGGATTTGTTTTCTTCTTATGGCTGAATAATATTCCATTGTGTATATGTACCACCTCTTCTTTATCCATTCATCTACTGATGGACACTTAGGTTGCTTCCATTTCTTGGCTATTGTAAATAGTGCTGCAATAAACATAGGGGTGCATCTGTCCTTTTCAAATTGGGCTGCTGCATTCTTAGGGTAAATTCCTAGGAGTGGAATACCTGGGTCAAATGGTATTTCTATTTTGAGTTTTTTGAGGAACCTCCATACTGCTTTCCACAATGGATGAACTAATTTGCAGTCCCACCAGCAGTGTAGGAGGGTTCCCTTTTCTCCACATCCTCGCCAACATTTGTTGTTGTTTGTGTTTTGGATGTTGGCCATCCTCACTGGTGTGAGGTGATATCTCATTGTGGTTTTAATCTGCATTTCTCTGATGATTAGCGATGTGGAGCATCTTTTCATGTGCCTGTTGGCCATCTGAATTTCTTCTTTGGAGAAGTGTCTATTCATGTCCTCTGCCCAGTTCTTAATTGGATTATTTGCTTTATGTTTGTTAAGGTGCATGAGTTCTTTATATATTTTGGATGTCAACCCTTTATCAGATACGTTTTTTCTGAATATATTCTCCCATACTGTAGGATGTCTTTTTGTTCTACTGATGGTGTCCTTTGCTGTACAGAAGCTTTTCAGCTTGATATAGTCCCACTTGTTCATTTTTGCTTTTGTTTCCCTTGCCCGGGGAGATATGTTCATGAAGAAGTCGCTCATGTTTATGTCCAAGAGATTTTTGCCTATGTTTTTTTCTAAGAGTTTTATGGTTTCATGACTTACATTCAGGTCTTTGATCCACCTTGAGTTTACCTTTGTGTATGGGGCTAGACAGTAGTCCAGTTTCATTCTCTTACATGTAGCTGTCCAGTTTTTCCAACACCAGCTGCTGAAGAGGCTGTCATCTCCCCATTGTATATCCAAGGCACTTTTATCAAATATTAATTGACTGTATATGTTTGGGTTAATGTTTGGATTTTCTATTCTGTTCCACTGGTCTATGGGTCTGTTTTTCTGCCAATACCAAATTGTCTTGATTACTGTGGCTTTGTAGTAGAGCTTGAAGTCAGGGAGTGTAATTCCCCCTGTTTTATTCCTCCTTCTCAGGATTGCTTTGGCTATTCGGGGTCTTTTGTGGTTCCATATGAATTTTAGAATTATTTGTTCCAGTTCATTGAAGAAAGCTGTTGGTAGTTTGATAGGGATTGCATTGAATCTGTAGATTTCTTTAGGTAATATAGGCATTTTGACAATATTTATTCTTCCTAGCCAAGAGCATGGGATGCATTTCCATTTGTTAGTGTCCTCTTTAATTTCTCTTAGGAGTGTCTTGTTGTTTTCAGAGTACAGCTCTTTCACTTCCTTTGTTAGGTTTATTCCTAGGTATTTTATTCTTTTTGATGCAATTGTGAATGGAATTGTTTTTCTGATTTCTCTTTCTGTTAGTTCATCATTAGTGTATAGGAAAGCAGCAGATTTCTGTGTGTTAATTTTGTATCCTGCAACTTTGCTGAATTCAGGTATTAGTTCTAGTAGTTTTGGAATGGAATCTTTAGGGTTTTTTATGTACAGTATCATGTCGTCTGCAAATAGTGACAATTTGACTTCTTCTTTACCAATCTGGATGCCTTGTATGTCTTTGTTTTGTCTGATTGCTGTGGCTAGGACCTCCAGTACTATGTTGAATAACAGTGGAGAGAGTGGGCATCCTTGTCTTGTTCCCGATCTTAGATGAAAAGCTTTCAGCGTCTCGCCGTTAAGAATGATGTTAGCTGTGGGTCTGTCATATACAGCCTTTATGATGTTGAGGTACTTGCTGTCGATACCCATTTTGTTGAGAGTTTTAATCAGGAATGGATGCTGAATTTTGTCTAATGATTTTTCAGCATCTATGGAGATGATCATGTGGTTTTTGTTCTTCTTTTTGTTGATGTGTTGGATGATGTTGATGGATTTTCGAATGTTGTACCATCCTTGCATCCCTGGGATGAATCCCACTTGATCATGGTGTATGATCCTCTTGATGTATTTTTGAATTCGGTTTGCTAATATTTTGTTGAGTATTTTTGCATCTACGTTCATCAGGGATATTGGTCTGTAATTTTCTTTTTTGGTGAGGTCTTTGCCGGTTTTGGTATTAGAGTGATGCTGGCTTCATAGAATGAGTTTGGAAGTATTCCCTCCTCTTCTATTTTTTGGAAAACTTTAAGGAGAATGGGAGTTATTTCTTCTCTATATGTCTGGTAGAATTCAGAGGTGAATCCAGCCGGCCCAGGGGTTTTGTTCTTGGGCAGTTTTTTGATTACCAATTCGATTTCATCGCTGGTGATTGATCTGTTTAGTTTTTCTGTTTCTTGCTTGGTCAGTCTTGGAAAGTTGTATTTTTCTAAGAAGTTGTCCATTTCTTCTATGTTTTCCAGCTTGTTAGCATATAGATTCTCATAATATTCTCTTATGATTCTTTGTATTTCTGTGGGGTCCGTCGTGATTTTTCCTTTCTCATTTCTGATTGTGTTTATGTGTGTAGATTCTCTTTTTCTCTTAATGAGTCTGGCTAGGGGTTTATCTATTTTGTTTATTTTTTCAAAGAACCAGCTCTTGGTTTTATTGATTTTTTCTATTGTTTTATTCTTCTCAATTTTATTTATTTCTTCTCTAATCTTTATTATGTCCCTCCTTCTGGTGACTTTGGGCCTCATTTGTTCTTCTTTTTCCAATTTCAGTAATTGTGTCTTTAGACTATTCATTTGGGAATGTTCTTCTTTCTTTAAATAGCCCTGGACTGCAATATACTTTCCTCTTAGAACTGCCTTTGCTGCGTCCCACAGAAGTTGTGACTTTGTGTTGTTGTTGTCATTAGTCTCCATATATTCTTTGATTTGGTCGTTAACCCATTGATTAATTAGGAGAGTGTTGTTAAGTCTCCATGTATTTGTGAGCCTTTTTGATTTCTTTCTAAAATTTATTTCTAGTTTTATACCTTGTTGATCTGAGAAGTTGGTTGGTAGGATTTCAATATTTTTGAATTTACTGAGGTTCTTTTTGTAGCCTCGTATGTGGTGTATTCTGGAAAATGTTCCATGTGCACTTGAGAAGAATGTGTATCCTGCTGCTTTTGGGTGCAGTTCTGTAGATGTCTGTTAAGTCCATCTGTTCTAGTGTGTTGTTCAGTGCCTCTGTGTCTTTAGTTATTTTCTGTCTGGTTGATCTGTCCTCTGGAGTGAGTGGTGTGTTGAAGTCTCCTAAAATGAATGCATTGCTGTCTATTTCCTCCTTTAATTCTGTTAGTATTGGTTTCACATATGCTGGTGCTCCTGTGTTGGCTGCATATATATTTATAATGGTTATATCTTCTTGTTGGACTGACCCCTTTGTCATTATGTAATGTCCTTCTTTATCTCTTGCTACTTTCTTCCTTTTGAAGTGTATTTTGTCTGATACAAGTACTACAACACCTGCTTTTTTCTCGTTGTTTGCATGAAATATCTTTTTCCATCCCTTCACTTTTCGTCTGTGTATATCTTTGGGTTTGAGGTGAGTCTCTTGGAAGCAGCATATAGATGGGTGTTGCTTTTTTATCCATTCTGTTACTCTGTGTCTTTTGATTGGTGCATTCAGTCCATTTAGATTTAGGGTGATAATCGATAGATATGTACTTGTTGCCATTGCTGGCTTTAGATTCGTGGTTACCAAGTGTTCAAGCGTTGCTTCTTTCCTATCTAACAATCTGACTTAACTTTCTTGTTAAGTTATTGTAAACACCGTCTGATGTTTCTTTATTTCTCTCCCTTCTTATTCTTCCTCCTTCATTCTTTATATACTAGGTGTTTTATTCTTTGCCTTTAGTTAGTATTTGGATGGTCTGCTTTCTTTGCTATGATTTTATTTTCCCTGGTGACATCTTTTTAGCCTTAGGAGTGCTTCCCTCTAGAGCAGTCCATTTAATATATCCTGTAGAGGTGGTTTATGAGAGGCAAACTCTCTCACCTTTTGTTTGTCTGGAAATTGTTTAATCCTTCCTTCATATTTAAATGATAATCGTGCTGGATACAATATTCTTGGTTCGAGGCCCTTTTGTTTCATTACGTTAAATATATCATGCCATTCTCTTCTTGCCTGTAAGGTTTGTGTTGAGAAGTCTGATGATAGTCTGATGGGTTTTCCTTTGTAGGTGATCTTTCTTCTCTCTCTAGCTGCCTTTAATACTCTGCCTTTATCTTTGATCTTTGCCATTTTAATTATTATGTGTCTTGGTGTTTCTTCCTTGGTTCCCTTGTGTTGGGAGATCTGTGGGCTTCAGTGGACTGCGAGACTATTTCCTTTCCCACCATCGGGGTGTTTTCAGCCATTATTTCTTCAAAGACACTTTCTATCCCTTTTTCTCTCTCTTCTTCCTCTGGTACTCCTATAATGCGAATATTGTTCCGTTTGGATTGGTCACACAGTTCTCTTAATAGACTTTCATTCCTAGAGATCCTTTTATCTCTCTGTGCCTCAGCTGCTCTGTATTTCTGTTCTCTGATTTCTATTCCATTAACAGTCTCTTGCATCTCATCCTGTCTGCTGTTAAGCCCGTCTATCACTTGTCTGATTTCTGCATTGTCTTTCCTCACTTCCTCCCTCAGCTCTTGCGCGTTTCTCTGTATATCCATCAGAATGGTCATTACTTTTGTTCTGAATTCTTTTTCAGGAAGATTGTGCATTTCCATCCCTTCAGGCTCCCTCTCTGGGGTTGTGTGGTTGATCTTCGTCTGTATCATATTCGTCTTCTTTTCATGGCTATAGAAGTGGTTGCTGGTAGTTGCCACATATGTCAGCTGGGCTCTTTAAGACTTTAAATAAAAAAAAAAGAAAAAGAAAGAAAGAAAGAAGGAGAAAAAAGGAAAGAAAAGAAAAAACAAAGAGAAGAAAAAACAAAAAACAAAACAAAACAACAAAAATAGAAAAATGCCCACCGGCAGTACAATCTGTGGGGATGCTGTAGGTGGCGCTATTGCTCCCTATTCCACAGCCATGGCCATGCTGCTCTGCAGGGCCCTTTATAGCTCTGGCCAGGGTGGGAACGAATGGGAGGCTGTCGATCTCTGTGGAAGTCTAAGTGCGGCCACCCTTTCCCAGTTGCCTGCTAAGGGGTCAGAAACTGCCCAGTACTCCCAGCCTGTTGGGCTGAGTGTGCCGGGGCGATCTGGCTTCTCCACTGGGCTCCTGTCTCTTTAAGACCGCTGCAAAAAGCGCACACTTTTCTTTTTTTTTTTCTTTCCGGGACTCGGCTGCAAGGACCCGGGTGCGTTCCCTGCTCAGATCCTGCACCCTCTGTCTCTCCAGTCCCAGCTATACTGTGCAATGTGTGTCAGCGCTCCCTGCGCAGATCACCGGGGCTGGTTATTTCACGAGGTGTACTTCCACTCCCTCCCAGTTCTGAATCCTCTCTTCCCACCGGTGCGCTGGGGTGGGTGAGTGCTCGGGTCCCACCAGGTCACAGCTTCGTATCTTACCCGCCTCATGGGGTGCCGTGTCCTCTCGGGTGTAGCTGCACGCTGTGCGCTTTCCTGTGTATTCTGGTCTCTCTTTTAGGAATAGTTGTATTTGCTGTATTTTCATAGATACATATGGTTTTGGGAGGAGATTTCCGCTGCCCTTCTCACTCTGCCAGCTTCCCGGAAGTTCCTCATTAGATTCTTAAAGGGATATATAATCCTATATGGGCACAAGTGATGTACAAGATTCTGAAATGTGGAAATTTTATATATTTATTTGAGTTGTATTTTATGTCTGTGTGGGTGAAATTACACTATTTCCAGAATCACCATGTGCAATATTTCTACATTCTCTCATCTGGCCTTAGTACATCTCCAAAACAATAGGTGTTGTCAAGGTGTGGAGAGATGTAGTCCATCTCCATATCAATAAGTGATTACAAGGGGGAGCAAAGGCAGATCTGGACCAGAGAGGTTTGGTGGGGCGCCTTTTGCAGCCAGGTTGCAAGAGAAATGGGCAAGCAGAAGTAGATAACTGCTTGTAAGTAATAAATGGTTTTCTCCCACTTTATTTCTCCCTTTGGCTGATTTTGGCTTTAGAGGTGATTTGCCCCAGGCTGGGAACATATTTTCCCCTTGGTGTTACACTCTGGCATAGTGTAAAACCCAGATGGTTAGAAGGATGTCACCAGGACATTATCATATTGGTTAGCAACATGGGGCTCAAGAAAGCGAACAAGACCCAACATGATGACAGGACCAGAGCCGGTAAAAAGAATAGTTTAATGAAAAAATGACTTCAGAGAGTGGAGCAAGAGCTGGAGGTCAGTGATAAATGCAAGTTCTTTTATATCCAAGGGTGCTCTATTTAGCAGCAGGGAATTCAGACAGCAATGTATATTTGGAATGTATGGATCCAACACAACAAATGTAGCAGAAAAGCAGACCATGGAACAGGACACGTGGTCCAGATAAAGTGCAGAGAGAGGCTGTAGGATCAGATAGGATAAGTGGTTACATCTAAGGAAAATGAAACATAATCGCAGCCCAAAGTGTTATGGAGAGCTATGGTCTAGAAAAGCGAGGAAGACAAGATGCAGAAGGCTATAAGCTGAAGGAAACATAGGTCTTTAAAAAGGTGCATTATGAAGGGCATTCAATCCTACATCTAACTAGCAATGAATGAAACTCAGAGATCAAATGTGGAATCCCCTCATACTTTTGGCTCAGGAAAGATGAAGATTCAGCTGGAAAGTCAATCTCAAATTCAATCAATAGACTCTAGATAAACTTTGCTCTATGTTGGTCTAGTCCCAGTACCCCAACATGTGTCCTTATGATATAATTTAATGGACGATTAAACAGTTTAATTAAATGAGCTCTGAGCAAAATGCATCACATAGTAGGAAGTAAATAAGTATTTTGAAATTAATATATGTTCATAGGAAGAAAATAATTTAATGCAGTAAAATACCTCAGAACTTAATTATTGTTTAATAAATTAATTCATTTCATTCAAATTATTAGCAAGCAATACAGTTTAGACTAAACATAGACCTCAGCCTTCAGATACACAGATTCCACTGCAGAGACATAATTTGTAACTTTTTCTTAAATACTTGAGGATAAAAGATGAAGTTCTCTATTTAAACCAGAGGGGTTTTTTGCATAGACACAACAAAAATAACTATTTCTGTATGTTTTACCATCAGAATTATCTCAGGAAAGTATTCTGTTGTTCAAGCCACAATTGAGTCTGGTCACTACAATTAGGCTGTGATGATACACTACAGAGAGGCATTTGATGATAATCACAAGAAAAGATATTGAGAGCATCTTTCAAATATACAGTGAACATCTTCAGGGAAAAAATTTTAGTCTTTTTTTGTACACAGAAGGAACTTGGTAGAGCTTGTTTTAATGAATAAATCAATGAGGGATTAATGCAGGAGAGTACCAGGGACACAGGCACTGTTCACTTGCTTCCTTAATTGCCTGTGTGTTTGTGCAAGCTGCCATTTATTAGCTCTTCCTCGAACGTGCAAGATCTCCCTAAATGGTTTGGATACCTTTACTTTCCATCTTTCTAATCCATTCCTCACAGAGGAGCAAGGATGATAATGCAAATCTTATAATGTCACTTCAACTATCTTAGCTTGTAACACTTGGGCCCCTGATATTTGGGACAACCTCCACATTCTATGCCTGATGTATAAGTCGTTGAGTGTATTAAAATATTTCTGTACTAAGCTCCTCCTTTTAAGCTATAATCCAGGTATGGTGGTGACTTTTCCTTCAAATCTAGAAGTTTCCATTATTGCTTTGAACACGTTCTTTATACATTTCATCCTCTCAGAAATTCAACACATGATTTGACACCCTACCTTGTCTATTTAAGCTTTACTTAGTCTTTGTTTAGCACTTTAAGAATACTTCACTTATAGATGACTTCCCTGACCATATCCACTGTCCTCTTGGTATATAATATCACCCTTTAAATACACAATATACTTTCCTTTCATGGCATAGATAACTTGTAATTGTATGAATTATTGACGGAGATTGGCCTCCCCTACTCCGTCTTAAGCTAGATAAAGGGGGTGTGTCTGATTCTTTTGGCACAGACTAGTCCTCGCACATATATTCTGATTTTCTTTTAGATTACTTCTTTGACCTAAGTGTTTTGTTTAGTTTTCAAATATTTGGGGACTTCTCAGATATCTTCTATTAGTGATTCCTAATTTAACTTAATTAGTATAGAGATATACTTAGAATGGCTTAATCTACTTTAAAATTTTGCGTCTTGCTTTTAATGCTCAGCATGTGGCCTATCCTGGCGTACATTCTGTGTGCAGTTGAAAGGAATGATTATTCGTTTAGGTCCTTAGGTTATTTGTTCTATAAATGTAGATTCAGTTAAGTTGGTTGATGATATTCTTTGAGTCTTCTATATCCTTACTGATTTTCTCTCTACCCATTCTATTAATTTTTGAGAAAAGGATATGATAGGTCCAACTAAAATAGTGGATTTTTCTCTTTCTCTTCACTGATTTGTTAGTTGTTCTTTTATTTATGTAGAAGCTCTGTTATTAGGTTCACAAACATTTTGGATTGCTAAATCCTGTTGATGAACTGACCCCTTCATCACCGTGAAATGACCCACCTCATCCCTGGCAATATGATTTCCCTATGGCACCAGTTTTGCCTTATATCTATAAGGTCACTCTAGCTTTTTTTCGTTATGGAATATTTTTTCTCATCTTTTTACTTTTAATCTATCCTTATCTTTGTATTTAATGTGTTTTTCTTGAAGCAGCATATATTTGTCTTGTTTTTTTTGACCTGAAGAAAGAGTGCCTATAAGGGTAAGAGCCAGCCTGCTCTTCCTCAAGGTCAAGTCATGTCATTGCCCATTGAATTTCCGGGGAGTCTGCGAGTTGCCTGTCCTGTATCTTGTCGTCTTGACCTTGATATTGCTGTCCACCCTGGTTTTGTGGCTTTCCAAATGTAAGTCTACACTGAGGGACCTGATCTGGGGGAAGATGCTGTTGAGATTTATTTCAGAGGTTTGCTCAAAACCCAACCAAATTTTGAATACTGGCCATTTATACAATGAGAAAAGTTAAAGATGCCACCATTTTTCCCATAGAGGAAGAATGAGAAACAAAGAAAAAGAAATACTTAAAAGAACACAAGCTCCTTAGGAAATGCACAAAGTGCTTCTCAATAAGAAATATTTGAGCTCAGACACAGTGAAAGGCTGTACTCCATTTGTTCAAGCAGCTGTTTTCCAGCTGCTCACTGTCCTTGCATATGTCTTCTCCCCACTCTGGGGCCACTGGACACTTCCTACTTGCTCAACCTTACCCAGTTTTCAGACCAGACCTAAGAAGTCATTAGGGGCCAAATACTTGTGGGGAGAGAAAAGAAAAATTGGGCAGAAAAACAGGAAGGCTTGTAGAATCTTAGACACAAACTCCTTCAGCATGAAAGAGTGAGGGACAAGAGGATGGATGGGAGAGTCCTAAACTACCCTGAACTGTAAAGGAGCTTTGGAAAGCTTCACGCAATTTATGAGACAAGTCAACCACCAGAGGAGTACCTTTCTAGTATAAGAATGGGTCCATTGTGGGGTATTTTAGAGTGCAGCAGTTAATAGGGTTCCTTGCCCAGGGTTCATAAGTAGCATGCCATGTAAATAAGGAAATATGAAGGTCCAGAACAGAAAATAAAGGGACACATGAAACAAGGTATTGGGGGAGAAGTAAAGAAGGGCAAAACAAGCAGGATTTGAAGCCATGATAAGGTTGGTGGTCATCTGCCTTGAGCCTTTGATGCATGAGAAGTATTTTAAGGAAAGAGAGGCTATGATAAGATTTGCCTTTAAAAAAATGTCCCTGTGGTTATATATCCCACAGAAAACATATTAGGATTAAGCAGGCTACATGGATACATGCAAAATACTTAGGAGATCATTGTAATAGTCCAAGTAAGAGAATATAGTATCCTATACCATTTGGTTGCTAGTAAAGACTGAGAGAATAAATGGATTTGAAAGAATGCAGAAGCACAACATTGGTGAGTTGGACAAATTGGGTGCATCAAGGAGATGTGTGATTTCTGACTTGTGTAACTAGCTGCGTCATTGTACCATCCATTGAATTGTGAACATTTTAAGTGAAGCAAGTTGCAGTAGAGCAACTTGAATGCAGACTGTTTAAATATTTTATCCCAAACATCTAAGAGATAGGAATTGTTACTCCACATTTAAAATAAAAAAGGTTATATTAGAAAATTTAACTCTTGTGTTAAGGTTATTTAGTGGTAGATGGATACTGAGCTCAGATCTTTCAACTGCCAAAACTTTTTCCAGAAATCAGACTGTTAAGGAGAATAGTGAACTAGGGAGACAATAACTGATTGACTTTCACCCTCCTTCAGAGCCTCCTGTGTCCCCGACGTGTAACTTAAGGCTTTGGTCCATGTGGTGGCAAGATCACTCCTGGGAATCTTCTTTTATTTCTTTCCAAATTTGTTGAGATACAATTAACATATAACATTGTGTAACTTGAAGGTGTACAACATGATGATTGGATACACATAATTATTGAGAAATGGTCACCACAATAAATGTTATCTCTTCTGTTCCTACCATTCACATGCTATCCTCTAGGCCAGGTATCAAAGCTGGCTGCCCTGTTACTCATCTGCAAGCTTGTCAAAAATCCCATTGTCTAGACCTCACAGACAGACAGTTGGTTCATAATCTTGGTGGTGAGACCAGACATCGATAAAAGGTCTCCAGTTGACGTCAATTCCTGGTTGGGAATTTGTATTATAGTTTTACAAGATGTTCCTTTTGGGAGAAACTGGTTTAAGGAGAACTCTGTATTATTTCTCACAATTGTATGTGACTCTACAAGTATCTTGAAATAAAAAGCTTAAATTTAAACTCTAAGGAGAGTTTACATTTAAAACAAATCTCCAATTGAGTCTACTATGTTCTAGTGTAGCAAAATACTAAGGGTCTGTGTATGCATCTAATTATGGTTCACAAAACTGCTTTTCTCTGCTGGCTTTGATTCTCTGGTCTTTTCCAATTTAGTAGCTTAGAAAGCTTACATATATTTTTTGTCTATCTTAGGATCTATAACTAGTCTCACTATCTTTTTGCATCCTCATACTTCTGTGTTCATCAGATCAAATTGCTGCAAACCTCCTGCTGAGACATCTATTGGGACATCTTTATGAGGCAGAAGACAGAATGCCTCAGGGTCTTATCTGCCATGGGCCATCTGTTTATTCTATCACATTCCTCACCAACAGACCAATAAAGGAGGCTCCTCGGCTGGTGGAGATGGTTGAGAAGGAAAAGTGGACAAAACAGGCACAGTCCCTAGAACTGTAGCCCTCACTCTCCACTGCCTTCTCTGCTCCACGTAGGTCAGGCAGGGAATCTACAGCCCTGGTGTGCAGCTTTGCTGTGAGGCCTGTTGCAGTTCAGTCCTTCCTGAAATAACTGTTTCTATGTTCCGAGGAAAAGCTGAGACTTCAATGTGCACATTTCCTTAAATACAGTCACGTCCTTCTGGGCTGAGCCAAGGGTTAGGGAAGGAACAGCTCCTTCTTAAATGTGCAAAGAGGCCTTATTCTGGGAACGCTCTCGCATCTCTGGTGGGCCTTGTGTTCACTGAGAGCAGGGGGAAGGAAAAAGAGAATAGTCCACATTAATTAGGAATCTGGCGGCTGCGGGAGGATGAAAGGGTATCTTTCAACACGTTGGGAAACAGGACATTTCCCCTGTGCCATGTGATATAAACATGCCAAGGGTTCCTTCACAGACTTAATAAAATGATGGATCATGGATCAAAGCTATTTTTATCATCACCTTGGAATTTTCTCTTTATTCTGGTGAGTAAATTTTCCAGTCTAAGGTGAAATATTTCACATATCTTAGAAACTGCACAAAACAACTGCTGTACTATAGGAATGGAGGAGCTTTTTTAAAATTAAAGCTTAAACTAATAAAGTGAAAAAGGGCATGTTACAAATGCCTTTTAAAAATTGTATCCGTGGATTGCTTTTTCTCCTTTCCTATTTTGGACAAGTGAAGACAGAGTAGTGGTTTAGAATAGGCAGGAGAATTTCTCTCTTTGTTCATCTATTACTAAAGAAAATTATCTAGATTCTTTTTTTTTTCTTTTTGAAGGTTAGATTCCATGGGTGTTAAATGCAGTCTTTGGGGAGGACCGATCTCTTCTAGGTCTGCCATTGCTTGATATTCTGATTTTTTGGTCACCCACTCTGTATCCCACAAGACAAGACTTTGTTTAAGGAAAGAACACATTGACACCTTTGGCAAAAGTAATCTTTCATGCAGCTCAAGGTGGGCCATGAATTTCAGAATAAGGTGTCTGTGAGGTACTGGATAGACACACACATTTGAATCAGAGTACTGATTAATTACTAACTGAATTCTTCATATTTAAGCAACATGCTCTAAAGCATTGTCCTCTCTGTTTAGGATGTCTCATCTATAAAAACAGTGATATCCAGGGAAATGAAAATTAAAACTACAATGAGATATCACCTCACACC
Source organism: Smutsia gigantea (assembly GCA_032199065.1). Classification (NCBI taxonomy): domain Eukaryota; kingdom Metazoa; phylum Chordata; class Mammalia; order Pholidota; family Manidae; genus Smutsia; species Smutsia gigantea. The sequence goes on along the minus strand of JAVSCE010012431.1, from coordinate 686,505 downwards.
AGTAAGGATGGCCAGCATCGAAAAGACTAAGAACAACAAATGCTGGCGAGGATGTGGAGAAAGGGGAACCTTCCTACACTGCTGATGGGAATGTAAGCTAGTTCAACCATTGTGGAAAGCAATATGGAGGTTCCTCAAAAAACTAAAAATTGAAATACCATTTGACCTGGGAATCCTAGTTTTTGGAATTTACCCAAAGAATACAACTTCTTAGACTAAAAAAGACATGTGCACCCCTATGTTTATTGCAGCACTATTTACAATAGTCAAGATATGAAAGCAACCTAAACGTCCATGAGTAGATGAATGGATAAAGAAGATGTGGTGCATATACACAATGGAATATTATTCAGCCATAAGAAGAAAACAAATCCTACCATTTGCAACAACATGGATGGAGCTAGAGGGTATTATGCTCAGTGAAATAAGCCAGGTGGAGAAAGACAAGTGCCAAATGATTTTCCTCATTTGTGGAGTATAACAACAAAGAAAAACTGAAGGAACAAAATAGCAGCAGACTCACAGACTCCAAGAAGGAACTAGTGGTTACCAAAGGGAAGGGGTGTGGTAGGGTGGGTGGGGAGGGAGGGAGAAGGGGATTGTGGGGTATTATGTTTAGTACACATGGTGTGGGGGGTCATGGGGAAAACAGTGTAGCACAGAGAAGGCAAACAGTGAATCTGTGGCAACTTACTACACTGATGGACAGTGACTGCTTTGAGGTATGGGTGGGGACTTGATAATATGGGTAAATGTAGTCATCACATTGTTTTTTCATGTGAAACCTTCATAAGAGTGTATATCAATAATACCTTAATAAAAATAAAAAACCCCAAAAACCAAAAAAATATCTTTAAAGAAGGATGTTAGGGATTATTAAAAAATAATATGTAAAATTAATTTTCACAGAGTGAGAATAATTGGGAATTTTAATGTATTTCCAAATTTGATGTTATTTTGTGAATTCTTAATTTTGCTAATTACACCAAAAGCTTGCCTCATTATTTTGAGTAAGCAAGCTGTGTAGATTTCTGCTGTTAAGAATACGAGCCCTGTTTATCGAAGATGATTCCTCTTCTCCCACTCCTCTCCCCATACTGCCTCCTTCTCCTCCTTTTCCTCCTCCTTCTTCTTTTTCTTCTTCATTTTTAACTGTTTCATCTGTGTGTTGGCTGCAGGCACTTCTCTTGGATCTGCACTAGAATTCAGATTTCCAGTAAGGTAATCCTGATAGAAGTGGAGAAGATTTATATTGTAAACTTTAGGTAGGGGTTTATCTATTTTATTTTCTGGAAGAACCAGCTCCTGTTTTCATTGATTCTTTCTATTGTTTTTTTCTTCTCAAATTTATTTATTCCTGCTTTGATCTTTATTATGTCCCTCCTACTGACTTTGGACCTCATTTGTTCTTCTTTTTCTAGTTTCATTAATTGTGAGTTTAGACTATTCATGTGGGATTGTTCTTTCTTGAGGTAGGCCTGTATTGCAATATACTTTCCTCTTAGAATGGCCATTGCTGCGTCCCACAGGTTTTGGTCTGTTGTGTTGTTGTTGTTTTCATCTGTCTCCATATATTTCTTGATCTTTTTCTATTTGGCCATTGATCCATTGATTATTTAGGAGCATGTTGTTAAGCTTGCAGCATTTTGGGGCATTTTTGTTACAGAGGAATTTGTGGGGCAAATTACTGGAATCTGACTGCAATGGAAAAGAGAGGAGGGGCTTGCAATAACCAGCAAAGGGATCTTGGCAGACCAAGTTCATACCTGCAAGTGCCGAGGGAGTAATTCCAGTCAGCAGCTTTGCTCATCAGCAGAATCAAGTTATGGAGGTATTCTGACCATGGAACTCAGTGGGGCACAGACCTGCCTGATTTGGATCCCCAAGCAGTTTTGCTGGCCCTAACACCTGGTTTGCTCATTCCCAGACAAGTAACTGAATCATAGTCCCATCCACTGTGGAGTGTGTCTTCCAGCCCCATCTGACCAAAAGGCTGGTGACAATGTCCTGAAACAGTGTAGTTCAGTGGAAATTGAGCTGAAAGGCAGGTGAGCAGACCTGATTGTCTCCAGAGAAAAGCAAGTACCTGGTGGGGAAGGTTCCTGTGTTATGCATACAAGGGGTATCAAATTACAGACAAGGCAGAAGGTAGCTGTGGCTCTTCCTGACCCAAGAGCCTATTTGGGAAATTGAGAGTAGTCTGGAACAGCCCCTCTTCCTTCTGCCCAGGCAAGGGAGCTCAGACATACCCCTCTCACTGGGGAGAGTGTCTTACAGCCCCATCTGATCAGGCCAATATTCCTGATGAATATAGATGCAAAAATTCTCCATAAAATACTAGCAAACTGAATTCAGCAACACCTTAAAGAAGTTATTCACAATGATCAAGTGGGATTATCCCAGGGATGCAAGGCTGGTTCAATATATGTAAATCAACCAATGTGACATAACACATTTATAGAATAAAATAATATGATCCCCTCTAAATACGGGCAGAAAAAGCATTTGAAAAAATTCAACTCTATTCATGATAAAAACTCTTGACAAATTAGACATAGAAGGAAACATATCTGAACATAATAAAGTACATATAAGACAAGTTCACAGCTAACATCGTACACACTCAATGGTGAAAGGTTGAAGGCTTTTCCTCTAAGATTAGGAACAAGACGGGATGTCCACTCTCACCACTCCTACTCAACATAATACTAGGAGTCCTAGATAGAGCAGTCAGGCAAGAAAAAAATATAAAAAACTATCCAGATTGGAAAATGAAGAAGTAAAAATTGTCTCTACTTACAGATGAGATGATTTTATATATTAAAAAAACCTAAACAGTAAACTAAAAAACAGGTCTAATCAATGAATTCAGTGAAGTTACAGGACACAAATTTAACATGTAAGAAGCAGTAGCATTTCTATATACTTCCAACAAATTTTCTGGAAAAAAAATTTGATTCTTATTACAACAGCATCAAAAAAAACCAGAAATAAATTTAAGTAAGGAGGAAAAGAATCTCTACTCTGAAAACTATAAGTCAGTGAAGAAATAAATCAGAGGAAATACAAATAAATGGAAAGGCATCCCATGTTCATGGAGTGGATAATTAATATTAAAATGTTAATTATACCAAAAGCTATCCATAGATTGAATGCAATCCCTAGCAATATCCCAATGGCATTTTTTTACAGAAGTAGAACACTTCTAAAAGTTATATGGGACCACAAAAGATCCCAAACAGTCAAAGAAATTCTGAGAAAGAAGAGGAAAGCAGGAGGCATCACAGTTCCTGATTTCAAGCTATACGATAAACTATAGTAAATTAAACAGTATAGTTCTGGTAGAAAAACAGACGAATAGACAATGGAACAGAATCGAGACCCCAGAAATAAACGCAAGCATACTCAGTCAACTAATATTTGATATGGGAGCCAAGAATATTTGATGGAGAAAATACAGTCTCATCAATAAATGATGTTAGGATAATTGGATAGTCACATGTAAAAGAATGAAGCCTTTCTTACACCACTCAGAAAAAATTAACTTAAAATGGACTAAAGACTTAAGGTAAGACCTAAAACCATGAAACTCCTGAAGAAAACATAGAATAAAACTTCTTGACATGAGTCTTAGTAATGATTTTTTGGTTATGACACCTAAAGCACAACCAACAAAATCTAAAACAAACAAGCAGTACTACATCAAACTAAAAAGCTTCTCCACAGCAAAAAGAGAACCTACAGAATGGGAAAAAATATTCCCAAACCATGTATCTGATAAGGGGCTAATATCCAAAATACATAAAGAACTCACATGGCCCAATAGTAAAACAAACAAACCAATTAAAAAATGGACAAAGGACCTGAATATATATTTCTCCAAAGAAGATACACAAAAGGCTAATAGGTACATGAAAAGATGCTCAACATGACTAGTCATTAGGGAAATGCAAATTAAAACCACAATGAGATACCACCTCATGCCTATTAGCACGGTCTTCATGAAAAAGACAAGAGATAACAAATGTTGGCATGTATATGAAGAAAAGGACTGTAAATTGGTACAGCCACTGTGGAAAACAATATGGTGGAGCCTCAAAAAATTAAAAACAGGACTACCATATGATCCAGCAATTCCACTTCTGGGAATATATCCAAAGTAAACAGAAACACTAACTCAAAAAGATATCTGCATCCCCATGTTCACAGCAGCATTATTTAGCATAGTCAAGAAATGGAAACAACCTAAGTGTATGTCAGTTGATGAATACATAAAGAAGTTGTGGTCTAAACAAACAATGGAATATTTTTCACCCATAAAAAGGAGGAAATCCTACCATTTGCAACAACATGGATGGACCTTAAAGGCATTATGCTAAGTGAAATAAGCCACACAAAGAAAGATAAATACTGTATGATCTAACTTATATGTGGAATATGGAAACAAAACAAAACAAAAACCACACGCATACAACCAAACTCACAGAAAGAGAGATCAGAATTGTGGTTACCAGTGGTGGAGAGAAGGGGAAGGAGGAATCGGAGGAAGGTAGTCAAAAGAAACAAACTTCCATTTATAAGATAAATAAGTACTAGGGATGTAATGTACAAGATGATGACTATAGCTAATACTACTGTATGATATAATGGAAAGTTGTTAAAACAGAGAAAATTCTAAGAGTTCTTATCACAAGGAAAATTTCCCTTTTTCTTTTTTCTTTTTCTTTTAACTACCTGAGAAGATGGATGTTAGCTGAACCTACTGTAGTAACCATTTCACAGTATATGTAAAGCAAAGCATCATGCTGTATACCTTAAACTTATATAGTGATATATGTCATTTGTTTCTTAATAAAACTAGAAAAAATCAGAAACAAACTATGAATGCTATGTTATTACTTATCATTGTTTTAAAAGTTCTAGGACATTTAATACAAAAAATGAAATAATTAGTATAAAAACTGGAAAAATAGATGTAATTCTCTGATATTTTATTGTATACCTAGAAAATTCTCCTCTCTCCAAAAAGAAAAATTTGGGTAAGTGATGGCACAATAAATACATCAAAAACAATCATAGCGTGTATCTGTACTGGCACTGCCAGTTATTATAGGCAGAAATGAGAGAAAATATACCATTCACAGCTGCAACAAAAATTATTTTAAAAGTTTATACTAACACATGGTACAAAACTTCAAAGATAGAAAAGGGCACATTAGTGGAAAGATTTAATGCATGTTTCCCAGCCACTGACTTGCTCTCCAGAAAATAAGATGCTATACTAGCAAGTAAATATATTTGTATGTACATATCTTACCTCCAAACACACTAAAAAATAGCATACTATAGTGTAATGCCACTTGAATTATTCATTAAACAATGTATTATGAAGAGCCTTCCAGTCCAGTAAATAGCTGATTATTCTTCTTAATGTATCCATTAATCAGTTATGTGTTGATATACAGGTTGCCTCCAATCTTTTGTTATTACACATACTTATGTAATGAATATCATTATATATATGAACCATTAATTTGAACCAATATAACTGTTACATATTTTTCTGGAAGTAGAATTGCTAGTTCAATGGTAAGTGTATATATTTAATAGCTTGACTGAGGTATAACTGAAAGAATAAACTGCAAAAATTAAAGTACACAGCTTGGTGTATTTTGATATATGTATATAATGTTATATCATCCTTGAAATCAAGATAATGTATCACCCCCAAAGATTCCTGATAAACTTTAGTAATTTCTCTCTCCAGTCATTCTATCCTTCCTCCCCATCCTCAGGCAACCATTGATCTATACATTAGTTTGCATTTTCTAGAATTTTACATAAATGGAATAATACAGTATGTACTCCTTTTGTCTGGATTCTCTTGGTATAATTATTTTGAAATATATCCATATTGTAGTGTATATCATGCTTTCTTAATTCTACTTGTTGGTTTGTTGTGTGTATGTATGTCTGTGTGTACACCACAGATTATTCCTTTTTCTATTAAATGGAAATGAGTTTTTTCTGTATTTTGGATATTACAAAAGAACCTCCTCTGAACATTCATGTACAAGTCTTTATATGGACTTACGGTTTCACTTCTTTATTGCTTTCAGAGGAGAAAGCCTAGATCATATGGGTGTTGAATGCATACTTTAAGAAACTCCTGAACTCTTTCTAAAGTGATTGTACCATTTTCCATGTGTACAAATGATGCTTGAGAGTTCCAGTTGCTCCACATCCTCACCAGCATTTGATATGATCAGACTTTTTAACTATTCTAATAGGTGTGTAATGATATCATATTGTGATTTTAATTTGTAGTTCCCTAATGATGATGTTGAATATGTTTCCATGAATTTGCTATCTACATATCTTTTTTGGTGACGTATCTGTTCAGATATTTTGCCTATTTTTTAATTGAGTTGTTTCTTTACTTACTGAGATTGGAGAGTTCTTTATATATTGTAGATAAGAGTCCTTTATAAAACATTATCTGCAAAATTTTTCTCTCCATGTGTGGCCTCTCTTTTTACTCTCTTAAGAGTATATTTTGAAGAGTAGAAGTTTAATGTTGATTCAGTCTAATTTATTAGTGTATTTTTACATGTATTCTGTTTTTGTTCTGATATCCAAGAAATCATTGCTTAACCCTAGGTCACAATGTTTTTGTCCTATGTTGTCCTCTAGAAGTATTATAGTTTTAAGTTTTACATTTAGGTGTATGATCCTTTTTAAGTTGTTTCTGTATTGGTATGAGATATGAGTCAATGTCAAATTTTTTTCATGTGGATGTCCAATAGTTCTAGAATAATTTTTGAAAAAAGCTACCTTCACCCACTGAAATGTCTTTGCAACTTTGTTGAAAATCAGTTGTCAATATATGCGTGGGTCTATTTCTCAATTTCATTCTGATTGCTAAATACCCATGAGTTTAATTGTAATCCAGAAATGTATGGCTACAATTTTTGAAAGTGCAATATGATAGTGCAAAAAAAGTTGTCAGGAGAAGATTACTTTTGAGGTAATTTTCTTTTCCTAAAGAAAGGGGGTGCTGTGGACTGAAGTGTGTCCTCCCAAAACAAAATTCACATTGAAGCTCTAACTCTTGATGTGATCGTTTTTGGAGACCAAGTCTTTAGAGAGGCAACAAAGTGAGATGAATTCACAAAGGTGAAGCCCTAACCCAGCAGGGTGGGTATCCTTACAAGAAGCGGAAGCGTCCCCAGAGGAGTCTGTATCTCAGACTCTATCTTAGAGTCTCTACCCTCATGTTGGAAAGGCCATGTGAGGATGAAGCAAGAAGGCGGCCTCTGCAAGCCAGGAAGAGAGCTCTCACCAGAAACAACCCTGACAGCACCTTGATCTTGGACTTCTAGCCTCCAGAACTGTAAGAAAATTAATTTCTGTTGTTTAAGCTACCCAGTCTGTGATATTTTGTTATGGCAACCAAGCAGACACATACAGTGGGATTTGAGAAACTCTTGAGAAAATTGAAATTAAAAAACTTGAGCCCACACTGAACATGCTGGTGGATCCTTACTTCCACTTATTGGAACACTGTGATAAAGAGGAGAAACGGTCTCACACTAGATGCTTTTAATGGTAATAGTTTCATTATCTCATATATCTGACAGCATTTAACTGATCCAGATCAGTCCTTCAGGAATACAATGTAGAGGTGTGTTTTGATGTGTTGCTTTCTAGAGAAACTTAACCTGATTAATACAATACATTATTATTACTAGAGGAAATGTGCATAGCTTAATGAGAGCAGATTTGTAGAATCATCTCTATAAGGAATGAAAATAATTTTTGAGATTGTAGCACCAAAAGGAGGAAATAGACTGACCTGGAAATAATACACAAACTATTAGTTGTTTTAAAAATGACTATCTAAGGTTGTTGAGAGCTCATAATGTAAAAAAAAATAGTACAAAAGAAATTTCAAATTAGACTATTGTAAATAAAATAAGAATGAACTGCTGATGAGAAAAATGAACTTGCTTTGGGGCTATGAATAAGATTCTTAAAAAGGATGAATGGAATTTGACCTGGTCTTGAAAAGATAGCACTTGAGAACCCAGATTTGGTAGGGGGCATCACAGGCCAAGGAGAGAGCTTGGGCTATGAAAAGGTAGAAAACACATGTGCTGAGCTCGAGGAGACTGTGGTGGCTAGAGAAATCAGGGGTTGGAGAACAAGAGGGGTGATCAAGAGAAAACACTACAGAGCCTGTGACATCTGTAGACAAAACATGAAGAGTACACGAAGCAATATGGAATCAATTTTTTTAACACCTCTCTCCCAAATAGGAGAAGCATTTTCCATAAAGCTCTACAACTGTCTTTAAGATGTCTTTTCCTATGTATTTTTGTATGTTTTGCCTATGACCCACTTGGGTTAAAAGCCCCTACACTCCAAGAGCTCAGTTTTAATGATGGGAAGTAGATGAATAAGGAGACAGTTATAATTCAGTGTATGATTTATTAATGGCAAAAACTACCTTTATGTGACACTAGTCAAACAGGAAGAAGCCATTAAGCTATTTGTATCCAAATCACACATTAAACTAAAAGAATACCAATCCAAATAAAAGTCTGAATTACTGTAATTTAAAAACAGAATCACAAATTAAGAACATGGGCTGCGCACAGCGCTCTCTTCTTAGAGTGTCATAAGAGGGACTGGCTTAAATGTTCTTTCACCACAGTCTTGAAACTCTTAATAATTTTATCTGAATTTTGAGTTTTGCAGGGGGCCAGTGGAAAACTTGTCAAGGCCTTAGTTTTAGGTCATGTGATATCCTGTCTCCCACATCCTCCCAGTTGGGTTCTTGGGCTTCCCACTTCTGACTCTTTGCCCAGAAACCACGGTCCTCTGTTCCAGGACACACGCCTCTCTCTAAGTCCTGCGGCAGGAGTCCCAGGCACATGTGAGGGCCTACACTAGCCCCATTAATATTCCTGTGCTTGAGGAGCTCCAGATTAAATGCCAAATAAAAACACATGACACATCAAGCCACCACGGAAAAAAGAAGACATTTTTCCTACTTTTTGAATGAGGGTTCCTGTATTTTCATTTTGCCCTGGGCCTCGCCGACTGTGTAACCAGCCCTGGAGTCCTGCAGCAGTGATCGGCCCCAGCTGGGCAACTCTGGCTAAATAAAATACTTGACTCCGGCGAAGTCCGTTTCCACATCTGTAAAATCATAATAATAGTTCCTATCTCACTGGATATCTACGAATATTTTGGAGATAATTCATTTAAGTGATTGCCCTGAGCTTGACCCATTTCAATGCTCACTTAAACCAGATGTTAACTATTAATGTATTTTCTAATTCAGATTGACTTCCTTATGCCTCCTCTCCCGCAGGCTAATACTTCAAAACAGACATTTCCACAGGCAGCAGTAAATGTGCGTCCTGGTCTTGCTTTAAGCATTTATTATCTAAATTTAAATCTTACAGTGTGCAGAAAAATATGTCCGAGGCTGAACCATAATGTAAGGCTAGACAGTAAGGCATGGTGGTTAGAAGTGCAGGCATCACAAACACTAGATAAAAATTCGGTACAAAAATTGGTCACTCAATCTTTTTATCAAAGCTCTTTCACCCATACTGGGACACAAAGCCAATGTCCTTACAAAACCAGGCCACGTCTACAAACAAGTATAATAAAATGAGTATCTTGAAACCGTTCAGAACGCAGGAACCGCGCGTTCGGATCCCTCTGGGGCGCCGGCCGGAGCCTGGTTTCCATTGGAGCGCGCAGTTCCGGCGCGTAGCGCTCTGCTCCGGAAGTTGTTCCCCTCAGTCCCGTTCTTCGCGGCAGAGCTGGTCTCACGTTCCCGCAGGCGTCGGCCGAAGCTGACTGCCGATGAGGTTTGGACGGAAGGGCCTGCCGTACGGGGGCGTGGCCACGCAGCAGCCGTTGGGCCGGCGCGGTTCCCGTGCCGGGCGGCGGCAGCGGCGGACATCTGTAGACCTCTCGTGGCTCGGCTGGCGGCTCTGAATCGCACCATCGAGGTAAGTGCGGGTCTGGGCGCCTGGGGGGCTCCTTTTCGGGCCTCGGAACGGCTCCTCTGCGTCTCTCCGACGGGCGTGTGGTCTGGCGCGGAGCGAGGGCAGGGAGCGCGGCTTCCGGAGCCCCTTGGGCTCGGGCTGGTTTCCCGGAGCTCGCAGGGTGGCCGCGGGAACCCCCTTTCTCGGTCTGGGGGCGACTGCAGCAAGTGACGTGTGCCTGGCCCTGAGGCCCCATGACTTCCTACGTGTGGGGCTGTTGGAAGATTAGGCTTTGTATCGGTGCCCTTGTCTGTAAACGAAGCTCGTGATCCTTTCCTCCTAAGGTCGTGAGAACTGTGTTAACGAGTATGTAAAGTGCGCAGTGCCGAACAATTAATAAATTCTTATTCCGCATCACCTGCCTTTTATTGACTGCCGGAAGTGAAGGGCGGGATGGAGACCTGTAGGTTATACCTAATACATGGCTGCTCTTGAATGAGACCGTATCGTTTTTAACTGTGTGTTCATTACCGCATGCTTTCTTTCCATTTACACCAAAATCGTAAGAAAAAGCTGTTTATACGTGCTGTATCCAATTCTCTTTCTCTTTAGTAAATCCAGCCTTAGATCAGGCATCTGCTGTCGGCACCTGCACCATAACGTGTCATATCAGCAGGCTACCATTCTGCCGCTACCGTCTTTTCAGTTTCCGCTTCTATTCAAGGAAGTCAGTCATAAGTCATCTGAAGACCTAAAGTATTCCGGGAAAGCAAAGATCAAAAGAGGATCTCACAGCTACAGCAAAGGAAGTTTTTTGTTATCTTTATTCAGTGGGTATGAAAGTGCCTGCCCGTGAGTAAGTCACTGTTGATACTTTATGTAGTTGTGTATGACACAGTTTTAGTGGTCAGGCACCCTCAGATAGGAAAGGGTAAGAAACATCCACCAATGGTACAGAATAATGCCCAGAGCAAAAGGAAGTGAATGATACTTGTTCTTGGTTTTTAAGGATCTTACACTGGAATCGCAGCTGGTGATTAGTGAAGGGGAAGAGGGCATTCTAGGCAGAGGGACTGCAATAAGCAGGGAAGAGCTGGCAGTAGGAAGCCTCTTGGAAGGGATAGGGATAGATAACGCTCCATTAATGGGAACTTGTGGGGTGAAATAGGAAATAAAACTGAAATATGTTACTGTTTTGCTGCTAGGTTTTAAGCCTAGATTTCATTTTAAATATGTTGAAAAGGGAAACTGTGAGGACATTTAGTATATACTCATAAGCATACATTAAGCTTGTGCTAGTTCCAGAAAACATTTGGTGGGCTTTTACCATTGCATAACCTCTGAGGTAGTCTGAGACCTTACCTGGAATGATATTCTTGGGAATTCATGGAAAATACTAGTAAGCTTCCTGTTCAATTCTGAAATTACTCCGAGAGTAGGAGTGATAGTCATTTACCACTCTTCATTTAAGGCTCTTTCTTCTTGCACTTAGGTTCCAGGCCCCTTCAGAACAGTTAAAATTTGACCTTCAGGGAGTCTTGACTAATACTCCTCAGTCTGGGCTAGATGTCTGTTCTGTGTGCAACCAGAGTGCTTTCTACTTTGGAAACACTTGTACCTGTTTCTGTTTTGTGTATATGTCTCTCCCCTACAGTGTAGGTGCTCTGTAAAACTTTGCTGGATGTCTGAATAAACTATACACATCCTAAACTGAAGTAAATTTTATATGTTCTAGTATGAAGGTGGGGGGAAGAAAGACAGAAAAAAGTGGAGAGAAGGGAAGGAGTTGAAATTGAAAATAAATGAAAGAAAAACTACAAAGGGAAAAAAATATGGATACATCTACAGAAAAACTGAAGAACATGCCAAAGGAAAAAAATAGGACAACCAATTAGAAATCCAATTAGTACTGGAATAACTAAATAATGGGGACAGATGTGTCATAACTAAACACTGAATCATGCAACTAAAGCAAAACCCTTTCTGTGGTTCTACATGCCAAGCAGCTAATGTAGGTCAAAAGAAAGGAAAATAATGTGTTTTACAAGGTGAATGCTCCTATGTACATTAGATATATTTCTTAATAAACCAGCTTTCTCATGTACGTAGACTTATAAGCTTATGGTTAATGTGAATTTGCTTTTGCGAGAATGACCTATACTTGTGGGGTAACAATGATAAGTTTCTGCTCTACAAAGCTGAGAGCAAACATAAAGGTAAAGTCTACTTTGAATTGACTCAGTTGTCTATCTGCTAGCCAGTCAACTAGCCAGCCTCTTTTGGTAATGCAGTGACTCTGCCATGCATTTTAATTAACCTGCAACAAAACCCCAGAGTTCTTAGAAAACAATTATTCCAAGAGCTAGTACTCTTCTAGGGAAGCTTGCAGTATGAATAAAAATGAGTTATTAAGGATCATAAAAATAATGCCTCAAGTTTTCATTCAACAGATAAGCCCTGAGGATATGATCAGTAAGCAAAAATTTACTGACAGGCGGAGGACATAAGAAAACACACACACAGACACACACACACACATACACACACACACACACACCCAGAAGTGCTAAATAAATGGTGCAACAAGAGCTTATAAAAGGGGTAAATGAAAGTCAAGAAAGGTTTCCCTGAAAAGTGAAAAGTAAAGTAGAGCTATGAAATGTAATAATGAGAGGAAAAAGAGCTTCGGGTAAAAGGAACACCATGTGCAAAGGATCTGTAGGGTGCTGTGCTAGACAGTGGAGGAAGGCCAGTGCACCTAAGTACAGAGACTGAGGAGGATGTGGTATATATAACAGAAGGGGAGAGACTGGCCTTATTTAGACTGCTCTTTACCAAAACCAACAGAGCTACCAACTAGGTTTCAAGAAAGGGGTGGGGAGGTCACATGATTATATTTATGTCTTGAACGCAGCACTCCAGCTGCACTACAGAGATCAGATTAGAGGTAGTGAAGAGTTAAGGAAAATAGCTGGGAGTCTAGTACAGTAGTTCTGGTGGGAGATATAACTTAGACAAGGATAAGGGTGGTGATTAAACAGTAAGATAATAGTGAATTTGAACTCTTTTTTTCAGATACATTTTTTTCCCTTGAAATTAATTCTTTTGCCAGTTTTTTATGACACATTCTCTTAATTTTCATGACCTCTTTTATAGTAATGACATTACCTGTTTATGTCATATTTGCTGTATTTCTGTTAGGTCCATCTGTTCTAATGTGTTCTGTTTCCTTACTTATTTTCTGTCTAGTTGATCTGTCCTTTGAGTGAGTGGAGTGTTGAAGTCTCCTAGAATGAATGCATTGCATTCTATTTCTCCTTTTAAATTTGTTTCGTATATGTAGGTGCTCCTGTGTTGGGTGCATAGATATTTATAATGGTTATATCTTCTTTTTGGATTGACCCTCTTATCATTATGTAATGTCCTTCTTTGTCTCTTGTGACTTTCTTTGTTTTGAAGTCTATTTTGTCTGATAGGAGTACTGCAACTCCTGCTTTTTTCTCCCTATTAGTTGCATGAAATATCTTTTTCCATCCCTTCACTTTCAGTCTGTATGTCTTTGGATTTAAAGTGAGTCTCTTGTAGGCAGCATACAGATGGGTCTTGTTTTTTTATCCATTCAGTGACTCTGTGTCTTTTGATTGGTGCATTCAGTCTATTTACATTAGAGTGATTGTCGATAGAGATAGGTATGTACTTATTGCCATTGCAGGCTTTAGATTTGTGGTTACCAAAGGTTCAAGGTTAACTTCCTTACTATCTAAGAGTCTAACTTAACTCATGACATGCTATTACAAACACAATCTAAAGGTTCTTTTGCTTTGCTTTTTCCTCCTCCTTTTTCTTCCTCCTCCATTCTTTATATATTAGGTATCATATTCTGTACTGTTTGTCTATCCCTTGATTGACTTTGGGGATAGTTAATTTAATTTTGCATTTGCTTAGTAATTAGCTGTTCTATTTTCTTTACTGTGGTTTTATTACCTCTGTTGACAGCTATTAAACTGTAGGAACACTTCCATCTATAGCAGTCCCTCCAAAATACACTGTAGAGATGGTTTGTGGGAGGCAAATTCTCTCAGCTTTCGCTTATCTGGGAATTGTTTAATCCCTCCTTCAAATTTAAATGATAATCTTGCTGAATAAAGTAATCTTGGTTCAAGGCCCTTCTGCTTCATTGCATTAAATACATCATGCCACTCCCTTCTGGCCTGTAAGGTTTCTGCTGAGAAGTCTGATGACAGCCTGATGGGTTTTCCTTTGTACGTGTTCCTATTTTTCTCTCTGGCTGCTTTTAATAGTCTGTCCTTATCCTTGATCTTTGCCATTTTAATTACTATATGTCTTGCTGTTGTCTTCCTTGGGTCCCTTGTGTTGGGAGATCTGTGCATCTCCGTGGCCTGAGAGACTATCTCCTTCCCCAGATTGGGGAAGTTTTCAGCAATTACCTCCTCAAAGACACTTTCTATCCCTTTTTCTCTCTCTTCTTCTTCTGGTACCCCTATAATGTGAATATTGTTCCGTTTGGATTGGTCACACAGTTCTCTCAATACTCTTTCATTCTTAGAGATCCTTTTTTTCTCTCTGTGCCTCAGCTTCTTTGTATTCCTCTTCTCTAGATTTTATTTCATTTATCGTCTCCTCGACCGTATCTAATCTGCTTTTAATATCCTCCATTGTGCTCCTCAACCATTGGATCTCTGACCGGAATTCATTCCTGAGTTCTTGAATATTTTTCTGTACCTCCATGAGCATGTTAATGATTTTTATTTTGAACTCCCTTTCAGGAGTCATGAGGTCGATGTCATTTTAATCTTTCTCAGGAGTTGTATTAATAATTTTACTCTGAACCAGGTTCCTTTGGTGTTTCATATTTGTATATGGCGCCCAGAAGCTCTACTCCATGGAGCTGCTCAGCCCCTGGAGCAATGTAGGGGGTTTCAGGGGAGTGGTATTGGTGCCTGGGAGAAGGAGAGCTGTTTCCTGCTACCCAGCTGCTATGCCTGTCTCCACTGCCTGAACCAGTGGGCTGAGCACATGGGTATAAGCCTCAATGCTTTGCGTTTGTAGTTGCTGTAGACCGATCTTCCCTCTGGCTGGCCTAACGTCAGAGTAGGGTTTGCCGGTTTGCGAGCCTGGTGGGTCTGGTCGGGAGAGAGGTGCAGTAGGCTGCGTATCAGGGTGGGAGTCCTTGGAGCTGCGTAGCCAGCCAGGGAGCTCTAGCACCTGAAGATTGTCTAAGGAGGAAGATTTCTTTTTCCTCCTTAAATATGAGAGTCTATATGGCAAAGCTCCCAACCTGCTGAGCAGAGTGCACCCGAACAATTTTGTCTACCTGTCCTCTCTCCTGAGCAGTAAGCTCTGTACAATCCTTGCTCATTTAGCAGCCCTCTTGCTGTTAGGAAGTCTCTCAGACTGCCTGACTTTCTTTTGTCCCAGGGCAGCCGTATATGGATCCCTGCTTTCCACAAACGGCTGGAATCTCAGTCTCCCCAGGAACTCTGCCTGTCTTAGCTTTCCAACCCCGTAATCATGAGAGTATCATGCAAGCACCATGAAACGTAGGTTTGTGCTCCCAGAGCAGATCTCTGGAGTTAGGTATTCAGCAGTCTCAGGCTTCCACCAGCAGCCCCCCTCCTTGCCCTGCCCCGTTTCTCTTCCTCCTGCCGGTGAGCTGGGGTGGGGGAGGGGCTTGGGTCCCCCTTTTTCCAAGGTTATCTCTTGGTGGCTGAGGCTCCTTCTCTGAAGATTGCTCTGGAGAGGCACATGTGTACAACATTCTCTTGAGTTCTTGCAAGTGCAGAACTATTTTCTTTAGATTTGGTACTAGTGTACCTGCTTGACTCGTTATAAACTCCTCGGTTGCACTTGCTTATCTAGAAACTGCTGTGCTCGACTTGCTTACATGTTCTTCTCCATGTCTGATACCAGCCTTCTTTTCTTTTTTAACCCTTATAACTAAATTGGTGTTTTTGCCCATGGGCTCTGAAAATTCGTTTCCTTTGTCTTTAAGGTCTAATAGTTTTGGCACGATAGGTTTCATTATTTATCCTTCCAAGTCACTTTAGTAATATACATAGCAAGCCCTTTCACTAAGTTTTTTGTTCAGTGGTTTCTTTTCAGAAAGATTTTTAGAATTATACTTTTAGGTTTTGGTTTTCTTCTAATACTTTTGCTTTTTTTTTCTTCAGAGACTCCAATTATACATGTGTGGTATCATCTTTTGCCACTTTAACTTCTGTCCCTTTTTCATTTTCATTTTCTTGGTATTTTTCTTGACTTTCCTAAGTGTCCTTTATTGAACTTTTCTTTGCATCTGTATTTCCTAAGCTTTATCAGGTGTTGATGTATTTCTGAGTTTTACCTATATATCTGTTCTCAGTGTTGTAATTTTTTGTATAACTCCAAATGCTTTTTTGAGGTTCCCTCATACAGTTTGGAGGGTTATCTTAACTGTCTTTTGTTTCATGATTGGTATTTTAGGAAAGAATATCAGATAAAATGTTTTGTTTTACATGTTCTGTTTTCTTCTTACGTTAATTTTTTTTATTAAGGTATCAGTGATGTACAATCTTACGAAGGTTTCACATAAGCAACATTGTGGTTACTACATTGACCCCGTATTATCAAGTCCCCTGCACATACCCCATTACAGTCACTGTCCATCAGCGTCGTAAGATGCTACAGAGTCACTACTTGACTTCTCTGTGTTATACGGCCTTCCCTGTGCCCCGCCTACATTGTGTGTGCCTATCATAATAACCCCTAATCCCCTTCTCTCTCCCTTCCTGCCCAACTCCCCACCCCCTTTCCCTTTGGCAACCACTAGTCCCTTGGAGTCTGTGAGTCTGCTGCTGTTTTATTCCTTCAGCTTTTGCTTCATTGTTATACTCCACAAATGAATGAAATCATTTGGTACTTGTCTTTGTCTGCCTGGCTTATTTCACTGAGCATAATACCCTCTAGCTCCATCCATGTTGTTGCAAATGGTAGGATTTGTTTTCTTATTATATCTGAATAATATTCCATTATGTATATGTACCACATCTTCTTTATCCACTCATCTACTGATGGACACTTAGGTTGCTTCCATTTCTTGGCTATTGTAAATAGTACTGCAATAAACATAGGGGTACATATGTCTTTTCCAAACTGGGCTCCTGCATTCCTAGGGTAAATTCCTAGGCATGGGATTCCTGGGTCAAATGGTATTTCTATTTTTAGTTTTTTGAGGAACCTCCATATTGCTTTCCACAATGGTTGAACTAATTTACATTCCCACCAACAGTGTAGAAGGGTTCCCCTTTCTCCGCATCCTCACCACCATTTGTTGTTGCTTGTCTTTTGGATGGTGGCCATCCTGACTGATGTGAGGTGATATCTCACTGTGGTTTTAATTTGCATTTCCCTGATAATTAACAATGTGTGGCATCTTTTCATGTGCTTGTTGGCCATCTGAATTTCTTTGGACAAGTGTGTGTTCAGATCCTCTGTCCATTTTTTAATTGGGTTATTTGCTTTTCGGGTATTGAGCTGTGTGAGTTCTTTATATATTTTGGATGTTAACCCCTTACCGGATATGTCATTTACAAAAACATTTGCCCATACTGTAGGATGTTTTGTTCTGCTGATGGTGTCCTTTGCTGTACAGAAGCTTTTTAGTTTGATGTAGTCCCATTTGTTCATTTTTGTTCTTGCTTCCCTTGCCCAGAGAGATCTGTTCAGGAAAAAATTCCTCATGTTTATATTCAAGAGATTTTTGCCTGTGTTCTTCTAAGAGTTTTACTGTTTGATGATTTACATTCAGGTCTTTGATCCATTTCAGGTTTCCTTTTGTATGTGGAGTTAGACCATAATCCTGGTCCATTTTCTTACATGTAGCTGTCTATTTTTCCCAAAACCAGTTGTTGAAGAGGCTGCCATTTCCCTGTTGTACATCCATGGCTCCTTTATCACATATTAATTGGCCAAACACGTGTGGGTTTATATCTGGATTCTCTATTCTGTTCCAGTGACCTAAGGGTCTCTTCTTGTGCCAGTACCAAATCATCTTGATCACTGTGGTTTGTAGTGGAGCTTGAAGTTGGGGAGCATAATCCTTCCCGCTTTACTCTTCCTTTTCAGGATTGCTTTGGGTATTCAGGGCCTTTGTGGTTCCATTTGAATTTTAGAACTATTTGTTCTAGTTTGTTGAAGAATGCTGTTGGTATTTTGATACGGATTGCATTGAATCTGTAGATTGCTTTAGGCAGGATGGCCATTTTGACAATGTTCTTCTTATCAATGAGCATGGGATGTATTTCCATTTATTGGTGTTTTCTTTATCTCACAAATGTCTTGTCTTTAGGATGTAGGATTTTCACCTCCTTAGTTAGGTTCATTCCTAGGTATTTTATTCTTTTTGGTGCAGTTGTAAATGGAATTGTTTTCCTGATTTCGTTTTCTGCTAGTTCATTAGTATATAGGAATGCAACAGATTTCTGTGTTTTAATTTTGTATTCTACAACTTTGCTGAATTCAGTTATTAGTTCTAGTAGTTTTTTGGTGGATTCCTTAGGGTTTTTTATGTACCATAGCATGTTATCTGCAAACAGTGATAGTTTAACTTCTTCCTTACCAGTCTGTATGCCTTTTATTTCTTTGTGTTGTCTGATTGCTGTGCTACGACCTCCAGAACTATGTTGAATAAAAGTGTGGAGAGTGGGCATCCTTGTCTTGTTGCTGACCTTAGAGGAAAAGCTTTCGGCTTTTCTCTGTTTAATATGATGTATTCAGTGGGTTTGTCATGTATTGCCTTTATTATGTTTAGGTAGTTGCCCTCTATATCCATTCTGTTGAGAGTTTTTATGATGAATGGTGTTGAATTTTGTCAAATGCTTTTTCAGCGTTTATGGAGATGATCATGTGATTTTTGTCTTTCTTTTTATTTATGTAGTTAGTGGATGACAGTGATGGATTTTCGAATGTTGTACCATCCTTGCATTCCTAGGATGAATCCTACTTGATCATGATATATGATTCTCTTGATGTATTTTTGAATTTGATTTGCTAATATTTTTTTGATAAATTCTAAAAGTATTTCATTAATGTTTTAATTTGTGGTGAAAGTTAAAAGCAATTTATTTTTTATTCCCTAATAGTACCATGTTTTCATTTAGACTCTAACAGTAAAACTTGGCAATATTTACTACTTAACTTGAACTTGAAAATATCGAAACTAAAATGTCCTGTGTCTTTTAAAAAAAAATTTCTCAGCCATGTTGTTTTCTTTTTGAAGGTTAATATTAATTTATGTATATACAGTCAGTTTTTTCTTCTATTTACAACCTTGTGTTCAACCTTCCATCATGTGAAATGTCATTTATCTTAAAAATGGGGATACAAACGTCCATGTTAGCTTATCATTGCTTTTGTAATATTTAACTTACTTGCATATAGCTAGATTTGTACCATGATATTTATAATAGTAATTCAGATTGAAATCTGATAGAAATTCAGATATAAATCTGAACTACTATTAGGATCTGAGTGAAATATTTTCAAGTGAAACCTGATTTCATTTCTGTTTTTTTTTGTACTTTCATTCAAACAAAAGGAATGAAGGGAAGGAAGGTGGAGAGGGAGTAGGGATTAAGGGCAAACAGTTCATCAAAATTCTTGATGGAACCCTTGAGGCACTTTAAGCCAAGGGGAACTGCCAGGCTTAAAAATCATTTCAGATTACTCCCAGGCTGTTTTGATTTTAGCTATTTCGTTAAAATTTTATTTTATTTTTGATATCCTTCCACTGGGTTCAGGTTCTTCCCTATCAAAATATGTTAGTCAATTAAACCTCTAAAATAAAAGTAAGGTGGATGCATAGTGTTGGGGAGGGAGGGCTGATGATTCTTTAGTTTGTCCTAGGAAGGGAGCTTAGTGGAAGGTGACCAAGTAGGAACTAAGTCTGTTATTACATAGAGCTCTGCACATTTGAGGAGGTCTGACAATCAGAATAGAACAGAACAAACTGATTTGTATAACATCTTACTGCTTGCACAGTTCTTCCATGTACATTTTTATCTCAATTGGTCTTAGAGTAGTGATCTCATACAGAAAGCATTCATGTAGGCATGAGTAGGTGTGGTAATAATAGTAGTGTGTACATTTTTAAGTGTGGAAAGAGGGTAGAAAGGTTAAGTAGCCACTTAATGTGTATATGATGAGATTTTAAAGCTATAGAGTTTAGGGACCAGAACTGACACTTCCAGATAGCTCTTGCCAAAATTTCAGGAACTTCTCAGGTCAAAACATCTGTTGCATGCAAAGCAATACACTATGTAGTTTGAAAGAAATGAGGAGAATTCAGGACAGAGTATTTTCCTGAGCAATAAATATGTAATCGAGTACAAAATAAAGGACAGTTAATGTTAAACAAGTAGAGCATAAGAGAAAACAAATTAATATTTGTTAACATTTACTAGTTGCCTGACTTGTTAGGTGCTTTATATGTATTAGCTTTCTCAGGAAGGATGATAATAATGCCATTTAACAGATGAGACAGTGGGCCAGAAAGGTCAAAAGCATACCTGTAGTCCATCAGTGGGACATGGCAGATACAGGTCTAAATCCAGGTCTCTGCCTACAAAACAAAAGTTTAGGATGAAAGGATGGAACAAATCCCACATATGTAAAGCTACACTTGAGAGTCATGCATCATAAGAATTTATATAAATATTTTGATAAACACAAATACTAATATGGTGATTTATAACCTTAGGTAAAACCTAGAATTGAAATTAAGTCCAGTTAATATTAAAAGTACTGATATTAGCATTCTACCTCTACCATTTCATTTAGATCCATTTTTTTTAGGCAGCATTTCAAAGGAATGAACATTGCATGTAAGAGAGCCCTTTCATTTTTAGACTTTATATTCACATTGTATATTCTTAAAATTCCTTTCAAAATTGAACACCAAACACTTGTGTTCATGATAAAAAGTAATAGAATCCCACAGTTTAGGTGTGTGCATGGGGAAAAGACCAAATGGCTAAGAGAAGGGCACATTTGTTGGTGTTTCAAAATATTCTGCCACCATATATATGTTGACATAAATACTTTGTCTACTGGAGAGTGTGCTTTGGTATAGATGCTGTCCTTTATTATCTTTAAGCAGAAGCTTACTTAAAAGATGTAAGAGCCCATGCTTGACTTGTTCATTTTCCTTAACTCTGAACAGAAGGGAAGTTGATTTGGGTAGAGATCACACATAACAAATGCAGAACTCACTCTCCTACCAAGAGATGAATTCCATTTAAAATAAATATTCTTATTAAAACATCATGTTGTACACTTGAGACATCTTAACATTTTTATTCATCAGTTATACCTCAGTAATGCTGAAAAACAAATTTTTTTTTTCTCAAGAGCACTTTTGTTTGGTGAATGTAAATTATAATTTAAATACTGGGGAGGCACGGTTAGTATTGTTTGAAATGCAAGCAGGGGTTAAGCAAGCACTTCATAGAGTTCACAAATGCAGATAGGATACTACTACAAAGCCACAATTGTCTTCCACAGTATATAAATACTTTTCTACCAAAAATACTATGTATTTTGTCTGTTGAAGAAGACCTTCTATGTTAAAATTCTCTTTGTGAACTGAGATACTGCCCTGTCACTATCTATCTATATAATTTACTATTAAACTAGTCCTTTACTACTTACTAAGCTACTTAATGTCACAATTATGCAAATTAAGAGATTCTTTCCACAGTACAAATTAGAAATGCTTTAACAAGGAAGAGAATATGGAACTTTTGTAAAGTTCTGATCCATGGTCCATTTTTGTTCGGAAATTATGAATACAAGGTTTCTATTAAAAAATTAAGACCTACAAAGCTTTATAGGAAGTTGAAGAGAAAACCTTGTCCCTTCATTTCTTTGTGTCATGAAATTTGTGACTCAGTGTAATGAAAATAATCAGAATGAAATTTAGCTGGGAGGGAAGTCATCTCAGACTCTGGCAGGGTTCCACTATCTTTCCCATCATCATCCCTCATTTTCTTCAGAATATTGTAAAATTTTCTGACCTGCTAGTAGAATCTATGCCAAATAGTTTTACTAGGAAAGAGATTTTTAAGGTGGACTGAAAGTATATTCTATTAATCCTTTCACATTCTGATTGATTTACTCTAACCTGGATAAACTAAAATGCCTGAAGACCTTAAGAAATAGCATGAGATTTCATCTCAGAGAAAGTTGTTCTCATACGTTAAAACCACCATGCAGTTAAGAAGCCATCAAAGAGTTTTAACTCAATACTCTTGAAGCTGAGGAAAGATTAGAGTTTGCTTTCACACAATTTTCAATCTTTTTGTGGCTTCTCTTAAGTCTCACTCAAGGCAAGATTCTGTATTGCTAATAAGCATTCCCTTGATTTAGGGCACTGATCTCAGATTTCTTCAAATAATATTTGTTGGTGCAAATAAGATTGGTTTTTCTTATGTTTTTTTACCCACATTTTCAGGGACATACCTTGATGCATTTAATTTTGAATAGTTTTACGGGCACCTCAAAAGAGTCAATCCTTCTCATCCAGAAAAAGTAAACCTAGAAATAGATATTTTTAATGAGTTTGGAAGGTAGGTTTGGTGTAGTCTGGATCAATTATAGGCCATTTGGCACATGTGAAATGGTACCTACCGTACGCCTTTGGGAGCATCTCATAAAGAAGGGTAGTCATCTTCCAGAACAGGTAGAATGTTGTAATTAGAGACCAGGGTAACTTGTAATGGCTGATGGCATGGTGTATATTATCACAACATGTTGGACTGCAAAAAACAAAGATGTTTATGATATAATTTTCAGACCAAAGATATAACAGAAGCCATTCTAATTTGAATAACTTCATAGCATGTTTCTCAATGTCCTATAGCATGGTATTAATTTCCTTTTATTATTCGTAGGGAATACCTGGTATCTTATCCATACGTTTTTCCCTGAATAGATATTTGTCTTTAATTACTTTTAACGTTTTTTTCCAAATTGATAGAATTTGAACTTTTTAATTCATTCACTCAGCCATATGCATGTATTTAATGACATGAGCACATGAGTCAGAATCTGGATATAGTGGGGACAGAAAAGACTAGATGGACATTTCCCTCCAAGAGCACAGACTGATAATGGCATATGTTGTTATTTTATAATGGAGTCAATATTATAATAAAGTTAAGCAGCAAGTTTTATAGATTGGGGAAGAGAAATACTATTTTTACATGGAGCAGATGGGGAATAATCTCAAGTAAAATAGAAGAAGAAAGGAATTGGGTCATTCTACAGGGAATAGGCAGCATTAACAACACCTGAAGCTGTTATCTCATAGCTATTAACTAGATGGGTGTGGATGTTCTCATCATTAACTCAGTCTCCCAAAATAGAATACGTGGAGTGATTCTCGACTTGAGTAGAAGAGGAAATGACAGGAGGTATATATAGGCAGGGAGATGAATACATGTTATATTTGAAGCTAATCTGGTGCCACTCATCTCCTAAGTGCTTCCCTTGTTTTATCTCTTATTTTTCACTGCAGCAATAACTCTGATAGGTATTTGTATGCAACTTCTACAGATAAGGGAATGAATTTACACCATTAAATTTAGCAAATACTGATGAGGGCATGCTGCAAGCATTTGCTGACTTCTAGTCCATAACGCTTCCACCATTACCAGTAGAGTCCACTGATTTCTAGAGTAAAGAATTTTGGTTTTGTGAAGTTAAGAAGAAAACAAATACTCTTATGACAAGATCTTAGATTGAGAATGCTAATTCTAGCAGCCAGTCCTGTGGATAATGGCAAAAACAGTATTGACACATAAAAGTGCATTCTAATAGAAAAGGCAGAAGGTAATTTCCATAAATAGGGTAGAGCATGTGACATCCTTTGTAGAGAGTGGAATGGAGAACTATTGGGAAGCAGATTTCAAAGAAAGCAGGTGAAGGAGAGAGATGTGTGATACAGTGAGCAGTCTGTGACAGATACTTTATGTGTATCTGTACATTGTGTCACTTAAATCCTCACAGTAAGCTTATTTTTTCATTTGTTCAAACAACAAATCTTGGTGATGGTCCTGTGAGGAACAGGAGATAGAATAATGAATGAAACAGTCATTGCTGTGAAGTAGGTTATATTCTACTAGGGTATCATTATGTTTCTTTTTTTTTCATTAAGGTATTATTGATATACACTCTTATGAAGGTTTCACATGAAGAAACAATCTGGTTACTACAGTTACCCATATTATCAAGTCCCCACTCATACCCCAGTTCACTGACTGTCCATCAGTGTAGTAAGAAGACACAGATTCACTGTTTGCCTTCTCTGTGCTACACTGTTTTCCCCGTGATTCCCTATACCATGTGTACTAAACATAATACCCCACAATCCCCTCTCTCACCCTACCCACCCACCCTCCCACACCACTCCCCTTTGGTAACCACTAGTTCCTTCTTGGATTCTGAGTCTGGTACTATTTTGTTCCTTCAGTTTTGCTTCGTTGTTATACTCCACAAATGAGGGAAATCATTTGACACTTGTGTTTCTTTGCCTGGCTTATTTCACTGAGCATAGTATCCTCCAGCTCCATCCATGTTGTTGCAAATGGCAGGATTTGTTTCCTTCTTATGGCTGAATAGTATTCCATTGTGTATATGTACCACCTCTTCTTCATCCATTCATCTACTGATGAACACTTAGGTTGCTTCCATATCTTGGCTATTGTAAAAAGTGCTGCAGTAAACAAAGGGGTGCATATGTCTTTTTGAATCTGAGAAGTTGTATTCTTTGGGTAAATTCCAAGGAGTGGGATTCCCGGGTCAAATGGTATTTGTATTTTTAGATTTTTGAGGAACCTCCATATTGCTTTCCACAATGGTTGAACTAACTTACATTCCCACCAGCAGTGTAGGAGGGTTCCCCTTTCTCCGCATCCTCGCCAGCATTTGTTGTTCTTAGTCTTTTCGATGCTGGCCATCCTTACTGGTGTGAGGTGATATCTCATTGTGGTTTTAATTTGCATTTCCCTGATGATTAGTGATGTGGAGCATCTTTTCATGTGTCTGTTGGCCATATGAATTTCTTCTTTGGAGAACTGTCTCTTCATATCCTCTGCCCATTTTTGAATCGGGTTATTTGCTTTTTGGGTGTTGAGGCGTGTAAGTTCTTCATATATTTTGGATGTTAACCCCTTACCGGATATGTCATTTACAAATATATTCTCCCATACTGTAGGATGCCTTTTTGTTCTGTTGATGGTGTCCTTTGCCGTACAGAAACTTTTTAGTTTGATGTGGTCCCATGAGTTCATTTTTGCTTTTGTTTCCCTGGCTCAAGGAGATGCGTTCCGGAAGAAGTCGCTCATGCTTATATTCAGGAGATTTTTGCCTATCTTGTCTTCTAAGAGTATTATGGTTTCATGACTTACATTCAGGTCCTTGAACCATTTTGAGTTTCCTTTGTGTATGGGGTTAAACAATAATCCAGTTTCATTCTTTTGCATGTCATTATGTTTCTTTTACAAATATGGAAACATCAAATGAGAGAGATTATCTCCTCCAAATTCATATAGTGTCTTAGCCTTACATGCCACCTCCCAACCTTCTGAGTCCCTTTCTCACATCTGTATACCAGGGGGTCCAGTATGTACACTTATTTCTGGTAGGTCATTGTTGTATAGCTTCAAGGAGTCAGTTGATTAGGACTTGCTCCAGCTGTTGTCAGAGCACTGAATATTGATTTCTGAGTGAGTGGACTCATGACAAGAAATTCTTCCTTATCCAACCTGATATTCTGCTTCATATTCTGGTCTAAGTCTCTTAAGATCCACTCATACATGTTTTCCTAGTTTCTGACAATAGAACTTAGTTGAATATGGAAATTCCTTTGGCATGTCAGCTATTTCTTCCTGGAGAAGTGTCTTTATTTTACCACTTCAACTGTGCTATGACATGGTACTATTTGCCTGTAGGCAGTGAGGCAATGAGGAGAGCTGGGGCATGTCTGGAAGAGAACAGGTACTCTCGTGAGAGGCATCTGATTCATCTGAAGTCATTGCACAATTTCCAGTCAAGAAGTTGATACATGGATGAAATGAGGCTACTCCTACTAAAGCATAGGATTCAGAGAAGTTGGGGATTCAGAATTCTCATGGTCATCTAACAGATAACCCCTTCTTAGAGTTCCTAGTTCTGGTCTTCTCCTTTTAAGAATCTGAATTTGGCAAATGACTGAATAAAAGTGTAATAACATCTTGGTCTGATTTTCAGCACAGTCTACTCTTTAAAAATTTTGAGTCTCCTTAAAAAGATGAAGAGGCCCTCTGGCTTTCAGATTGTACCTTGAACTGGCAAATGGCTACCTGAGCCTTTCTGTCTACCCAAGACTTCTAATTCCATTAATGGAAGCTAGCTCTTAAAGTTGTTGATAATCCTAGTAATTGTGAAGCCACTACCTGTAAAGGGTTGTCATGACCCCAGGTAACACTAATGGTTGGGTCCGTTGTTGCTAACCTGTGAGTAATTGGTCCCAGGCTTGGTTCAGTCATGTCTGGTTCTCAAACTCATCTCTAAATCAGGTGTGTGTAGAAGGGGGAAATGAGGGGCTGTGTGTTTTGGAAATTTTGGGTGGTTGATATTTGATCCTTGGCATCAGCTTGCTTTGGAGAAACATAAAACTCTTTAATTCACAGCATCTAGTGTCTGTAGGCTCAATGCTTCCATCCAGGTCACCACCTGCTCTATCAGGACAAACAGTGACTGTTTCATAGAAACCAGACCAAATTGCTGGTACCACCCTACTTGCTCGTGCATCTTCTTTCCTGCTTCTTAGCATGTACGTTGGAATGGGAATGGTTTCGTGTTTCCACACCACTGAATCCACCCCCAATAGCCCGTGATGGGAACCAGAATACACAGTAAGGAACATACTGGGTCCCATGTCCATCAAAACTAGTCCCAATATCTGGAAATAGAAATGTCTGGAAGGCAGTCATGGTAACTCTGAAAGCTCTACACAAATCTCACTTTTCCTCCAGAGAAAGATAGGAAAGCTCTGGAACATGCCTCACAGAAGAAGGTGTTCAACCAGAACTGTACCTTTTACCTCAGCTAAAATCCCCTAGGAATCCCAGAAGGGGAGCTGATGGCTCTAGTTTTGGGGGAAATTGCAGAGAACCAGTATTAGCTAATTCTGAACTTAACCTTCCTTCCGTTTGTTCTCCTCATTGTTAGACTCAGCAGCTCTGATATTTTACTTTTCTCTGGTCCTTCTGAATCAGGCCCAGCAGTTGGAGGTCAGCTGTTTGCTCTCAGACCTCCAGGGTCTGCTCATGCCATTGATTGTGACATTTGGCTCTTCTCAAGTGGTAACTGCTTACTCCAGACCTCGACTGGCACAACGCAAGGTCACTCATTCACTTTGCCAGCATTGGGCTGTGTCACCCAGCTTTCAGTTAAGCAGAGTAGAAGGAAATTGGACAAGCACCATCCCCTAATTCAAATAATCACAGTTCAATGGAGAGTGAAAAACACCATTCTAGCAGTTAGCTCACAAAAGGTGAATTTGCTTTAAGAAGTCCAACAGGAAAACGGTTTGGATATGTAACAGATTCAAGTGAGATCTGGACTGTTTTACTTGGCTGTAAAGCATCCTTTAGGAAGGACATGCCCCAGCCATGCCAGTTACCAGTCAGTTACAGTACGCTGCCTTCCTTCATAACGCACAACTTTGTGTCCCAACAGCTTGGAAGCTGTACTCTCCAAAATCTGCCAGAAGCATTTCAGGGAGTAACATTCTCTAAAGGCCTTTGACTGGGCTTCTGAGATTTTAGGTTTAGAAAGAATGAATCCAAAGAAGGTTCTGTTTCAAGGCCTTTGCCCGAGATGCTGATAATGTTTAATTACTGGACATCTGAGGTTTAAAAAAAATGAAAAGGGGAGCAGAATGGAGATGAAGAATCTCACCTGCAGGGCTTAGCCATTTTGCTCTGGGGGACACTGCCTCTTTGATTGACCACATACTGCAAAACACAGGGTTTCCCAGCGATATCACAATTCTAGAAACACACACATACAACTCTTTTAAACATGTTTCAACATAAAAGTATGTCATTTTATAATGACAAGTCATTGAATGTTGCTGGTTTTGGAATCCAGTGAGTGTTGTGCCAGTAATTGCAGTAACACGCAGGGATGGCGAAGATCCTAAGGCAAAAAATTGAATTCTTAAGTATGTCATTTATTCTTAAGTTTACATGTGGAAGTTTGTCTGCAGTCAGGATATTGCTATGTTTACTATTTCAGGGGCTCTTTTTTCAGCCAGATGAAACCTTCAGTATTAGACATGCCTGCATGTTACCTTCCAGTAGTGACTGTGCTTTTCTTCCCACTCCCTTGGGACGTGCACAGTCGTTTCTGGGTAGGCAGGTTTCTCCCACAGACTCCTGCAGATGGTAAAGAAAACGTGTGCCCTATCTCCTCTACTTTATTCCTAGCAAAGGTAGACTCTTTGGGCTTTAGTTTCTTCAGCTGTAAAATAGGGACTAGTAATTCCCTTAATAGAGGGTTATTAGGAGAAAAATAGAAATAGCACATGAAAAACATCTGGCAAAACACACAGCACAATTCAGACTAAAAACATTTCAGCTCTTATGGGTATAAAAATCACAATTTCATTACCTCAAATAAGATTTCTATTTTTCTTTTCTTTTGGAAGCTTCACCTCTAATTTCAGTATCCTCAGAAGTGGGTTAATCTGTCATCTCATTTTGAATATGCCAGCTTTGGTCATCTGAAGCTACGTGGTGAAAATACATTTCTCTTTACTAGGCAAATCCTATTTAGATACTGTTAGTTGAGTCCAGTTGAAGATGTTTGTAGTTAAATCATAAC
The DNA here is from genome assembly GCA_032199065.1 of Smutsia gigantea. Classification (NCBI taxonomy): domain Eukaryota; kingdom Metazoa; phylum Chordata; class Mammalia; order Pholidota; family Manidae; genus Smutsia; species Smutsia gigantea. The sequence continues at coordinate 657,571 of JAVSCE010012431.1, read as the reverse complement.
CTGTTTCTCAGTTTAAGTGCTTGCTTCTGTCAGTGATTTTCAAAATTAGAGATACAGATAAAAAAAGTCATCTATATCTCTTTGTCCTTTAAGGTGTTATTTTAATCCAGCCAATCCTATTTCTTTTGCCCACACATTTCCTTTCCCCACTTTGTGTATGTTGGATGAGATATGCAGCCTGGTAGCAAACACAGGGCCTGGAATGGGAAGTATGCATGGAGTACATAGGAGAAGCCAGGACCAAAGTGCCTTGGGGCAATACTGAATTCATCCATCAGGAGTCTGTTCACAGAGTCTGACTGTTCGCAACTCTGTCAGTTCTGACTGGGTAGTGATGATGCCATTCAAATTGTTAAATATTTTAACCATTACCTACATCAAGGGGAAATTTCTTTTTCAAGCACATTTTAATTATTATTATTATTATTTTTTAATAGTTTATTTTAGTATCATTAATCTACAATTACATGTGCAATATTTTGGTGATTAAAGAACACCCTTCATCAGGTCCCCCCCACCAACCCCATTACAGTCACTGTCCTTCAGCGTAGTGAGATGCTATAGAGTCACTACTTGTCTTCTCTGAGTTGTACAGCCCTCCCTGTGCCCCCCTAACATTACATCTGCTAATTGTAATGCCCCCTTTTCCCCCTTGTCCTCCCTTCCCACCCATCCTCCCCAGTCCCTTTTCCTTTGGTAACTATTAGTCCGTTCTTGGGTTCTGTGAGTCTGCTGCTGTTTTGTTCCTTCAGTTTTTTTCTTCGTTCTTATACTACACATATGAGTGAAATCATTTGATACTTGTCTTTTTCGGCTTCGCTTATTTCACTGAGCATAATAGTCTCTAGCTCCATCCATGTTGTTGCAAATATATAGCCTTTATGGTGTTGAGGTACTTGCCCTCTATACTCATTTTGTTGAGAGTTTTAATCATGAATGGATGCTATATTTTGTCAAATGCTTTTTCAGCATCTGTGGAGATGATCATGTGGTTTTTGTTCTTCTTTTTGTTGATGTGGTGGATGATGGTGATGGATTTTCGAATGCTGTACCATCCTTGCGTCCCTGGGATGAATCCCACTTGATCATGGTGTATGATCCTCTTGATGTTTTTTGAATTCAGTTTGCTAATATTTTGTTGAGTATTTTTGCATCTACGTTCATCAGGGATATTGGTCTGTAATTTTCTGTTTTGGTGAGGTCTTTGCCAGGTTTTGGTATTAGAGTGATGCTGGCTTCATAGAATGAGTTTGAAAGTATTCCCACCTCTTCTATTTTTTGGAAAACGTTAAGGAGAATGGGTGTTATTTCTTCTCTATATGTCTGGTAGATTTCAGAGGTGAATCCATCTGGTCCAGGGGTTTTGTTCTTGGGTAGTTGCTGATTACCGATTTAATTTCATTCCTGGTGATTGGTCTGTTTAGTTTTTCTGTTTCTTGCTTGGTCAGTTTTGGAAGATTGTATTTTTCTAAGAAGTCCATTTCTTCTAGGTTTTCCAGCTTGTTAGCATATAGATTCTCATAATATTCTCTTATAATTTTTTGTATATCTGTGGGGTCCGTCGTGATTTTTCCTTTCTCATTTCTGATTGTGTTTATGTGGGTAGATTCTCTTTTTCTCTTAATGAGTCTGGCTAGGGGTTTATCTATTTTGTTTATTTTTTCAAAGAAGCAGCTCTTGGTTTCATTGATTTTTTTCTATTGTTTTATTCTTCTCAATTTTATTTATTTCTTCTCTAATCTTTATTATGTCCCTCCTTCTGGTGACTTTGGGCTTCATTTGTTCTTCTTTTTCCAATTTCAGTAATTGTGTCTTTAGACTATTCATTTGGGAATGTTCTTCCTTCTTTAAATAGGCCTGGGTTGCAATATATTTTCCTCTTAGAACTGCCTTTGCTGTGTCCCACAGAAGTTGTGGCTTTGTGTTGTTGTTTTCATTAGTCTCCATATATTCCTTCATTTCTGTTTTGATTTGGTCGTTAACCCATTGACTGATTAGGAGAATGTTGTTATGTCTCCATGTATTTGTGAGCCTTTTTGTTATCTTTCTAAAATTTAATTATAGTTTTATACCTTTGTGATTTGAGAAGTTGGTTGGTAGAATTTCAGTATTTTTGACTTTACTGAGGTTCTTTTTATGGCCTAGTATGTGGTCTATTCTGGAAAATGTTCCATGTGCACTTGAGAAGAATGTGTATCCTGTTGCTTTTGGGTGTAGAGTTCTGTAGATGTCTGTTAGGTCCATCTGTTGTAGTGTGTTGTTCAGTGCCTCTGTGTCTTTACTTATTCTCTGTCTGGTTGATCTGTCCTTTGGAGTGAGTGGTGTGTTGAAGTCACTTAAAATGAATGCATTGCTGTCTATTTCCTCCTTTAATTCTGTCAGTATTTGTTTCACATATGCCAGCATTTTCGTATTGGGTGCATATATATTTATAATGGTTATATCTCATTGTTGGATTGACCCCTTTATCATTATGTAATGTCCTTCTTTGTCTCTTGCTACTTTCTTCATTTTGAAGTCTATTTTATCTGATACAAGTACTGCAACACCTGCTTTTTTCTCCTTGTTGTTTGCATGAAATATCTTTATCCATCCCTTCACTTTTAGTCTGTGTATATCTTTGGGTTTGAGGTGAGTCTCTTGTAGGCAGCATATAGATGGGTCTTGCTTTGTTATCCATTCTGTTACTCTGTGTCTTTTGATTGGTGCATTCAGTCCATTTAGATTTAGGGTGATTATCGATAGATATGTACTTGTTGCCATTGCTGGCTTTAGATTCGTGGTTACCAAAGGTTCAAGGGTTGTTTCTTTACTATCTAACAATGTAACTTAACTTTCTTGTTAATTTATTGTAAACACTGTCTGATGTTTCTTTATTTCTCTCCCTTCTTATTCTTCCTCCTCCATTCTTTATATACTAGGTGTTTTAGTCTTTGCCTTTAGTTAGTATTTGGATGGTCTGCTTTCTTTGCTATGATTTTACTTTCTCTGGTGACGTCTTTTTAGCCTTAGGAGTGCTTCCCTCTAGAGCAGTTCCTTTAAGATGTCCTGTAGAAGTGGTTTATGGGAGGCAAATTCTCTCAGCTTTCGTTTGTCTGGAATTGTTTATTCCCTCCCTCATATTTAAATGATAATCGTGCTGGATACAATATTCTTGGTTTGAGGCCCTTCTGTTTCATTACATTAAATATATCATGCCATTCTCTTCTGGCCTGTAAGGTTTCTGTTGAGAAGTCTGATGGTAGTCTGATGGATTTTCCTTTGTAGGTGATCTTTTTTCTCTCTCCAGCTGCCTTTAATACTCTGTCCTTATCTTTGATCTTTGCCATTTTAATTATTATGTTTCTTGGTGTTGTCTTCCTTGGGTCCCTTGTGTTGGGAGATCTGTGGGCTTCCGTGGATGCCGAGACTATTTCCTTCCCCAGCATGTGGAAGTTTTCAGCAATTATTTCTTCAAAGACACTTTCTATCTATTTTTCTCTCTTTTCTTCCTCTGGTTCTCCTATAATGTGAATATTGTTCCATTTGGATTGGTCCCACAGTTTTTATATTCTTTCATTCCTAGAGATCCTTTTATCTCTCTGTGCCTCAGCTGCTCTGTATTCCTGTTCTCTGATTTCTATTCCATTAACAGTCTCTTGCATCTCCTCCAGTCTGCTGCTAAGGCCGTCCATGGCTTGTTTCATTTTTGCATTGTCTTTCCTGATCTCCCTTACTTCCTCCCTGAGCTCTTGCATATTTCTCTGTAGATCCATCAGCATGGTTATGACTTTTATTCTGAATTCTTTTTCAGGAAGATTGTGCATTTTCATCCCTTCAGGTTCCCTCTCAGGTGTTGTCTGGGTCTGGGTGATCTTTGTCTGTACCATATTCCTCTGTGTTTTCATGGTGATAGAAGTGGTTGCTGGTAGGTGCCACATATGTCAGCTGGGCTCTTTAAGAGTTAAGAAAAAACAAAAACAAAAACAAACCAAAAAAAGGAAGAGAAAGAAAAGAGAAAAAAAGAATGATAAAAAAGAAAGAAAAGAAAAGAAAGGGAAAAAAAAACGCCCTTCTCGGAGTGGATTCTGTAAGGATGCTGTAGGTGGCGCTTTTTCTCCACTCTTCCACAGCCGTGGCCTCGCCACTCTTTGAAGCTCTGGCTGGGGTGGGAACAAATGGGAGGCTGTTGTTCTCTGTGTAAAGTTTCAGTGTGGCTACCTTTTCCCAGTCGCCAGCCAAGGGGTCCAAAATTCCTCAGGACTCCCAGCCCGCTGGGCTGAGTGTGCTTGGGTGATCGTGTTCCCTCGCTGTGCCCCAGGCCTCTCCAAGACCGCTAAAGACAGGGCACGCTTTTCTCTTGTATTGGGGCGCCAGCTGCATGGACCTGGGCATTTTTCCAGCTCAAAACCAGCACTTTCTGCCTCTCCAATATCCGATGCACCGTGCAATGTGTGTCAGCGCTCCTGGCACAGATCACTGGGGCTGGTTATTTCGCTGGGTGTACTTCCACTCCCTCCCGGCTCTGAATCCTCTCTTCCCGCTGGTGCACTGGAGTCGGGGAGTCCTCGGGTCCCCCCGGTTCGCAGCTCCGTATCTGACCCACCTCGCGGGGTGCTGAGTCCTCTCAGGTGCAGATGCAGGCTGTGCGCTGTCCAGTAAATTCTGGTCTCTCTTTTAGGAGTAGTTGTATTTGCTGTATTTTCATAGATTTTTATGGTTTTGGCAGGAGATTTCCGCCGCCCTGCTCACACCACCATCTTCCCGGAACCATCAAGAGGGAATTTGATGCTTCATATAATCTGCATGTATTAGAGATTGGCCAAGAAAAACCCCCAAAACAAGTCTAGAAACTGGGTCCTAGGATGATAGCAGTTTACCATTAAATAAGATATTGGTGTAAATTTCGCATCTATGTGCCTCATGTTAAAGTTCACACATATAATATACATACATTCTAGTGCCTGGTGACATCAGACAGAGACGAGTTTGAATGCTGCCTCTGGTACTCACTTGCTGTGTTACCTTGAATAACTTTCTCTTGGATGACCTTTCCATGAGCATTTTAGGATTATTGTGATGTTTAATGTGATCTTCTGAAACCCAGAGGATGCACGGTACTTTTCAGATACCTCCTCCTTCCCCTGGACGTACACCATTGTATTGAAGTAACTGTATTCCACTTGTAGAGAAATGCAGTATGGCCTGCCTTCTCAAATCTGTCACTCATTCTCCTAAGATGTATGATTTTGTTTTATCTGGTTACAAAAAAAAAACATTTTGAGCTTTATTCTTAGAGTCAATTAATTTTGTTTCTGCAAATTAATTATATTTTGACTGGGTGTTCAAAATGAATTGTTTTAAATCCACTTTGTAATTAGAGTCAATTTAAAGGTCTTCTTGATGAGTTCCTTTTGTTTCCATATCTTCAGACTCTTTATTATTTGTATTTTACATTTTCCCTAGAATTTTCAGTTATGTTAGTATTAATGGAGCCATGAAGGAAAATATAAATATATACATATGAAATAATAAGAATTAGTATTTAATAGGAGTCCTACTTATTACTGATGAAATGTTGATAAAGTTTTAGTGTATTTTTTAAATTCGTTTCATCAATATTTTGAAGCTTCCAGTGTATAACTTTCACATTCTTGGTAAAGTTTATTCCAAAGTGTTGTGTGTGTGTTTTTTTTTTTAATGTTATTTTAAATGAGATCATGTTTTTAACTTCCATTTTCAAATAGCTTGTTTTAGTATATAGAAATACAACTTTTTTTTTGGTATCATTAATGTACAATCACTCGAACAACACTATCGTTACTTGACCCCTATTATCAAGACCCCACATACCCCACTACAGTCACTGTTCATCAGCATAGCAAGATGCTATAGAATCATTACTTGTCTTCTCTATAAATACTGCCTTTCCCGTGTCCCCCGCCACAGCATTACATCTGCTAATCGTAATGCCCCTTTTCCTCCCTTATCCCTCCCTTCCCATCCATGCTCCCCAGTCCCTTTCCCTTTAGTAACTGTTAGTCCATTCTTGGGTTCTGTGAGTCTGCTGCTGTTTTGTTTCTTCAGTTTTTCCTTTGTTCTTATACTCCACAGATGAGTGAAATTACCCGACACCTGCCCACCTCCACTGGCCCACCTCACCAAGCACAACACCCTCCAGCTCCATCCATGCTGCTGCAAATGGTAGGGTTTGTTTTCTTCTTATGGCTGAATAATATTCCATTGTGTATATGTACCACATCTTCTTTTTCCATTCATCTACTGATGGACACTTAGGCTGCTTCCATTTCTTGGCTATTGTAAATAGAGCTGTGATAAACATAAGGGTGTATATGTCTTTTTCAAACTGGGCTGCTGCCTTCTTAGGGTAAATTCCTAGGAGTGGAATTCCTGGGTCAAATGGTATTTCTATTTTGAGTTTTTTGAGGAACCTCCATACTGCTTTCCACAATGGTTGAACTAATTTGCATTCCTACCAGCAGTGTAGGAGGGTTCCCCTTTCTCCACATCCTCACCAACATTTGTTGTTGTTTGTCTTTCGGATGGCAGCCATCCCGTCTGGTATGAGTGATATCTCGTTGTGGTTTTAATTTGCATTTTTCTGATGATTAGGGATGTGGAGCATCTTTTCATGTGCCTGTTGGCCATCTGAATTTCTTCTTTGGAGGAGTGTCTTTTCAGCTCCTCTGCCCATTTTTTAATTGGCTTATTTGCTTTTTGTTTGTTGAAGTGCGTGAGCTCTTTATATATTTTGGATGTCAACCCCTTATCAGATATGTCATTTGTGAATATATTCTCCCATACTGTAGGATGTCTTTTTCTTCTACTGATGGTGTCCTTTGCTGTACAGAAGATTTTTAGTTTTGATATAGTCCCACTTGTTCATTTTTGCTTTTGATTCCCGTTCCAGGGGAGATATGTTCATGAAGAAGTTGCTCATGCTTATGTCCAAGAGATTTTTACCTATGTTTTTTTCTAAGAGTTTTATAGTTTCATGACTTACATTCAGGTCTTTGATCCATTTTGAGTTTACTTTTCTGTATGGGGTTAGACAGTAATCCAGTTTCATTCTCTTATACGTAACTGTCCAGTTTTGCCAACACCAGCTGCTGAAGAGGCTGTCATCTCCCCATTGTATATCCATAGCTCCTTTTTCATGTATTAATTTACCATATATGTTTGGGTTAATATCTGCACTCTCTATTCTGTTCCACTGGTCTATGGGTCTGTTCTTGTGCCAGCACCAAATTGGCTTGATTACTGTGGCTTTGTAGTAGAGCTTGAAGCCAGGGAGCGTAATTCCCCCTGCTTTATTCATCCCTCTCAGGATAGCTTTGGGTGTTCGGGGTCTTTTGTTGTTCCATATGAATTTTAGAAGTATTTGTTCCAGTTCCTTGAAGAATGCTGTTGGTATTTTGATAGGGATTGCGTTGAATCTGTAGATTGCTTTAAGCAGGATGGCCATTTTGACAATATTAATTTTTCTTAACCAAGAGCATGGAATGAATTTCCATTTATGAGTTTCTTCTTTAATTTCTCTTAAGAGTGTCTTGTAGTTTTCAGGGTATAGGCCTTTCACTTCCTTGGTTAGGTTTAATCGTGGTTATTTTATTCTTTTTGATGCAATTGTGAATGAAATTGTTTTCCTGATTTCTCTTTCCGCTAGTTCACCATTAGTGTATAAGAATGCAACAGATTTCTGTGTAGAAATATAATTGCTTTTTATGTTGAGTTTGTATCCTGCAACTTTTTTGAACTCATTTTTAATTCTGTCAGCTTTCTGTGGAGTGTTTACGGTTTTCTAAATATAAGATCATGCCATCTTGCAAACAGATATAATTTTACTTCTTCCTTTGTGTTTTAGATGCCTTTTGTTTCTTTTTCTTATCCAGTTGCACCAGCTAGGACTTCCCAGTGTATATACAATAGGAGCAGCAAGAGTAGACATCCTTTTCTCCTTATTCCTGATCTTAGGGGAAAAGCTTTCAGTTTTTCACTGCTTAGCATGATGTTAACTGTGGCCCTGTCAAATACGGTTTTCATTATGTTGAGGTAAATTCCTTCTTTACCTAATATGTTGAGAGTTTTTATGAAAGGGTGTTGAATTTTGTCAAAAGCTTTTCCTGAATCTGTTGAGATGATCATATGATTCTTATTCTTTATTCTGTTACTGTGGTATATAGCTCCTTAATGGATTTGTGTACATTGAACCATCCTTGCATCCTAAGGATAAATCCCACTTGGTCATGGCATATGATTCCCTTAATATGCTGTGGAATTCAGTTTGGTAGTACTTTCTTAAGGATTTTTCATTTCTGTTCATCTGAGATACCAGCTTGAAATTTTGTTTTATTGTGGTGTCTGTCCTTGTCTTTGGTAGCAGGGTAGTGCTGGCCTCATAGAATTTTAGGAAAGTTCAGTCCTCTTTGATTTTTTGAAAGAGTTTGAGAAAGAAGAACAACAATTCTTTATATGTTTGGCAAAATTTACCAGTGATGCCTTCTGGTACTGGCTTTTCTTTACTGGGAAACTTTTCATTACTGATTTGATCTCTTTATTCGTTATTGGTCTGTTCCAATTTTATATTTCTTCTTGATTCAGTCTTGGTAGGTTATGTTTATGGATTTCATTCATTTCTTCTAGGTTATCTAATTCATTGATACTTCATAGTTGCCTCTTATAATCCTTTTATTTCTCTAGCACCAGTTATAATGCCTCCTCTCAATTCTGATTTTATTTGAGTGCTTTCTGTTTTCTTAGTCTAGCTAAAGATTTGCCAATTTTCTTTTCAAAAAAACTCATTCACTTTTATAAAACTTTATTCTATCTTCTATATCATGTATTTCCTAAATTGGACCCTTAAAACCACATACAAAGTCAACGCAAGGTGGATTAAAGACTTAATGTAAGACTTGAAACTGTAATACTCCTACAAGATAACAGGGGAAAAGCTTTACAGTAGTCTTGGCAATGGTTTTCTGGATATGATACCAAAAGCATAAGCAACAAAAGCAAAATAGAGAAGTGGGACTACATCAAACTAAAAAGCTTCTACACTGCAAAGCAATCACCAACCTGAAAAGGCAACCTGTGGAATGGGAGAAGATTCTTTTAAATCATACATTTGATAAGGAAACATACAAAGAACACCTATAATTCATTAGCAAAAAAGAAACCTGAATAAAAAATGGGCAATGGACTTGAATCGACATTTCTCTAAAGATAGCACACAAAGCATCAAGAAGTATATAAAAAGATGCTCATCATCACTACTCCTCAGGGAAATGAAAATGAAAACCACTGTGAAATATTGTCTCACATCTGTTAGGATGGGTATTATCAAAACACAAAAGATACCTAGTGTTGGTGAGGATGTTGAAAAATTGGAACCCTTGTATACTGTTGAATTGGAATGTAAAGAGTTCACTCAAAGAATCAAAAATAGAACTGCCATATGATCCAACATTCCCTCTCCAACAGAACTGAAATCAAGATCTCAGAGAGACATCTGCACTCCCATATTCATTGCAAACATTATTAAAGAAGGAAATACTGCTATCTGTGACAAAGTAGATGGACCTGTAAGACATTTTACTACATGAAATGTCAGTTACAGAATGACAAATACTACTTGACTCCACTTATATGAAATATCTAACATAGTCAAACTTATTCAAGCAGAGAGCAGAATGGCTGAGGGAAGGGAAACATGGGAAGTTGCCATCAACAAGTACAAAATTTCATTTATGCAAGATGAGCAAGTCTAAGTACCTGCTGTATGGTATTTGCCTATACTTAACAGTGCTGTAGTTGCTCTATATAGGTGCTCTTAAAAATCTAAGAGGTTAGTGCTCTACATAAGTGTTCTTAGCACAATGAAAAAAGTTTTGGAGAAGAAATTGAGTTAAAATATTTCATAAATAAAATTATAACTTTCTTTCATTTCGAATTTTATTAATCCATCCTTACCATGTAATGTTTTGTTGTACGATGAAATAGTTTCCCACAGAATTTCTAGTCAGATTCTCTGAAAGATCAGGAATGGGTAACAGTGATATGAAGGAGAAATATCAAGCCTCCATTTTCATTTAAATTCAGATTAGTTTGTTGCAATTTCACCATGTTCTACCTTTCATTACAAATTTTATCTTGGTGTAGGTGGTTCCTTATAGACCTTCCATTGATATAAATCAGCTTGTCTAGCTTTGATCATAGCAATATTTATTGAGAATATTTAATGTGACAAACACCTTAAAAGCATTATCTTCCTCTGTTATTTCAGGCTCTGAGACAGGAACTATCATTATCCCTATTTTGCATATTAAAAGATCAAGCCTTAAGAGGTTAATCAAAGAGCCCATTGTGATATTTCTCCTCAGACGCAGAGATGGAATACAGCATTTCAGAACATTTAGAGAAAAATAAAAAGGGAGATACAAGACAGTGTCTCATTGTTGGTTTCTTTTCAGAAGTATGACCTATAACTTTGGATTAGAATATTCATGTTGCCTTGAGGTTATTTTTTCTTCAAGTCACAACTATTCCCAGTCAATAATAATCACTGAAATATTTAGATGATAAGTTTCAGCAGTACAGTTCATTGGGTCAATCATGATGTTTTACCCTATTCAGTCATCAAAGATACAATCTCACAGATGAAGTCATCCTTCCAGGATTGGAGGGAAAAAATTTGTGTCTTTGATGTTTTGTGTTTCTTCCCTTGAAATTGGTCTTCAGCAATAAATTGTAAATGGACAATGCACATCTGAAAGAATGTTCAACCTAAGATAAATGCAAAGAAACTTTGAAGAATAAAGTATTTTTTCCACCTTTGAGTTTAGTAAATTAAAGACTGATAATCCATGTTGGTGAGAAAATGGGCTAGCAGTCCTTGATGGTGGGTGTATAAAAGGAAATAATAAATTTAGAGGGCAATTTGGCAACAACTCTGAAAATTAAGAGGTGTAAACTTTGGATACAGCTATTCTACTAAGAAAATTCCCTATATCTCAGTTATACAAATAAATGAGAAGGATACTACTGAAACCACATACAAACTGTGTGACTTTGGATGGTTAAACTATCATACTCTTTCTTAACTCCCTTATACATTGGAGCTTTTAGTAGACTACCTTGTTAAGTGTTGTATGCAGTGATCGTTAAGCAATAAATTTGATCTAGCATTCATAATTTTGCTATAATCTTTTAAAAAATAAAATGTTTACTACCTTTAACTAACTTTATTTTTAAGTTAAAAGTCATATATGTTAGAACATGTAAAATAGTATGAAATGCATAAATTTCCTCTCCTCACCCCAAGTTGCATAGCTTAATACAATATCCATTACATATAAAGGACTTTCTCAGTAATAAGCAACCCAACTAAAAGATGGGCAAAAAGCTTACACAGACAACTCACAAAAGAAATATGCAAATGATAAGTACAGGAAAAGATGTTTAGCAGCCCAAATCATTAGGGAAATGCAAGTTAAAACCACAAGATACTACTGTGTATCTGTTAAAATGGCTTAAAGATACTTACGCTATCAAATACTAGTGAGAATGCAGGGAAACAGAATTACTCATAGATCAGTGGGAATACAAAAATGGTAAGACCACAATAGAAACTGGTGAGCAGTTTTTAAAGAAGGTATACACACCCTTAACATATGACCAAACACTAACACTCTTAGGCATTTATATGAGAGAGATGAAAACAATTTATCACAAAAACCCTGACACTAACGTCATAGAAGCTTAACCTATAATCACCAGTAATGTGAAATGGCATAATGCCCTTGTGAATATATGATACACTGAATTGTTCTACATCATGAAATGGAATACTCAGCAATAAAAGTAATAGACTGTCAGTATATGCAATGACTTGGCTGGGTTTTAAGGGGATTATGTTTGAAATAAAAAATGTGAAAATCTCAAAAGTTTATATACTATGTGATTCCATTTATATAAAGTTCTTGATGTGAAAAGAAAATAGAGACAGACGGAGAGTAGGTAAGTGGTCGCCAAGAGTTAGGGAAAGAAGGATAGATGTGACTGGCTATCAAGAGCCACATGAGGGATTTGCTTTGAGGAAACAACATCTTTGTATCTTGATTGCAGTGTTGGACATATAAATCTATACATAGAATAAAATGTCATAGAATTATACTTGAAAATATAAGAAGAATGACACCTAAAGTAGTGAAATCTGGGGAAGGTCTGCAGTCTGGCTTATGGCATTGTTCCAGTCAACTTCCTTGTTTGGATAATGCACTGTAGTCATGTTGGGGGCACCTGCATGATGGGTACATGGGACCACCCTGGACTGTTTTTGCAACTTGTGAGTTTATATCAACATTTAAAAGTGTTTGTTTGTTCTTTTTAAAGCTCACCTAATCTTAATAATAGAAACTAAAAAAATTAAAAACCCTACCCAGACACATGATAATCAAATTGCTGATTATCGGAGGTAAGGAAAACAAATCTCAAAAGGAATGAGAAATTATTTTGAGCCTCCATTTATGCCAGACAGTGTACTAGGTGCTTTTCCTTGTGTCTATTACCTTCACAATTCCTGTTATTTTAGGTAAAATGCACTGCTCTTTGAAGACGAGAGCACTGACCCAAAGTGTGCAAACTGCTAAGAGTTGGTAAAGAATTTAAGCCTGGGCTACTCCACTGAAGTCCAATTATTTTGTATACATATGTAAATAAACCTTTTCAACACATCTTCCTAATTAATCAAGAACATAGTATACATACTGAGTATAAGTATATATCCCTTACTGCTTTGGTATAAACTCAGAGGAATATAGTGTGCTACTCCTTTCTAGGCTATACCATTTCAGTGATGAAAAAGGAAAGAAATTATGCTAAAGCTAATTTGCATATCCATTAAGATATGTTAGATTACAAACAACAGTAAATGACTCAGACTAATTGAGACAAAACAAAGATTTATTGAAGGGTTAGTAAGGATGCTTAGTCAGTTAAAGTAACAGCTAAAACAGCCAAGTCCTTCAAAAGAGAGGAGCTGAAAATAAGTCCAGTAGTAGTGGCTCATAGATATTAATTTGAGTTGCAGATGAAGGATACGCTATTGGCACAGGTTGGCCCCACAGAGATATGTATGATGCTTACTCCTAGTTCACTCAAGAAGCCAACTAACTAGTGAGGTAATGACTTCACTTGGCTGGTGTGATTTACATGTCCACATGTTTGACCAGAAGATAGAGCCTCCTACCAAAGAAAGTATGAAAAAGTACTAGGCAGGTGAAAGCAAAGCGACTATAATCCCACCTGTTGGCTGTGAATTTGTGCATACAGGTACACATACACTTCTCATATGTGCACATCCATAGGAAGGACAGAACACAAAAGTAATAGTTTCTGGATATTCAAACGTATACATATAGGTGTCTAAATGCCATAGTGAAGTTTTAAGCTTTAGTAATTTCAGGAGGGCAAAAGCTACAAATTGTAAAGAGCACCATTTGGAAGTTGAACCATTTTCATTTCCTTGTGTTACATAGTTTTGTGAATTGTCAATAATACTTTTTTTGTAGTATTAATCTACAATTAAATATGCAACATTATGATTATTAGACACCCCACATCATGAAGTACCCACCACATACTGCATTACAGTCTCTGTCCATCAGTGTAGTGAGATGCTATAGAATCATTACTTGTCTTCTTTTTGTTGTACTGCTAATCACAATGCCCCTTTTCTCCCCTTGTCCCTCCCTTCCCACCCATCCTCCCCAGTCCCTTTCCCTTTGGTAACTGTTAGTCTATTCTTGGGTTCTGTGAGTCTGCTGCTGTTTTGTTCTTTCAGTTTTTTTTTCTTTGTTCTTATACTCCACATTATGAGTGAAATCATTTGATACTTGTCTTTTCCTGCCTGGCTCATTTCACTGAGCATAATACCCTCCAGCTCCATCCATTTTGTTGCAAATGGCAGGATTTGTTTTCTTCTTATGGCTGAATAATATTCCATTGTGTATATGTACCACATCTTCTTTATCCATTCATCTGCTGATGGACACTTAGGTTGCTTCCATTTCTTGGCTATTGTAAATAGTGCTGCGATAAACATAGGGGTGCATATGTCTTTTTGAAACTCGGCTGCTGTATTCTTAGGGTAAATTCCTAGGAGTGGAATTCCTGGGTCAAGTGGTATTTCTATTTTGAGTTTTTTTAGGAACTTCCATACTGCTTTCCATAATGGTTGAACTAACTTGCAGTCCCACCAGCAGTGTAGGAGGGTTCCCCTTTCTCCACATCCTCGCCAACATTTGTTGTTGTTTGTGTTTTGGATGATGGCCATTCTTACTGGTGTGAGGTGATATCTCATTGTGGTTTTAATCTGCATTTCTCTGATGATTAGCGATGTGGAGCATCTTTTCATGTGCCTGTTGGCCGTCTGAATTTCTTCTTTGGAGAAGTGTGTGTTCAGATCCTCTGCCCTTTTTAAATTGGATTATTTGCTTGTTTGTTTGTTGAGGTGCGTGAGCTCTTTATATATTTTGGATGTCAACCCTTTATCAGATATGTCATTTATGAATATATTCTCCCATACTGTAGGATGTCTTTTTCTTCTACTGATGGTGTCCTTTGCTGTACAGAAGCTTTTCAGCTTGATATAGTTCCACTTGTTCATTTTTGCTTTTGATTCCCTTGCCAGTGGAGATATGTTCATGAAGAAGTTGCTCATGTTTATGTCCAAGAAATTTTTGCCTACGTTGTTTTCTAAGAGTTTTATAGTTTCATGACTTACATTCAGGACTTTCATCCATTTTGAGTTTGCTTTTGTGTATGGGGTTAGACAGTAATCCAGTTCATTCTCTTATATGTAGCTGTCCAGTTTTGCCAACACCAGCTGTTGAAGAGGCTGTCATTTCCCCATTGTATATCCATGGCTCCTTTATCGTATATTAATTGACCGTATATGTTTGGGTTAATATCTGGACTCTCTATTCTGTTTCACTGGTCTGTGGGTCTGTTCTTGTGCCTGTACCAAATTGTCTTGATTAGTGTGGCTTTGTAGTAGAGCTTGAAGTCAGGGAGCTTAATTCCCCCTGCTTCATTCTTCCTTCTCAGGAGTGCTTTGGCTATGCGGGGTCTTTTGTGATTCCATATGAATTTTAGAAGTATTTGTTCCAGTTCACTGAAGAATGCTGTTGGTATTTTGATAGCAATTGCATTGAATCTGTAGATTGCTTTTCGTGGTGTAGCCATTTAGACAATATTTATTCTTCCTAGCCAAGAGCATGGGATGAATTTCCATTTGTTAGTGTCCTCTTTAATTTCTCTTAGGAGTGTCTTGTAGTTTTCAGGGTATAGGTCTTTCACTTGCTTGGTTAGGTTTATTCCTAGGTATTTTATTCTTCTTGATGCAATTGTGAATGGAATTGTTTTCCTGATTTCTCTTTCTGTTAGCTCATCGTTAGTGTATAGGAAAACAGATTTCTGTGTATTAATTTTGTATCCTGCAACTTTGATGAATTCAAGTATTATTAGTTCTGGGAGTTTTGGAGTGGAGTCTTTAGGGATTTTTATGTACAATGTCATGTCACCTGCAAATAGTGACAGTTTGACTTCTTTAACAATTAGGATGCCTTGTATTTCTTTGTGTTGTCTGATTGCCTTGGCTAGGACTTCTAGTACTATGTTCAATAACAGTGAGGAGAGTGGGCATCCCTGTCTTGTTCCCCATCTTAGTTGAAAAGCTTTCAGTTTCTTGCTGTTAAGTATTATGTTGGCTATGGGTTTGTCATATATGGCCTTTATTATGTTGAGGTACTTGCCCTCTATACCCATTTTGTTGAGAGTTTTGTTGAATTTTGTCAAATGCTTTTTCAGCCTCTATGGAGATGATCATGTGGTTGTTTTTTTTGAAGAAAGGCCAACTACCGCTTTATTGGAGGCACCACTGGAGGACAGGACGCCAGTCTGTCACCATTAGCTACGTCAGGGCAGGGGTGGGTGTGCACTGGATGAGAAGGGCCTGCGGCCCCACACCAGAGCCCCACCATCCTTAAAGGCTGGAGGGGGTGGGTCACCTTGGCACTCCAAGCCCATGGCTTCCAGGCAGGGAGTGACAGAGCAGAGCCGTGGAGGGGGACTCAAACCAAATGTCATGGCTCAGATACCAGCTGCTGCAGCCTCAGTGTCCTCCTTCCCCAGTCACACTTGACACTTTAAGGAAGCAGCCAGAACTACTACATCTTGGTATATACCTAGGGATATTTTACCTAGGGGAAAAAAGGATTACATGGTTTGTTTCTTCCAAGTCGTTGCAACTGCTAAGCAGTCTCCTGTCAGGTATTGGAATCACATAATGGAGTTTGAGATCCCACTCCCACCCAGGAAAAGGGTAGAACCAACCCTTCAAGGACAGAAGGCCTAGCTCTGCCTCGTCCTGAGCCTTGTGACTCCCCTGGACTTTGATACTGAGTATCAGATCCCATTATCCTTGAGATGCGCTCTTACCCCTGGGGCCCTCACCTCTTCTGCAGCTGGCCCACAGCAGTTTGCACTTCCAGCAAGTTTCCTGTCCTCAGCCGTAGTGGCAGAGATGCTAGACTGATGTTCTTGTTCTTTGGTTTGCATGAGGAAGTCTTGGTTTTCGGCATGCTGTGATCTGCCTTCCTGTCCCTCCTCTTCAGGAGAGCAGTGGAAACTATTAAAAGGGGTGCTCTACTCTGGTTACTGCAAAGTGGGTATCATGGCTTCTAAGAGATGAAGGCCCTTAGTAGAGTCTGGTCTGCTTCACTTCCACTTTTCTAGGGCCTGAAAAAGTCTGCATACTCAGAGGAGGATGTCTTCCTGCCAAAGTATTTTTTGGTCTGCCATCTAAATGGTCTTGCTTTGATCCTCCTCCACCTCTTCCTCACCTCCTCCTCCTCCTTTCTCCTTCTCATCCACTTCTTTCTTGTTGCTATTCAGCCAAGACACAATACGATGGAAAACCTGGGAGTTGGAGCCCTCTCCCTCCTCCACCTCCTCCTTCTTGTCCTCTTCTTCCTTATTGTTGTTATTCAGAAAAGAAAAGACATAATGGAAAGCCTGGCAGCTGAAGCCCTCGCTGTACGCATGCTCCACATGGTCCTGCAGGGCCTCCAAGCTGGGGAAAACCTGGCAGCAACCCAGGCACCTGAAGCCGCTGTCCAGGGCCACCAGCCACTCAGGCGTCTTGGCCCTGGAGCCCTCCTCCTGGGCTGGAGGCTCCACTGCACCGCCAGCCTGCTCTCTCCCCTGTGGGAGGGACTCGCTTGCAGTCAGGAGTTGCTGTGTAGAAGAGGACCTGGATGTTTGTGGGGCCTCTTCGGAAAAAGCAAATTCTTCTACTTTGGTCTTCTTTGAGGGGGCCTCCAAGACTTCCACCCTATCCCATGAGACAGCCACACCTCTTTTCATATGGACTCGCCTGTAGTAAATTTTCATGCTGCTGGCCATTCCCATGGCTTCTGAAGACAGAGAGGATTTACTCTGCTGAATCCCAGAGAGTGGAAGGGAGTCATGGGCACAGGGGGAGGAAGCTTCCCTTTCCTCCAAGACCTTGGGGTGAGTCATCTCAAGAGACCCAGTACAAAGAGTATCCAGATGCAACTGAGGGGTTCCTCCTTCTTCACCACCTCCTCCTCTTCCTCCTGGGAAAGGAAATTTCAGACATGAGAAAACTAGAATAAGTGTGTGAGGTCTGTAGGAGTTGAGATGGTCATGAGAGTATTCCTGTGTGGACACATGGCCTGGAAGCACATACATATGTGAAATCACAGAATGCTGTGTGACGTACATTTTATCTGAGGTATGTGTGGTGTGACTATGTGGTACTGAGGGTGTGGAGGTCTGTATTTGTCGTGGGACATCCCTGGTGAGTGTCTCTGACATTGGAAAGGGTGGTGAATGACGGTGTACATGTATGTGTGGTGCGAAAATACACGTGAACAGGGCGGTACATGTTCTTACTGTGAAACAGTTAAAGATGGAGAGTGTTGGAGGAAGTGTGCCTGAGCTTCCCAGACTTGCAGCTCTCTCAAGGGCTGAGGGTGTGGTGCGGGGAGTGGTATGTGGACTACAAAGACTGCGCATGAAAGTGCATTCACTTCAGGGCATATGAGTTTTTGAATGCTCAGGCTAGCTCTAAGGAGAGAGCTAGAACAAGTTACCTGTGTGAAAGGGTGAACATGATGCATGGGTGGGTGTGTAGACAGCAGAGCCTGAGAATGACTGCATGAGGAGGGACGGTGGAAGCGTGTATCTGTGTAACGTTCCTCGAGAAAGGGAAACATGCCTCTGGAATGAAGACATGTGTATATGAGAGAAGAAGCGAAAGGAAGGAATAGTGGGGCTGTATCTGGTATGAAGGAATATAGGGTGTGTGTGTGGTGTGTGTATGTTTGTGTGTGTGTATGTGTATGAGTTTGTGCTGATCTGAGGAAAGAGGTAATTGAATTCCCACACTGTTATCAGCATAGCCCACTCTGTCACTCACAGCTGTCCCACTGTTCACGTGGGGAACTGTCCTATCCTTGAAAGCACACCCCCAATTTGTCCCCTCAGCAGAGGCTTCAGTCTTAGTTCCTCTGCCCTGAAGCCCTTTCCTGTTTTTGAAGGGAAAGTGAAGTAAGTAGGGATCGGGCTGAGCCAGCTCAGCTGTTCATCCTGTCCAACCTTTGGGATCTTCCTTACCATCCTCAGCAGCAGCAGGAAGCTTTCCTGGAGAGGACACACAGGAGAAATACTCAGAGACAGAGGACTGTTCTCCTGGTGTCTGGCTGCAGTCTGGGACCCCCACATGCGCCGCCGGCTCAGGAGAATCCTCTTGAGAATTCTTGAATTCTGAGGAATGGAATACAAAAAAACAGATGTGGCATTTTCTGGGATCTATATCCATTCAGAAAAGACATGTGGAGTGGATGATCATGTTAGGAATTCGACCCCCTCCCCGCACCCCATGAAATTAAGGGTTTGAAACTTCACTTGCTCCAAAATATAAGGAAACAATTATGGGAATTGTGTGTAGTAGATGTCAGTGATATTGGGTATCTTCTATGTGATATTTCTAAAGATGTATATAGAATATCAAAAACTAGTGACTAAAATTGGTTATTAGCTCCTTTTTCCTCATGAGAAATTATATAATTAGAGGACACCGGGGTACAAGATTTAAAAGAATTCTACATGTCTGCTTGCCTGCCTTCCTCTCTATCTAGATTGGTATCTATATTGATATAGATATATAGAAAGATAGCAATGTCAATATAAATATAGAGAGGTGTACAGATACAACATTTTTGCAGGGAATTCCTGGGCAGTAGCCATGGTTCTGGAGATGTTCAAATGAAGACTTTACAGACTTGCCCCAGACTCCTCTTCTGGGAATGTATTTCTTCTATTTCTCCAAGACTCTAGACCTCCCTTATCAGATCTTTTAAAAAGAGGCAGACGCATCCACATGATACATTTCTGCCCGTGGATTGGAAACGGACACCCTGGGCAGTTCTTGGAAAAGGGGTCATTTATGGCCCCTGCTGAGGAAGGGGCTCAGTTCTGCACCTGGGCCATCGCATCATCCCCTCTCCCCTCCTGGGTCTGTGTCAACCCCTTCTTGCACTCTGTCCACACCACTGCGAGTAAGACTGTCCAGAGCAAACCCAGAGTGGATGCAGTCTTAGGCTGAATCCTCTTTGTAGGTTTGAAATAGAAATCACATTAATCACGGTACTTTTTGGCCCTTACCAGCCAATTCTGTAGGATTACTTTTAGGTCACAGTAGTTGGACATTATAAGGATTAATAGTAAGACCCAGAGTTATTGATCAAGATTGTATGGGTGAAATCAATATAATTTTGTCATGTGATAAAGAATTATATATACCTCAGGGAGAAAGAATTTCTCAATTACTTTTACTTCCCTATCTCCCACCTTCAACATCACCTTATGAAAGGGGACAAGGTGGATTTGGAAGTACAGACAAACAAATATGGCTTAATACAAAAGTTACATGTGGGAGATCTCAAGGTCAAATCTGTAACCAAGGCAAGTCTTTTTACAGGCTTGTTAGACACAGGAGCTGATGTGTCTGTAGTTGCTCTTAAACACTTTCTGAAAAATTGGCCCAAAGAAGAAGACATTCAAGTTTCAGGGGTTGGTAGAGCAACTCAAGTATGGCAGAGTTCAGCCACATTACACTGTTTAGGTCCTGAAAAACAACTGGCTTTATTAAAACCTTTAATTGTATTGTTGATGTAGCAGTTAATCTGTGGGGACGAGACTTAATGCAACAATGGCATACTACACTTTCTTTTGATGTACCTTCATTAGTTCAGTCTTTTCCTTAAGGGCCATTGATACACGGCTGCCAGCTCCTATACCATTACTGTGGACCACTCAAACACCTGTTTGGATGGATCAATGGCCCCTTAGTAAAGAAAAACTGGCAGCCTTACAGATATTCATTCGTTCAAGAACAACTTCATTAGACAGATTAGAATTTACCACAAGCCCGTGGAATTCCCCTGTATTTGTTATAAAAAAGAGATCAGGAAATTGGAGACTTTTACATGACTTCAGACAAATTAATGCAGTTCTTAAACCTATGGGACCTTTACAATAAGGTCTCCCTTCTCCAGCTGTGGTTCCAAACTACTGGAATATGGCTGTCATTGATAAAGATTGTTTATTTACAATTCCTTTAGCCATAACAGACAGAGAAAACTTTGCATTTACTGTTCCTTCTTTAAATTTACAGTCCCCTTCAGAAAGATTCCAATGGAAAGTACTTCCTCAGCGAATGTTAAATAGCCCTACAGTTTGTCAGAATTATGTACATAGGGCTCTTCAGCCTATACGCACCAAATGGCCTTCAGCCTATATTATTCATTATATGGATGATACTATAATAGCTCTACCTAAACATCTATCCCTTACTACTATTCGTAAACAGACTGAAGTAGAATGAAAACAATGGGGCTTACAAATAACTCCTGATAAAATACAACTTCACTACCCAATGAACTATTTAGGAAATAAAATTCAAAAAATTCACTTATCCCTCAGAAAATTCATATAAGGAGAGATCATCTCAAAACATTAAATGAATTTCAGAAATTATTAGGAGATGTTAATTGGATTCGACCGTTATTAGATATTCCTACTTATAAGCTACAACATTTCTTTGATACCTTGAAAGGACCTCCAGATCTTAATAGTCCTAGCGACTTAACCTCAAAAGCGGAGGAAGAACTTAAATGGATAGAACAACACATTCAAAAGGCTCAATTATCAAAAATTGACTTACACAAAACTTTATTTTTATTATTTTACTTTACTCCCCATTCTCCCACAGGATTGCCCTGCCAATGTGGCGGTTGGTCAGAATGGATATTTTTACAGTACCCGACTAAACCTTCGTTACCACCTTGACAGTAGCTGCCGTCATCCTACAGGGATGACAAAGGCTACGACAACTAGCCAGTCACGATCCCCACTCCATTATTCTTCCACTATCCAAACAAAATATGATACAAGTATTTCAAGAAAATACTCAGTGGCAAATTGCACTTTCAGATTTTTTAGGGAATATTGACTGTCAGTATTCCAAAAATAAATTATTTTCCTTTTTTCAGCTTCATCAATGGATTCTTCCCCAGAACGTTTCATAAATCCATTAAAACATGCTACTACTTGTCTTACTGACAGGACAGAATCTTTTAAAGCAGCCTATGTGACTTGTTCTGGTTTGTCAAAAACTTTTCACACATCTTTTACTTCTGCGCAACAAAATGAGTTGTGTGCTGTATTACAAACTCTTCAAGATTTCCCAAGTCCTTTCAGTATTGTTACTGATTCTGCTCATGCTGCCTTTTCCATTCCTGTTTTAGAAACTGTAACATTAGGAACTACATACTCCCCTATTAACACTTTATTTTCTCAATTACAGGCATGTATCTGTCAATGTCTACACCCCTTCTTTATCACTCATATACGATCACATTCTAATTATCCAGTTCCTTTATCATATTATAATGATAAAGTGGACAAGCTTGTTTCTGTGGTTAATTACTCACCAGCTCAATGCTACCATGACCTGACTCATGCCCCCTCCTTCACCTTACAAGAACGTTTTTTTCTCTGTTTCTGAAGCTTAAAATACCCTGAATTCTTGTCCAACCTGTTCTCAAATTAATTCTCCTCATTTACAACCTGGAACTGTTCCCAGGGGAACATGTCCTAACGCCCTATGGCAGATGGATGTTACTATTCCTGAAATTTGGAACTCTTAAACATTTTCATGTTCCCATTGATACTTATTCTTCCACTTCATGGGCCACAGCCTTAACAGGAGAATGATCTCATCATGTTATTACTCATCTTTTACAGGCGTTTGCAGTACTAGGTATTCCAGCCACCATAAAAACTGACAGTGCTCCAGTTTATCTCTCCTCTATGTTAAAACAATTTTTTCAACTATGTAGTATCACTCATAAAACAGGAATTCCTTACACTTCTACAGGTGAAGCTCTCATTGAACGTCATCATCTGACTCTTAAACATTATTTATTAAAACAAAAAGGGGGATTACTCCTTGACATGATAAAATTAACAGCAAATCAACGATTAATGCATGCTTTACATATCCTTAATTTTGATCTTTTAAAAGATGAAGGATGATCAGCTATGGAAGTGCATTTTTCTAATAATATTTCTTTAAACAACAGCAGTTCCCGTATGATGGTCTTCAATAGCTTCTTCTCAGTGATATAAAGGTCATATCAAAGTGTGGGACAAAGGGTTTGTTTGTAGTAATACAGAAGATCGATGCCTGATTTGGTTACCCAGAAAAAGAATTAAGATACGATATGAAGGAGAACTCCCATCATCATCTGCATGACACCAGCAGACTCCACCTGCTGAGAAATGAAGTCTCGTGCATAAAGACACTCTTATTCTTAACTCCTGTTGGTGATGTTTATGCGTGCACACACTATTCAAGCCTGTGTAGTTTCAGCTAGTATCAGCAATCCTCCATACTTAGGTCGTGGAGTAGTTATCCATTGCTTATCTACTTACTCCACTCCTGTAGGACCTGTAGTTTGGAAAAAGGGTGGTGAGGAAATATATAGGCAACCATCTAAAGGAAGACTTGGATGGTGTAATGCCACTGATGAGTCTAAGAGAGATAATAATCCTTATGGTATTTATAAAACAGTTTTGACCCGAGAAGACTTTGGCAATTATACCTGTGAAAAATTCCAGAAATGGACTCCTGATACATTATTTAAAAGTAGTTATGTGTATTTAAATATATCACTTGCCCCAAACATGTGTACTCCTCACCTAATTTGTGGTTACAACTCGCGAATCAAGGCTTACAGAAATCATCCTTCTGCATAGCAGGAGATTCTTCCATTAGTGGACTAGTAAAAAAGAATTTAATAGACATAGGACTCCCTTTCTCAGTATGCTCTAATATTTCAGGTATAAGTATAACTAATCCTCCCAGGACACTTATTTGTGATATTCAGTTGAATCTGCCTGTTAGCACTACTGTAGTGTCAGATTGCTTGTGCATTAATTGCACACAAATGCCTTCTTATTGTAATTCCACTACTCGAGTGAAATGGCCTTTTGGGTATTGACTTCCAAATGGCTGGGTTTTTCTATGTAATAATAAAACATATCAAGCGATTTCTTCCCATTATCAAGGGGTTTGTGGTGTGGGACGTATTCTTCCTGCTTTAATAGATCATCCTGGATACAAACATGGAAGATCAACTCGGGCCCTGCCATCTGGCTGTGATGACAACCTGAAATCATTGAGTCCTGCAGCTACTGATGTTGCAGCCATGCTTCTTTTACCAACTCCTGGAATTGTTGCTGGAATGCAAAATGAACTATCTAGATGAAGTTGTGCTTATAGTAAAACAACAAATTTGACTGCATCCATACTATCTGAACTTAAGAATTAGGGGAGGTACGAATTGCGGTACTTCAGAATTGTGCTACTATAGATTATCTGTGGTTGAAAGAACATATGGGATGTGAACAGTTCCCAGGAATGTGCTCTTTTAATTTGTCTGATTTTTCTCAAACTATTCAAGATCAGTTAGATAATATTCACCGTGTTATTGATAAATTTTCTCAAATGCCTGTATTAACTTCTTGGCTTTCTTGGTTTCATTGGGTGTGGCCTATACTTATAGGTCTACTTCTGTTCTTTATTTGTATTCCTGTTCTTCTAATGTGTGTACAAAAAACAGTTTTTCATCTTTTGAAACCAATACATGTTTATGCTACTTTTCAAGAAATCGCTTTAAAGAAATAAGTGATTCCTTTTGAAAAACTTTTTGAAATTGTATGCTAACTCCCCATTTGCATTTGCTGTAAGAACATAGTCTTGTATATTATGATTTTACCCAGAATCTTAGCTATTGGCTGTCCTCTTTTTTATATCTCCCTGTTTGGTCCCAGAAGATGGCTGGTTAGCCAGAGACGGGTAAGATTCCTCATGGGAGGGACAACCTAAGACAGGCACAGTCGCAGGGACCTCAGGTGAGCAACGTGGGGGCCAACTGAGGTGAGGCTTAGAACCTCACCCCCCCAGACAAGAGAGACATTCCCTGTGAGGCTGTGTCACAGGTTGAGCCCAGCTAATTGCTATTCTGGTGCCTCTCCACAAATCTATTCGCATATATTTCTGCTATTAAAAACAAAAGGGGGAAATGTGGGTGAGAAATAGGCATCACATTAATCACTTATAAGTTAATTGTTTTAATTGCTTTGTACTTGTACTAGTTCTTTTACCTATGGCACTTGATGCCTAAAGGAGAACAGTGTATTGTGGTTATGCTCTGTTTCCATGATGTGGCTGTACTTACATTGTTTTCTGTAAGAACGACATGCCCCAAGAATCTGGAGGCAGCTAGACAGCAAGTCTAGAAGCAGGTAGTTAATTATTATGTAGTATGATTTTCCCTGGACCACTATTGTTGTTAACGTCTGATGATGAATAAATATGAGAGGTGCTCTCTCAGCATCACTCTTGGACTGTTACGCCTTGAGTCCCCTGGCTGGTCCTTTCAGATCTTCAATAACTTGCCGCATCTCCTCCCTTGTCTGCGGTTCAGAGCAAAGGAGAGACTGACACCTCCCTTGTCTGACTGCGGCCCCTTGGGCCGACCCAGAGGGTCCAGACAGTGAAGTGTCTTCCTCTGTGTAAGAAACAAGTCTTAGACAAGGAAAATCAGATATATAGTATTCTTCTCTTTCAGCAGTCAAAAAATTCCATGTATAATAACACACATGACAATGGTCTTCATGAGGAATATTGTCTACTTGGTGTCCAAGGTTCCAAAAACCAGGTGTATAAAAATATTTGTTGGAATGAGATGCCTGATTACCTATGAGCGGCCTATATTGTTTTCTGCAGTATATCAGAGACTCAAGTTCTCAGCTAGTACATAGTAAGTTGCCTGTATTATCTGATGATATTACTCTGCTTACTGAAAGAGTATATTTGGAGTATATACATGGGTTCAATGCTTCAGTTTGTCAGCTGTTGATCATCAAACAGAAGTGTCAATCTCCTGCTCCTGGGGAGAGTCGGAATGTACAGGAGAGGGCGCTCACTCCCACTTCTTGTCCCCAGGCTCCTCTTGCAGGTGTCTGCTCTGTGGAACCTCGACTGGGGCCTGTGTTGCCAGAGCTGTGCAGGGCCAGGGCTCAGAGGGAACTGCTGAGTTCTGGGTTGCAGTAGGATACTCCAGGAGGGTCTCCACGGTTGGCTCCAGACGACACCTCCCAACGCTGGCCACTGCCCTGCTCTCCAGAGTTTCCTTACTCTTAAATGGCACAGCTGTCAGCCGGCCTACTCAGTATGCCACCCTCCGCCATGTCCCCTGCCCACACAGGGCTCTGACTCGGTAGTTCATCTGTACTTACCGTGCTCACAGCCTGTCTTCAATTTTATACCTTCTCAATTTACAGATTCCTTCTAGGTTGCTCTTTTTTCCCAGTAAAATATGTATATGTCTTAAGTCAGCTCTACTGTGGACTTAAATATATCCTGAAAATCCCCAGACAGGTTTTCTTCCTCTTCCTCTACATTTCCAATAAAAAGACTATGCGTTTAACTTCATAAACTTCAGTAAATAAATAGGTAAATTCTTATTCCTGACAAAATAACCCTTCCTCTGTTTAAAAACTTCAGTTATACCTGCAACCCAATGTTTACTTCTCAAAATACATCCACTTTGTCTTTTAGGTGGCTAGAGAGTGTCTGGTGGGTTATGTTGGTGTGGGAATGGGAAAATTTCGTGTGCATTATATTTAAGTTTGGCAAGTATACTCTGATATGTATGCGCCTATTATGTTTCTTCAACAATTTTAGGTAGTGAGTCTAGAGATGAGATGGCCCGGATGTGTGAAGGTGGTATGGTGTGCTGGGTGACATGAAGCATAATTTTGTATTTATAGAGGCCGTGTATTTCCCATATATTTATGAGTAACCTGTGTTTTATGTGCTACGAAAGGTTCAGTAGTTATATATCTATCTGATTTATAGGAAAGACTGTGAGGATTTGAATAACTTTGTGAGATGTGTTGAGACCACGAAAGCGTAACAGAGTAGCCATGTGAAGGCTAGATAGGAGAGAGGTCACTAGATGGATGGTGGAATTTGGGGATTATGTGAAGGTGAGTTCTGTGTGTGTGAGAATGGTATGTGTGCTTTGTGTCTGTGTTTTAGGTCAGCACGTATCTATGTGTGCAGACTGCGTGTCCTACGATTATGGATTTGTGTGTGCGTGTTTCACATGTTAGGTGGCTTAGATGTGCAACAGAATTATTGGGAGTATTCTCTTTGAGACTAGTTGAGTTAATGTATTTGTGAAATCCAAGGTAACAGTGAAAGAACAGAACAATGTGAAAATCAATGGCTGTAAGAGAAAGAATATGTGTGTTTTCAATACACAACCGTTTCAAGATCCAAAGTAGATGATGGCACAGGGCAGAGCAAGAAGGAATAAATGTAGAGCAACGTGTGATTTCATTACAAAGTAAAATCTTGAAAGGTTGAGGTCTAGGGGATTGAGATAGAATATGAACACTAAAGCCTAGCCCTTTAACTCTGAGGCATTCACCAAATAGAAATATGTCCATATAGGAAAATACATGTAATAGAATTTTCACCATTTTGAGTTTCTTTGTGTTCTGTGCAGCCTTGTGCTGACTGATGAGCAGAATCACTCAGCTCATCTCTGGGCTCTGCCTAGATCCCCACTGTCCATTGCATCCCATTCAATAGTCCCTTCTTAGCAGTGCCAGCAAGCTCGTCCTCATAAGGGACGCAGGGGAGGCACTCTGAAGCAGCAGCAGCTTCTGTTGCTTTCTGGCTGTGCGTTAGGGCCACTGTCCTGTGGCCATGCTGTAGAGCTACTTTTGTGGTAAAATTAAATAAAAATGATAGATATGGTCCGTTTTGTGTTTGTGTATTTATCCATCCATTAAGTAAACAATGAGTCTGCTATGTAATATCTTCAGTGAACCCAGATAGTCTCCATTTATGTGGATAGCATAATACGGTTTTCCTTTGAAAATTTTAAATGTGTGGTAATATTGGTTGTTCCACCTATAGATCATGAGTGACTGGATTTCACAAAGTGTGTCTTTGTAAATGGAACAGAGATTCATAGCTAGCTCTAACGAGGGAGGTAAAACAAATTACCTGTGTGAAAGGGTGAACATTATGTATGGGTGAGTGTGTAGACAGCAGAGTCAGAGAATGACTGCATGCAAAGGGAAGGTGGAAGTGTGTATCTGTGTAACGCTCCTTGAGAAAGGGAAAGATGCCTCTGGAATGAAGGCATGTGTATATGAGAGAAGAAGCGAAAGGAAGGAATAGTGGGGCTGTATCTGGTATGAAGGAATATAGGGTGTGTGTGTATGTTTGTGTGTGTGTATGTGTATGAGTTTGTGCTGATCTGAGGAAAGAGGTAATTGAATTCCCACACTGTTATCAGCACAGCCCACTCTCACTGTCCCACTGTTCACGTGGGGAACTGTCCTATCCTTGAAAGCACACCCCCAATTTGTCCCCTCAGCAGAGGCTTCAGTCTTAGTTCCTCTGCCCTGAAGCCCTTTCCTGTTTTTGAAGGGAAAGTGAAGTAAGTAGGGATCGGGCTGAGCCAGCTCAGCTGTTCATCCTGTCCAACCTTTGGGATCTTCCTTACCATCCTCAGCAGCAGCAGGAAGCTTTCCTGGAGAGGACACACAGGAGAAATACTCAGAGACAGAGGACTGTTCTCCTGGTGTCTGGCTGCAGTCTGGGACCCCCATATGCGCCGCCGGCTCAGGAGAATCCTCTTGAGAATTCTTGAATTCTGAGGAATGGAATACAAAAAAACAGATGTGGCATTTTCTGGGATCTATATCCATTCAGAAAAGACATGTGGAGTGGATGATCATGTTAGGCATTGAACCGCCCCTGCCCCCCATGAAATTAAGCATTTGAAACTTCACTTGCTCCAAAATATAAGGAAACAATTATGGGAATTGTGTGTAGTAGATGTCAGTGATATTGGATATCTTCTATGTGATATTTCTAAAGATGTATATAGAATATCAAAAACTAGTGACTAAAATTGGATATTAGCCTCTTTTTCCTCATGGGAAATTATATAATTATAGATTACGGGGGTACACCTTTTAAAAGAATTTTGCATGTCTGCCTGCCTTCCTCTCTATCTAGATTGGTATCTATATTGATATAGATAGATAGAAAGATAGGGATGTCAATATAAATATAGAGAGGTGTACAGATACAACATTTTTGCAGGGAATTCCTGGGCAGTAGCCATAGTGCTGGAGATGTTCAAATGAAGACTTTACAGACTCGCCCCAGACTCCTGGGAATGTATTTCTGTATTTCTCTAAGACTCTTAACCTCCCTAATAAGATCTTTTAAAAACCTCTTTCATAGGATCCAGACACACCCACATGATACATTTCTGCCCGTGGACTGGAAACGGACACCCTGGGCAGTTCTTGGACAAGGGGTCATTTATGGCCCCTACTGAGGGAGGGGACTCAGTTCTGCGCCTGGGCCATCACGTCGTCCCCTCTCCTCACCTGGCTCTTCCTCAGCCCCTTCTCGCTCGCAACCCACACCATGGTGAGTAAGACCGCTTACAGAAAAGGTGGGGAAGTCGAGTGTGTGCTATGGTGGAGAGTATGAGCCGCAGTGACTGTAAAGAAGAAAACCTTTCTCCAACCTGCCCTTTTCCTGGACTTATCTTCGTTTCACTGGTTTCAGAGCGGGCCTTGGCCCTGGGCCTGGAACGCCCTTTCTCCAGGAGTTATTGTAGTTCTGACCATGGTACTAAGTTTTCTGCAGTGGGAAATGAGTGGCAAGGACACGTGCTCCCACCAGACATAGGCATGAAATCCTCCTCTGTGCCCTGCTGCGTTCTCCCCTTTTCTAGCTAACTGGGATGTTGACAACCTGGGGTCTGTTTGAAAGCTGAGTGTTAATGATAAAAAGTTTCTATCAGCAGTGAGACTTGCCCTATTTCTTCACTTACTCTAATTGTTACATAAGAAATAGATTGGTTCCTTCATATATTAGTTACTAAGGCCTAATCTACTCCAACTAATGAATCTATTCCTTTAGTGATGTAATGAGTTTTGAGAAACAAATAATTGGACCTAGTACATATTAAGCAAACCATTATATTATAAACTACTCTGTGTCTTCCCTTGGCTTATTTATGCTATATATGTGTGTATGTGCAAATTGGTGTGGATGTGTTTTACATGTCTCATAGTTTACACTAAAAAATATCTAGGAACATGCACTGTTTGTACTGAAGCTGAATTGAAGACACCCTCCCTTCCAAGCCTCCCTCCAAGGCCCCACTGGGGTGTGCTGAAATCCCAAACATTGTGGGAAATGTCACGTTCTCTTCATGAGCCACCACTGGGACCCTCGGCTGTGGTCCTGATCTGTCCCCTCCCATTACTGAGCATTGGCTCTTCCTCATAGGACTTGTTTACTTTTTAAAACCTCACAGTCACCAGAACTATTTCAGTTTCCTGTTTTTCCAGAAAGAGCCAAACTTTCTCAATTCAGCCATCATGGTTAAATGGTATGTGTGTGCAAGTGTGTTTGTATGTGTGTGCAAGTGTGTTTGTATGTGTGTATGTATCCTGCTGGTTTTTTTTCTTTCATAAAGGAGCCTCACATTTACCTCTCTGTACTCTGAGACAATGAAAGATAGGTGTCAATGTCTGAGACAATCTAAGAAGTCAATCCACTTTCTGTATGACTGCACTCTCATCCCTGCACTTCCAATTTTAGGTAGTCATACCTTTTTCCTAATTTTTCATTTACCTCTTTGAGCCACACTTTCTTCATTACCTGGAAAAAGTATTATTGGCAAACTTGTAACATTGTAGAAAGGGAAATAAAGAAAATACATTATATAAGAAAAATTATACTAATCAATCACTACATCTGTGATACAGTAGCCCAGAGTGTCATGATGTAGGGAACACAGGTCCTACACCACAGAGACAAGGACCTAGTCACAGGAACCTCTTGACCCTCAGATTATCTGATCCCTTAGAAAGACTGGCGCACCCACACCTATTCCTCCCTCCCATCTTCCTGCCCTTTCTCTCCCATAAGTAGGAATCCTCACTCCTTTTTTCTTTTAGAAGACGGTTTCTAGATTCCCTAATGCCCAGAGAATATCACTGACACACACCTCCTGACATCCTGGCAGCTTTGGGGGAACGTGTGGTTTCAAGATGTTTCGTTTTTCGTTTGCGCTTCATGGCTGAGCACTTCAGAGAGTGAGTAAAATCAGGTGCCTTCCTCCCTGGAACTCTGCTGCCCGAGGTTCAAGCGATGACAGCCAAGAATCAAGTCAGTATATTCAAGAACAACAAGCAACTCCACTCCTCACTCTTCACTCCTCACTCCTCTCTCCTCACTCACTCACTGGCCTGGCCGGTGCTTAAGTACACCAGTAGGGCCATTATGATGCAAGTCAGACAGGGTTCTGTAGCATTCTGACATGTGCATCACATCAGAGCAAACACTGGTGGGGGGGGGGGGTCCCTTTTATCCAACACAAACTCTACCATCTTCTTGAATTTTTATCTTGCACTTCATATGAGAACTTGAGAACCAATGATAAGGATTAAACAGAAGAATTACTTTATGTATCTAGGGTAACCACGTTACTAAATCTCCCTGAGGGTGATAATAAGGCATTACCTGAGAGAACCAGGCTTAGACCCATGCCTGTCCCATAGAACATGGTAAGTGTCATATCTTAGCAATACCATGTAACTTGTGTACACATGTAAGTTATAGGGGAGATGCATGTGTATAGTGGGTTTGTGAACACCTTGTCATTCCATACAACTCCAACATTTATTGAATTTTCCCCACTATAGGGAACAGGCTCATGTGTTTTAACAACCCATCGTCTGCTTTGAAACTCTTTTCTCCGTCACTTCCCCAGAGCCTTTAGGGAAAGAGGAAGCCCCTGGCTTTACATCCCATGGCCCTCATCATGAATCCTGTACTTGTCCAGCATGAACTCTTCATTCCCTGGCTTCTCTTCTAGGCCCCAGTCTCCTGGAAACAAATGGGCTCTGTACAGGGTTTGAACTCTAGTTAGCTCCATTCTACTTCCAACTTCCCATTGACTGTCTCCTCCCTGGGGGGCAATATGTATTTCTTTCAAGCTTATCCCTTGCTCTAGAGCCAGGCCATGATCCAGCCAGCTTCATCCTTTACGTCCACTAGGTCCCTCAAGCTTTTCCCCCCCATGGGCTCGGCCTCTTGCAGCCACTAAACAGTAGGTACATTTCCCAAGATATTCTCAGCCTTGTTAGCTGTAAAAACCCAAACCCAAAATTAGATATTATTTTATGCATACAAAGCTGGCAAAAATCAGATCAACCTATACAAATGATTGTAAGGATATGGCTAAAAAAAAGAACCTCATGATATAAAGTGAAGTATTGACCTATGTAGCTGTGTTGGAGAACAATTAGGCAACATTTTTTGAAATTAAATAAGTATATAAACTATGAGCCTATAATCTCATTCCATAATGGGATCTTGACAAGGGTGATATTCATAGCATTATTCATACTAGCAGGGAGGTGGCATTTTAGTTTCTAGCTCAAGAAGAATGGATAAGCAACATATGGTTGGTATATACAACAGAATACATTTCCAAGAATAGAAGCCCAGCCCGTTTAACTGTATGCCTATAGGGCAGGGCATCGGGAAGGAAGTGGAGCTCAGACACAAAAAGGAAATATAAATCAATGAAATAACCATAAGCTAGTGACTTAGGAGAATTATTAAGTTAGTAGTCAATAATTATTAAAGAGGGAAAAAGAAAAGAATCTTTCCCAAAAGTAAAAGGGTTCAGACTAGGTCTAGAACTAAGAGAAAGGATTAATCTAAAGATACCCTATAGTATTAGCTTCCTATTGCTGTTACAGCAAATTACCACCA
The DNA here is from genome assembly GCA_032199065.1 of Smutsia gigantea. NCBI lineage: Eukaryota > Metazoa > Chordata > Mammalia > Pholidota > Manidae > Smutsia > Smutsia gigantea. The sequence continues at coordinate 625,020 of JAVSCE010012431.1, read as the reverse complement.
CCTTAGTGGCTTAAAATACACATTTATTATCGTACAGTTCTGGAGATCAGAAGTCCATTATGGGTCTTACTGCTTAAAGTCAAGATGTTAGCAGGGTTGGTCCCATCTGGAGGGTGTAGGGGTGAATCTGTTCCCTTTTCCAGGTTCTAGAGGCTGCCCACACTGGGGCTCACCTTCATTTCCTTCATCTTTAGAACACATCACTCCAACATCCACTTCCACTGTCACATGGCCTCTTTCTCTCTCTCTCTCCTACCTCCCCCCATAAGGACTCTTGTGATTACATCATCCCCACACAGGCAATCCAGGATAATCTGCCCCTTTCAAAATCTTTAAATAAATCCCTTCTAAAAAGACGTTTTTGACACTTGCAGTAACATATTCACATGTTCCCGGGATGAGGAGGTTGACTTCTTTTCCAAGGGGGTGAGTGGAGAGAGATTTTCTCAGCTCCCACACCAAGACAAATACAGACAGTGTCAGAGTAAATTCACCAGTAGTAAAATACAGTAGGCTGAGTGAGAATGGAAATCCCTAATTAAACAAGAGCAATAGGAAAAAAATGAGAGCATAACAACTAGGTAAACATATTAAGAAAAAGCCGAATGAAATAAAGAAAAAAAGCCCCTGTTTTGAAAATGTTTCCTTAATTATAGTTGCCAAAAGTATTCATGTGTTTTAACCCACTAACCAACCAAAGAAAGGGTATTTTAATAAAGATAATATTATTTACCATTTTATTGATTGAAATATTCATGATTTTAAATTGCTTTACATTTTATGTTATCAAACACACAATTAAGTTTTTAAACTATAATTGAATAATTGGACATAGAATCTTTTAATCACAGGTTCTTAGAGTTGGATAAATTTTTCATCATTCTATGTTCCATCTTGTGTAGCATAGAAGGCTTTGCTTGGTCATCTAGGAATTCAAAACCTTAATTGGTTATAGAATCCATCACAAAATAGGATTGCAATAAAAACCACGGAAATGTGTAGTTTAGGCAGAATCAGCATGCACCATAGTGACTAAATTCAAACTTTCCACTATTTTCTCTGTAACGAAAGAAAAAGAGAAAGAAAAATAAATTATTGCAAGAACATTCCACAAACCACTGGACTCCACCTGCCCCATCTCTGCACCTGTCACCTCTCAACCTGTGGCTGCTTGACTCTTCCTACATACTCAGGCCTGATTCAGTCTTGGAACCTGCCCATCCCTGAGACAGGAGAGCATTACAGATTGTCTTAGTGGTTCTCTAGCAGCAGAAAACAATTCTGGGATTAATGAGAGGAAGAACCTGTAAGAGGAAATGGGGAGGCAGAGAGGTTGACCAAACTTTTAGATTACAAACTCCTTCTGAGTGAAGGATACAGATTGGAGGGAAAGTCCTAGAATGCCCTACTCTCTAAGGAAGGTTTGGAGTCTATTATGAAGTTCAGGAGACCAAGTGGACCCTCAGAGGAGTCTCTTTCTGATATGAAGGGGCCTGCGGTAATGGACTTTAGAGTTCTGTAGTCAGTAGGGTTTCTTGCCCAGTTATGCTCCCTGTAGCCTGAAGCTTCATAATGGAGATTATCATTTATCGTCTGGACTTTGGAATTACATTATATTGATCATTAGACTACCTTTAGTAAGTCATAGTGGTTAAAAAGTTAAATTAATTGATTTCTATATTTTTGTAATGCCCAGCAGAGTTATATTAGAAAGAACAAATACAAAACAACTTTTAGAAATGAGAACTTCAGGAAAAGGTACAAGTGTGTTTCTGTGGCTTTTACAGAGAGTACAATTTCTTCCATATGTACTGTGCATAAGCTATCAGAAACATGGATTCTTCTGTCATTTTGTGATGGTTTCTTCATTAGTTTGGAAGAGCCAATATTAACTCTTGTGTTCTTACAATTTTTCACTGCAGAAAACGCATCTATTAGAATAAGTTTGGCCATCAGTTGCACAGACTGGATCCATTTCCCTTGTACAAAAATGTGGTTGATGTGCATACACACTACAGTCTGGCTGTTAAACATAAAGAGACAACATAGAATTTATCAGATAATGAACTTTTTGAGCAAAATGTTATTCTTAATACAAAATGTCATGTATCAAAATGAAATATATATTCTATACTGAGGTTTAAAAATAAACAAGGTACCCACAACTCACTTAGACATAAAATACAATTGGTATATTTTTCACAAACCCAAAATTATTTTTTAAAAAAACAAGCAAATGGCTGAACATATTTTATAATTTAGCCTCTCTGCCCCACTTCTTTTCATACCTGGGTCAGATTTTCCCCATTGTTTCTTACCACAAGAAATCATAAAACTGAATTTTTTATAATTTCTTTGTCTTTCTAAATAGTTTCATTACTAGATGATAGTTTCAAATGATCGCCACATATGTATGTATTCCTATATAAGTATTTGCATATGTGTATATATAACTATAGGTAAACATGGAATTTGTTTAGTGTTGGTTTGGTTCTAAGGAAGTCACATTTAAAGATCATTTATTAGGATATGCTGTAGTTACATCTTAAATTTCTGTTTGTTTTTTAAATAGGACAACATGACTGGGCTAAAAAGAAATACAGTTAATAATTGAGGAAAAAATCCTTTAAAGTAAGGAAGTTTTGTAAATAAGAGTGAGAAGTCTTAAACCCAAACTCTACCCAGCCTCACTTTGATGTAGACTTAGATATAGGCATCTAGAGATATTTTTATATCCATTTTAATTTCTATTGGAATTTCCAAGATGCATTTCATATTCTCAATTGCCCTGTCAATTTTTTTTGTATATAACCTATTTTTTTAAATTTTGCTATTATTAATATACAATTACATGAGCAACATTATGGTTACTAGACTCCCCCTATTATCAAGTCCCCACCACATACCCCATTGCAGTCACTGTAGAAGGATGTTATAGAATCACTACTTGTCTTCTCTGTTATACTGCCTTCCCTGTGTCCCCCACCCCTGCTACATTATGTGTGCAAATTGTAATAGCCCTTTTCCCCCCTATCCCTCCCTTCCCACCCATCTTCCCTAGTCCCTTTCCCTCTGGTAACTGTTAGTCCATTCTTGGGTTTTGTGAATCTGCTGCTGTTTTGTTCCTTCAGTTTTTTCTTTGTTCTTATACTCTATATTGTGTGTATTCTTACTGACCTGCTTTTTAAACATCTTTGAAGCCTTTACCTATTCAGATGTTTAGAACCGTAGTTCTTTTTCTCCACCTCTATGTCATATTTCATTTGTACATATGTATGTCTGTATATACATGAAAATTATTATTTTACACATCTTTAAGTGGAAAGTTTTAAAAAAAATCCTCGTTTTGCTAGAATAAATAATTCTACATTAAACTCCCTTTAGCCCATATCAGATGCTTGTATATAACAAGGTTTATGCCAAATAATGGAATTTTTAAACAATGGAATATTTTTACCTTGTCTATAAGGTCAAATGGTTTTATATGTCTGGCAAGGTTTATTTCTAGAATTAGTGTAATAATACAAGCTTTTTTGTTTTGTTTTTACTTCTTAAAGGATCATTCTGTTGTACATTTTGTTTGTTGAAATTTGCTGTTCACACAATACAAATAATTAAGTTACTTATTTCAATTCCCAAATTAATCTATTAACTTACCAATTCACGAATGTCTGGTGCAGGCTCAAAAGCCATTTCTGCAACCAACATACAAATGATAAATTAAAAAGAAGCAGAAGAAGGGAAAATAATCAGAGGGTCTGGTGGGAAGTACCCATATCCTCTAGGAGCAAAATGCTATGTCAGTTGCGTGTTCAGGACTCTGCACATGAGGTGAGCCTTGTAAGGGGCAGTATCAAAACAATAAATTCATGAAATAACCCAAATCTGGAGGAAGAAAAATTCCAAATTTATTTCACTCTGTGAAAAATAATTTTATGTATTTTTTAATAATCATCAGACCCTCCAAAATACCACAGTTTGTTTTTCATTTTACTAGATAAGACATAACCACAGTCAGAGAATACAATGCCTTGCTTAATGCAACTTGATATGCCTGGCATCAATTCACTTAATATGAAGGAATTAACTACTACTTAATCAGTACCCCGGCCTAATATACGGGATCTAACCAATACATTAAAGGTACTTTGGTCTGAAATTCATGACCCATCCTGCGCTAAGGAAGGTAAGTTGTCAGCAGGAGGATCTGAGCTGTCTCCTACCGTGCCTTGACTTCAGTGGGCTCAGGACTCACCAGCAACAAATCAGACTGTCAAGGACACTAGATCTAGAAGATCTCATTACTCCCCACAGGCTGCATTAGCTACCACGGAATCTGACTCCATAAAGTAAAAAAGAAAAAAAAAAATTTATCTTCAGTCACAGATGAACAAAGAGGTAAGTCATACTGCTCTTTGCAACCCACCTCTTCACCCCCACCTCTCTAAGGTGGGAAAGGCGAAAAAGCAATCCCCCGAGACAATTTCAGGAAAGGCATTTGTAACATACCCTGTTTCATTTTGCCAGTTTAAGTATTGCAGATCCATAAAACAAGCTCCTCCACTCCTGTTTTCTGCATTTACTAAGCAACGTGGAATGCCTCACCCAGGACTGAAAATTTTACTCACCTGAAGAAAGAGGAAATTCCAGAGCGACGATGAAAATAGCTTTGATCCATGAGGAGAAGAAATGCATCTTGTCAAGTCTGTGGAAAAAACCCATAGGAATGCTTATGACACAAGGTCCAGGGACAAGCTGTCCATTTCTTACAAACGAAAGTTTGTTACAGGTAAAGGAGCTCCTCCACTCCCATAAATTCCTAATCACAGTGAACTATTTCTTTTTTTCTTACCTCAGACCGCAGATCAGCAAGACATACGTGTGAACAGAAGGCCTCTGAGAGACTTGAGAAAAACACCAGGACAAGGCCTCTGCTCATTTAAAAAGAAGCTGCTCACTTTCCCAACCCTCGGCTCAGCCCACAAGGAGCCTGTTTGCATTTTAAAGAAATACTTGCTTTGGAGTCTCAGTTTTTCCTCAGAAAGTGGAAAGACCGACCTAGAGCAGTCCTCACAGCAGTGCTACACCCCAGGACCACTTCTGTAGATTCCCCACCTGACCTACGTGGAGCAGAGAAGGCAGTGGAGGGTGAGGTGTACATTTCTAGGGACTGTGCCTGTTTTGTTCGCTTTTCCTTCTCATCCCACCTTGCAGAAGAATGCGTGTGGGAACTGTGATTAGATGCATACCATAAAACCTTAGTGTTTAGCAACATTTAGCATGATGAACTCAATTGGAGATTTGTTTTTTATTAAGCTTTTTATTTTGAGATCAGTGGAGAATTCATAAAGTTGTGAATACAAATGCAGAGAGTTCTCATGTTCCTTTTAAACCATTTCCCCCAATGGGAACATCTTGTACAACTGTAGTACAAATTTATGACCAGGAATGTTCAAAGAGTTCCCATGTGAGTCTTAGGCAGCCCGTGTCGGGAACCCTGGCTGAGGACAGAATGTGAATATTAAGAACCAGAGAGAAAGGAGGTTCAGGAATGAAACTGAGACTGGGGCCCCATGGGGCCAATGCTCTAAGTGGAATATGTTGAATGATTTGGGCTTCATCTCAGTGTTTAGTGGGAAACCTGCAGGATTTCAAGTAGGAAGAGATTTAAACAGTTATTTATCTAATCTGCTTTATGTAGTCTGGTTCTATGGAAAGAGATTTGGCAGATAAAAAGTCCTGAGTTCAAATCCCATCTACCACTGAGAAACGTGGACACAATATTCACACTTTCTAACTCACAATTTCCTTTAAATATGTTTTAAATGTGAGAATAGTAATTTCTCATAAGTATTAGGGATAAAATATTAGAACAGTCTGCTCTTGGGTTGTATGTTAGACTTATATTTGTTACCCTAATCTAACCTGCATTTTTTTTCAATCAGTGAAGAAAGCCAAGGTTTAAAAAGAACCTTTGAGTCTAGCACTGTTCCATGGCAGTTTAATGGGAGGATACAAAATCTGAATAAGTGCAAAAAATTTTCCTGTATTGAAGTGACTACTATGTTTATGCCAGCTCTTTGAGATATTTACATAGACACCACGGAGGACATTTGTGCAGACAAGTCCTTCTGACACATGACAGTGGGTGGAAAATTGAACTCAAGTTTAGAGTTGTTATTTTGAAGCTCTTATGCCCCACCCACTGGACTTTTTCACTTACACGTATTGATCAGCAGATACTAAGAGCAGGAGACACTACCTGTGATGCACAAAAGGCCACAGGTTTTTCAAACTAACCACTAAAAGGATTCTTAGATATGTGGATTATTTGATGCATATCTATCTGTTCTAAAAATGTTTACTGTGCATAAATATTCATATATGAATATACAAGTATTTAATATACAACTATACTAAAATCACATGTAAATACATATGTGTATATATATATACACATATATGTGCATGTGTATATCCATATATATTTCTATATACATATATACCAACATATGCATGTAATAACATGTATATATATATATATATATATATACACATATACACATATGCATATATATCTCTCTATATAAATTATCTAATTGAGCCCTACATATCATCACAAGTGTCCTTATAAAAGAGAAGGAGATTTGATGCAGACACACAAAGAAAAAGACAAAATGAAGATGGAGCTGAGAGAGATGTCAAAATTTTGGCCTTAAAGATAGAGAGAGAGAAATCAGGCTAGATAGATAAAAATAGAGACAGAAGGATAAAATAAAGATATTCTCTGCAACTAGATTTTTTCATTTAACAGTCAATGGTATATCTTCATATAAATATATACAAATATACATAATTCCTTGAAGGTATTCTTGTTACATACTTTTGCCAGCAGTGCCGTAATGAACATAGTTGTGCAGATTATCATAAGCTCATTCAATTAGTTGTAGACTTTTTGAAGTTGAATTTTAAGTCAAATAATATGTGCAGCTTATATTTTATAGGTAATTCCAAATTTCTCTCCAAACCCTTATAATATTTTATTATGAAAAGACAGATTACAAGCATACTTGTTTCTCCAACCTATCAAATGAATGCCATTTTAAATACTCCTGTTTCACCCACACATTTAAATATATACATGCATATAAAATATATGTACTTGAATGATTCTGTTCAGTTACAAAATTTCTCCATTTGGGAATCAAAATAGTGAAGTTGTAAATGAATGAAGTCATAATTTCTATTTTTTTCTTTAAGAATTTTCATCCACAAACATCGTTTATCTCCTATTTAAGTACTGAATGTATTAAAGAAATTATTTCTCCCTAGTATAATTTGTAGTTCAGTTCATTTCTGCAAATGAGAAATTTTGAAAATCTTTTTGTGGAATCTCTTGCTATATATGACATATACCAAGTGGAACAACTTATATGAAGTGGTGGTGGGTGAATTTTGGACACCCAGACTTGTACATTTAGAGGTTCTGAGTATTAGCTTAGCTGGAAAATGCTGACCTACATGGTTACTTATGTCTTCTGCTCTCCAATATTCCAAAATTTATGGTGCTTAGGAGATCCTGTTAGATACTGGAACAAAGTATCAAATATATGGAGACCAGTATAGGCAGGAAAATTGACCATGGGATTCTGTAGAAGCAGGCAATTTCCAATATCTAGGAAACAAAAGAAACTATAAACCTGACAGTCAGAGGCAGGCTTGGTAATCACATTTTCTAGTTGTTTACTGTTAGAAAAACAAGGTCAGCTAATGAAATTTACCTCTGCAGAGTTAGAGATAGGCATGCTTAGAATGCCTCTTGTTGGAATGCATGTGCCATTATCCACTTCAGTAAAATTGAAAATATTACTTGCATCTGAAAAATCAGATTCACTGATACTCTCTTTGGGATATTTCGCTTCACTTTCCAACTGTGACAAGCCTGTATCTGTCTTAAAGCAAATTGCCTTGTCAGAGGACAGGCAGTATCTTAAGTGCCACAAAGAAAATTCCTCATGGCAGCACAAAGGGACTTTGGGGGATTATGGAATGGCTCCGCATCCTGATGTGGATGGGGGTTAGGTGACCATATGTATTTGTCAAAACTCATAGAACCAAATACTACAAACAGTGAATTTTGCTGCATGTAATTTGATTTAAAAACTAAATTAGAGCTTTTCATTTAAACAGTTGAAGCATTTGCTGGCAGTAACCAACTGTTTGATCTTACCTGAAAATAGCTTTTTTAATGTTACTTTTTAAAATTGATATATCTGGAAATGCATAGGTAAGAAATGAGACTTGACCTCAAAGGAGCCATTAGTTAAATCATATTTCTTTCGCCTCATTTCTGAAAATATAAATTTAAGTGACACACTTAAAGAAATATTTCATTCACTTGAAAAACTGAAATCCTCTACCACTAAGCTCCCCCAGTATCCAGCCGAGGGCTGAGAAGACAATCTTCCTTTCATGCAGTTCTTGTCTTCTTGAGCTCCTGCCTCCATGGGGGAATATGGGTTTGTTTAAAGGGCTCTCACCCAGGCACAGTGCCACCGGCGATGTTCAGGACTCCTCCGTCCTGGAGAGTGAGTCTGCAGGCTGCGGCAGGGGTTGCTGACAGTAGGGCCCATTTGGCTGCTGCTTAGTAACCCTCAGGGACGGAATCTGACATGTTTTTCTTCAGAATGTGTGGAATTGGTGAGTTTTTGTCTGCAGCTTGCTCTTTGTTGTCACCAGGATTCCTATTCCTTGTCCTTCTGTATTAGGAAAGTCTCCCAGAGCAATGGGTCCACTAGAGCGTCCTGCAACATCCTGCCTGCACATGTGGCAGATTCAGTGTTAGCATTTAGTGAGGGGTTGGGGGAAGTTGCATTAATATATTTATTAATATACATGCTTTTTATTAAATAAAATATGTGTACATATAAATATTTTTATATCAACTTTATATATATGTGTGTCAGCTTTATGAGTTACGATTGACATAAAACATTGTAAATGTTTAAGGTATAAATGTGCTGATTTGATACACTTGTGTATCGTGCAAAATGGTTACCACAGTAGCATTAACTAAAACCTTATCACATAATTGGCACTAGTAGATTTACTCTATTAGTAACTTTCAAGTATATACTAAGTATCATTAATTGTAGTTACTTTGCTATGCATTACATCTCCAGAACTTATTCATCTTATAACTGAAATTTTGTACCCTTTGACCAGTGTCTCCTCATTTTTCCTGCTCCTCAAGCGCTGGTAACCACCATTCTACTCTCTATTTCTATGAGCTTGACTTCTTTTTAGATTCTACAGGTAAATAATAAGCAGTACTTGCCTTCCTCTGTCTGGCTTGTCCCACTGCATGCATACGACACTACATCTTTGTTCATTCATCCATTAGGAGACACTTCAGTGCTTTTCATATCATGGCTATCGTAAATAATGCTAGAGAATGGGAGAAAGTATTTGCAAATCATATATGATAAGGGGTTAATATCTAAAGTAAATAAAGAACTCATATAACCCAGTAGCAAAACATAAACAACAAAACAGCAAAAACAAACCAGAAACAATTTGGTTAAAAATAGGCAGGTGAACTGAGTAGGCGTTCTCCTAAGAAGATATGAAAATGGCCAATGGGTACATGAAAGGGGCTCAACATCAGTGATCATCTGGATAATGCAAATCAAAACCACAGTGAGCTATCACCTCATAAGTGTTACAATGGCTGTCATCAAAAAGATGAGATAGTAAGTAAGTGTTGGCAAGGCAGTGGATAAAAGTAAACCCTTGTGTACTATTGGTGGGAATGTAAATTGGTACAACCACTGTGGAAAACATTATGGGGGTTCCTCAAAAAAATAAAAAATAGAACTACCCTATGATCCAGCAAACCCACTTATGGGGATATATTCTTCTTAACAAATTAAGTGTACAACATCATATTGTTAACCATAAGCACTAAGCTGTAAGGCAGATATCTACAACTTTTCATCTTGTATAACTGTAACTTTATACCCATTGAGTAACAACTCTCTTCTCCCTTTCCTAATCCCCTGAAAACCACCATTTTTTGCTTCTGTAAGTTTGACTACTTTAGATACCTCATATAAATGCAGTCATGGTATTTGTCCTTCTGTGACTGACTTATTTCACTCAGTATAATGTCTTCAAGGTCCATCCATGTTATTACAAATGGCAGTATTTCCTTCATTTTTAAGATCGAATAAGATTCCATTGTATATGCATAACCATATTTTGTTTTCTTTACCCAGTTATCTATGGATGTACAGTGGCTTGTTTCCATGTTTTGATCATTGTGAATAATGCTGCAATGAACTTGTGAGTGCAGATATCTCTTTAAGATCCTGATTTCAATCTTTTGGACATATACTTAAATCACTCCTATGTAGACTGCTGGTATTAGAATTTCTGGATCATATAGTTGTTTGACTTTTAATTTTTTGAGTGGCCGCTCATAGTGACATTCTCGCCAACTGTCTTAGCCCATCTGGGCTCCTATAACAAAATATCACAGCCTGGATAGCTTATAATAGCAGAAATTTCACATTTCTGGAAGCTGGGAAGTCTGAGATGAAGGTGCTGGTATGGTTGCCTGCTAGTGAAGGTCTTTTACCTGTTTTTGCTGGCACCTTGCCCCTGTGCCCTCACGCCTAGAAAGGGGCTAGCCATTGCTCTGGAGCCTCTTTTATAAGGCACTAGCTCAATTCATGGAGGTTGTATCCTCAAGACTTAAGCACCTCCCAAAGGCCTAACCTCCCAATATTATCACCTTCGGGAGTTAGGAATTCAGTGGAAGAATTTGGGTGGACACGTCCATGCCACAGCACCAACCACGTACAAGCAAGGATTCCAGTCCCCCACATTTTTGTCAACATTTCTTGTCTTATCTTTTTTATAATATACATTCTAACAGGTATGAGGTGATACCTCATGGTTTTGATTTGCATTTCCTTGATGATTAGTGATGTTGAGCATCTTTTTTGTACACCTGTCAGCCATTTTAATGTCTTTTTTGGTGGAATATCTTATTCAAGTGCTTTGCCCATTTTTAAATCAGGTTATTGGCTTTTTGCTATTGAGTTGAAGGAGTTCCTTTCATATGTATTGGAAACTAACTCATCAGAAAATCGTTGGCAAATATTTTCTCCCATCTATAGGTTGCCTTTTCACTCTGTTGATAGTTTTATTTCTTGTGCTGAAGCTTTTTTAGTTTAAGGGACTCCTATTCATCATTTTTTCTTTTATTACTTGTACTTCTGGTGTCATGTCAATGAAATCATTACCAAGACCAATATCATGAGAATGTCTCCACTGTGTTTTCTTCTAGGAGTTTTACAGTTTCAGGTCTTATGTTTGAGTTTTTATCATTTGAGTTGACTTTTTGTGAATGGTGTAAGATAGCATCAAAAATTACATGCAGAAAAATGGAGTTTGGACCACCAAATTCACTTTTACGACTTACTATATAGCTACAATAATCCACAATGGTAGATACAAGCATCTTTTTTGTGTACCTGCTGAGAGCTATATACAGAACAGAAAACCCAGAAGTATTGGTGCAAAACAATTCAATGGAGGAAGTATTCTTCATAGCAAATGGTGCTGGAAAAAGTGGACACAAATAGTCAAAAATGAACATTGAACTAAAATTCACACCTTATTAAAAGATTAAAATAAAATGAAGCATAGATTTAAATGTAAAAAGTGAAACTATAAAAATTTTGAAAGGAGCAGAGAAACTCTTTGTGACCTAGAGTTCTTATATAAAAACACTACACAAAAACATGATTCAGATATTACATAAGAACATGACTTAGAAAATTGAAAAATTCATAAATTGACTTCATCAAATTTAAAAACTGTGCTTTTTGAAAGATGCTATTATAAATAAGATAAGCCATAGACCTCAAAATATGGTACAAATTAAATATCTGAAGAAAGACAGGACTTATATTCAGAATATATAACACTCTCTCCAAATTCAACAGTAAGAACACAGTCATTCTAAATTAGATATATGAATGTCAAACACATGAAAAGGTGGTGAACATCTCTAACCATAAGGAAAATGAAACTTTAAATCACAGTGAGATACTACTACACGTATTAGAATAGCAACAACAAAAAAATAATGACAGTATCGAATACTGGCAAGGATGATAAGGGACAGGATCTGTCTGTCATTCATTGCTATAAACTTTTTAAAATTAATTTTTAGAGTTGAATTATAATTTTATTTGTAATTACAATTTTAATTTTCTTACAATAAAACTCAACTTTTGCTGCTTTGTTACCAACTTTTTCCCTTTCCCAGCATCTGGGAACAATAAATCTGATTTTGCACACCCACTCTGAAAATCAACTTGGCAATTTATTTAAAAATTAAATATACACTTACTATACTCCCTAAGAATTTTATTTCACCACTAGGAATTTATCTTATAGAATGCAAAACTAGATTCATACAAAATCCTGGACATGAACTTTCCTAGCTTTATAATAAAGTCCAAAATTAGAAGCAAGTCAAATATCCTTCTATGCAAACTAGATACACAACTATACTAAATCCATATAATACAATATTACCCACCAATAAAAAAGAATAGAATAATGATACACTAATATACATGGCAAAACTTAGATGGATCTCAGGTATATTATGATTCCATTCTCAAAATCTTAACTTTCTGACTCTATTTACATAACATTCTCCAAATGACAAAATTATAATAATTTTGAAGAAAAGACAGTGAATGTCAGGAAGGAGGGAGAGTGTGTGAATGAATATAAAGGGTCCTCAGGAGGAATTTTATTTGTGGTGATGTAACAGTTAGTATTCTTACTGTGGTGGTGGTTACATGAATCTGGGCGTACGACAAAATTTCATAGAATAATACACCAAAGGTTGAGTATATTTTTTAAATGGTGAGATCTAGCTTGGTAAATAGTAGTGTAACATGTCAGTTTCTTCATTTTGTTACTATACTATGGTTATGCAAGTTTTTATCATTGAGGAAGGTGGATAAGGACTGTACAGGAACTCACTGTGTTATTTCTGCAACTTCTTATAAATCTAAATTTATTTTAACAAAGAATTTTTAAATTTAGTAAAAGTGACACAAACCAGATGAGTGGTGCCAGGTGTTGGAGGCAGGGAAAGGTTGACTACAAAGCAGCAAAAGGGAATTTGGGGGAAGGAAATATTCAATCTGTTGATTGTAGTGATGTTTATGCAATTATATAAGTGTATTCAAACTTATAGAACTGTAAACCTGTAACAGTTGAATTTTATTGTGTGCAAATTGTTATTGAATAAACCTGAAAATTAATTTTAAAAAGTCATAATGTTCAAATAGTTGCATCTCCTATGCTCAGTTCTGGTAATATATTTTTTATATCTGCTATTTTTATTTACCTTAGAACAGTAAGATTAATAAGCTTTTGGCCTCCCTAGATTTATTGAACAACTTTTTGGGGGTATAATAATCTAGAGTTGTGTTTTTTCACAATTTAAAAGTGTTTGAAGGCATTTCTAAATTCCCAAGTAAAGATTATATCTCAAAGTTTTTAAAGTAAATTGTTCAGTAACATCTTTTTTTTTTTTTTGGTCTTTTGATAACAAGTAATTCCCTCTTAGTAGATTGGATAATCTTATTATTGAGTGTAAATTGTTTATCAGCCCAAATAACACTGACATGTTTATTTGAATGTTTGCTTTCACTCTTGATATGAAGTAATTTCTGAAATAATTTAACTAAGTGTAAGCTCTAGTATGAATTGTGGCATAGTATGTACAGTCCCATGATTCTTTTACAGTGTAATGTTATGGTGTTATCCCAACCAAAAAAAAAATTCTGATTGGGATTTGTTGGATTATTTTTATCCTGGACAAGTTGAAATAGAGAGGCTTCTTAGATACAACAGAATTAATGGTTGACTGAGGCATCTTTTAAAGTAAAGGGTGTTTGTATTGGTGTCTTAAAAATAACTGAAGGTAAAAGGAAGTCGGGTGGTGGCCGAGAGAAAATGACAAAAGAGACGCAAGGTCCAGAGAAGGTGGGAAGGCTCCCTTCTTGGTCTTGACCACCACGTACTTTCCTTAAGCCTATCTTAAACCTTTCCCCCTCTTAATTATGACCTCGGTATATACACAAATTTTATATACTTACTAAAGTACATTTTTGTGATTGTAGTAACTATTAAAAAGGTATATAATAACAGTTGTTGGTGAGGATGTGGAAGAAATAGAATCACCACATGTCACTGGTGGGAATGTAAGAAGGTATAGCCAATTTGGAAAATATATTGATTGGTTCTTAAATCAACATAAATCTACCATATGGACCATCCATTCTACTTCTGTGTGTTCACCCAAGAAAAATGAAGACATAGGTCCATAAAAAAACTTGTACAATAGTGATCATAACATTTGGTCCTTAATAACTAACCCAAAATGGTATAATCCCAGCATCCATGAACTAGTGAACAAATAGTCAAAATGTGATATATCAATACAAAATAAAATAATATTGAAGATTGAAAAGCAATGGTATATACTACAGTGTGAATGAACCACAAAAATGTTAAGTGAAAGAAGCACATACAGAAAAAACACTGTTTCCTTCTCTTTTTATACAATGTCCAGAAAAGGCAAAACGAGGAATAGAATGTAGATGAGTGGTTACCTGGAGCTGGGGCGGGAAGAGGTGTGACACCTCCCAAGGGCAGGAGGGATACAAACAGCTTGAACTTGAATTGTGCTAATGGTTGCTTATCTCTCTCTATATATACATATATATTTGTATATATTATATATATATAAATATATCATATATAATATATTTTAAAAATTGTGCCTAAAACTGATTTAATTTTTCATGTATAAATACCCAAATAAACTGATTTTTAAAAAGAATAAAATGTCATTTTCTATTCAAACTCCCTTCCAAAATGTTAGCTTAAAATTTTGTTAAATATCCTGGATCTCATTTTCTTTATGTCTAAAATATAAAGCTGATGCGTACCTAACAAGATTCTTATAACTAAAGTAAATAATATGTGGGAAGCTATTTCCTATAGCTTTTCTGGAGAACAGACATGCAATGTGGAACATTTCCATTTAATAGTGAATAATAACTTTAATCAGTACATTTAAATTCCTAGAGAACAATAATTATCTTTGCTTTTGCTCACCATATCTTTTTTCTAGCATCTGCCATAGGACGTGACACATAGTTGACTTTTATTTATGTGGAATTTATAAAAAAAAGAATACATAAATGAATACCAGTGTTTGCCAAATAATTTTTTCACAAAAATCATCTACAAAGAAAAACATGATGTGTAATTAGCTGAAAGCATTTTTATAATGTTGCTCTACAAATTAATGATCTAATGTAACTTTCCTTAAGAGGGATATTAGAGATGCTACATGATTTAATTGCCCCTACATTGATTATTCTTTCAATGTATAAGTATTTGTTGAAAAGAACATGCCTGGAATAGATTTCTAGTCAATCTCCATTTCTGCCATTACACTCAAGGCTTGAATGAGCCTTTGGGCACACAGGTGAAGCCTGTTTCTTGTGACTGGAAGATGGAATCTAATGGAGGATCATCTAACTTAGACCTACTAAGGAAGTCTTGAGTCAGCAAGGCATTGTTGGGTTTCTATCCCAGGACCACCTATCTACCTCTCAATGTGATTCGAGACCAAGAATGAAAAGTGTATAATAATTTTTCATAAATCTTACATTATCTTTCTATAGGCTATGCAGTTCCTTCAATTATAGGTATGTCCTTGGTCTTATAGTCTAAGTCAGTATTACTTAAGATCCATGATCATGATACTAATCTGGGGTGGTCGTTAGATTTTCAATTTCCCAGAAACTTCTCCTGTAGATTCTAAATCTTTAGAGCAGAGAGAATCCAAGTTATCTGTACTTTTATGCATACCCAAATAATGTAATATTTGGTCACCTTTGGAAAATAAGATTAGAGGTATCAAAAATATCCATGTGTCTTAACCCATTACACAACCAAAATAACGAGGTATTTTAATAAATACAGCACCATTTAACATTTTATTAAGCAAAATATTTAGGATTTTCAATTACATTAGGTTTTCCATTATCCTATAATTAAGAGACTAGTTTTTCAAACTGCCATTGAAGAACTCAGCATAGAGAATAAAAATACTGAAATGAAAGGATCTTAAACCTGGAAAGAAGTTTAGGACAGCCTTTATTTCATCTTGCATTCTACAGGATTCACTTGGTCTAAGAATAGAATACCCTGATTGTGAAACTCTAGTGTCCATACAGAAAAACTGAATCACAATTAAATTCATAGGAATGTGTAGCTCCAGCAAAAGGTCAGCATTTACCACAATGAGCAAAAGTAAATTTTCTACTACTTTCACTGTAGAAAGAGTCAGAAAAGGAAATTATTAGAAGAACACATTAAACTCTCTGGGCAGTGCACAAATGCTTCTAATGAGGATTTGAACTTGAGACATGGTAGAGAGCCTGTTCCCCAATTCCACAAACAGCTGGGTCCTGCCTTCCCCCCTGTCCTACACATGTCCTTTCCCTACCATGTAGCTACTTGATTCTTTCTACTTGCTCTGTCTTGACTCAGCCTTCAGAGTAGACCTAAAAGAGGGGAGGGCATTGGGGACTGTGTTATCCAGATCTTCCAAGAGACAGATAAAATTTTGGGAGTGAATGTGCAAAGATTTTATGAGAGGAAATACATGTGAAAGAAAATGGGGAATGATGCAAAAAAGGCTGGCAAAGCCCTAGATCACAGCTCTTCCCAAGTGCAGGAGAAAGGGGAGAGAACTTGGGTGGCAGCGTCCTTGGCTGCTCTGTCCTCTAAAGAAGGTTTGGAAAGCCATCATGGTTTTAGGAGGCGAAGTTGAAAGTCATATGGGGCCTTTTCTAGCATTAATGGTCCCATACAGTGGATTTCAGATTGTGGTAGTCTGGTCCTTGCTCAGTTATGCCCTCTGTGACTGAAGGTCTGCAAGCATTATTCCACTGTTGAGCACCAGAGCTTCAGAATAGCATCAGCCTGGCTACTAGTCTGTCTTCAGTAATTCATAATCAATTAAATTATGTAATTAGTTTGTACCTTTGCGGAACACTTTGTTATTTTGATAGTTTAAATACTACTTTCAGAAATAAGAATTTTAAGGAATGGAAGAAGTGTGTTTCCTTGGCTTTTAGAGAAATGTTACAGCTGTTTTCTGTATATGCTGTGCCTATATTGTCAGCAAATGAATTTTCTTATAATTTTGTGATGATTTCTTCATTAATTTGGAAGAATAACTTTACTATTGTATTCTTGCTTGGATTCCATGCAAAAAATACACTATTGCAGTAAGTGTGGCCATTGGTTGCACAGATTAGAAAATTCTCTTGTGCAAAGTTTTAGATGACTGTATGCACCATACTCTGTAAAACATAGATAATGCACATTTATTAGACAATGAAAACTTTAATATAGTTTTCTTAAATTTTAATATGATAGTCTACATCTAAAATAAAAGATACATGTAATCTACATTTAGGTCTAAAGATACATAGTCACATCCCAGTAAATAATAAAGCATTATCAATATTTTTATAAAAATCTGAAAAAGGCCATGCAGCTTGTTGAATGCATTTTCATAATGTAACCAACTCCTTACTCCTACCCATGATCTTTTCCTCTTAGGTCACTTCTTTCTCCTTCCTCCTACACACTCAACCCAGGAGTCGTCACCTAACTGAATTTTCTGTTTATCATTCCCTGTCTTCCTCTAGAATTTCACTACATATCAATACATACATTCACTATATTTACATATTTTGTATGATTTGAGTATCTTGGTAATTTACACAAAGAAAACAATATTATATGTATTCCTATATGCCTTTCTTTTTGCATTCCCTCATGACCTTTGCGTATACTGATACTTAGAGCTTTATTTCATTTACTTTCACCCCTATGTAATACTCCACTACATGGACATACAGAAATCATTATGGTATATCCTGCTAACAGATGGTGTGTATACTGATACTTAGAGCTTTAGTTCATTCACTGTCACCCTTATGTAATATTCCACTACATGGCCATACAGAAATCATTATGGTGTATCCTGCTAAGAGATGGCTGCCCTAGAGATGATAAGTACAGGAAAAGTGCTCTGTGAACACATGAAAAGGAGCTGATTACTTTCCCAAATCTTTGAGGAAACTTCAAGGAGACTGGCTAACTTTACAGTAAACATGCATATTTAAATCTCAGTATCTTCAGAAAATAGGGGTAGTTACTTCTGGAAGGATCAATTTAAAGCAATACTCGGCAAAGCTATACACTAGGGTTACTTCTTTAGATTCCCCACTTGATATGCCTTACACAAAGAGGTAATAGGGAGTAAAGCAACAGTAGCTATCTTTTTCACCTTTACTTCTCTACTTTTATTGATAAATGAGTGAAGTCCTTGGTAGTGTGTCACACAGCTCAAGGCGGATAAGAGACAGAAGTGTTCTGGGTCCTCCCTGGGGGCTGTAAAGTAGGTCATGAGAGATGCTTCACAGGCAGTTCTCCCTTTAGCAGGAGGCTTGGAATAATCTGATCTTATGAACCCAGAGTATGAGGAAGAAAAAAAGGAAAATATGTGCAGTTACAGATTTTATGATAGAGAAGATATGTGAAAAGTTTGCAAGCAGGTGAGTTGGAAAGAGACAAGAGATCAAGCAGGAAAAAGGAGAAAGAGTTAATTGAACAAGGGTCTAAATCCTTAGAGCTTAAAAAAAAAAACTAGATGAATATTAGAATCACCTGGAGAAGTTTTAAAGCCTGGGTTTAGACAGAGTAGGGTGAGGGCCTCTGGAACAAACAAAGCAAGATAATCCATTGTGGGACTTGCTTTGGCCTGCTTGTTTTTCTGACTTTACCCAGGTGTTGCTTTTCTTCCTTCAGCCCTAAACAAATGATTTGCAACCTGGGCACTATAGCAAGCAAGCCCAAAACAATGTAGTAAAAACAGGAAGGATTCCATTTTTGAAAATAAGATTGCATTTTAAAACCCAATTAGTTAAAAAGTAAGTTTCTTAACATACTCTTTAACAAACAGGCAATAACTCAGCCCACCGTGGGAGCAAAGCAGGCAGTCTTAAGTGATGTGCTCCCAGACCAGGAAGCTGCTATCCTGGGAGGAAATCAGAGCAGTACATTTCTCATAAATAACCAGGAAAAGTAATAAGAAACTTAATGTGTCTTCAAAGAAAAACATTTTGGGACCACTTAGCAGGTGTACATCCCTAGCCCTCTGTCTCTCAACCGCCTATAAAACCCCTAGACAATGCACCACCCCGGGGCTCTCTTGTCCCCTCCTGGCCTGAGCCAGGAGCTCTGTCCTCACTTTTTCTCTAAATAAAAATCTCTGCCTTGCTCTCCTACCACTGAGTGTTTGCAAAGTTCATTCTTCGACTTCCCTAGCATCACGACCATGGTACCATCCCGCTATTGAGATTGTGGCTTGATTGTGAATAGGTGAGCCCTGGCATCAGTTTATCCCAGAAGCTCATAGGTGAGATGGGGACAAGGGTTTGGGGAACCTGGGGCTAGAGCATTGGATATGAATTTCTGTTATGAGAAAGAAAGAAATTTGGAGATGGAAATTGAGTCGAAATGGGGCATTGCCCTAACTGTCTATACTTAAGCTGTGTGTGAGGACCACATTTGTTATTCTAAATCTATCAATGATTTTTAGTACTGAAGAAGCCAAGAATTTAGAAACATCAGAGACTCCATAGTTCAGGGGAAATAGACTTGATTAACACATAAAGTGGCCAAAACCCCAGTACAGCACAAAGCACAGGAGTTGAGGTGGATGGAATCAGTATATATATAGAGTTTCTATAAAATATTATTAAAATACCCATTTGTAAATAAAAAATATGAGAACTTAAGACACAGGAAGTGTGTGCCATACACAGGGAATGAAAAAAAATGCAAGCAATAGAAATTCCCTTTGAGGAGCTAAGATGCTGGGCTGATAAAGAACTCGAAGGAGCTTTTAGAATATAATTAAGGATCTGAAGAAAATCATGTTTGTAGAATTAAAGGATGGTATATAGATGGTGTTTCATCAAATAGAGTATGTCATTAATGGTACAAACTTATTTTACATGGAATTTCTGTAATTGAAAAGTACAGTAACCAAAATTTTAAAATTCACTAGGGGAAAAAAATATTCACTAGGGCAACTCAAAAGTAGACTTGAGCAGGCAGAAGAAAGTGTTAATGAACTGAGATCAAATAAAAATACAGTAAGAAATCTGAACAGAAAAAATTATGAGATAAATTGAACACAGTCTTAAAGAAATGTTGAACATTAAATGCACACAGCATATGCATAATAGTAGCAGAATAATAGGAGGGAAAAAAGTATTATCAAAGGAATAAAGGCTGAAAAATTCTAAGATTTGAATAAAAAACACTATTCTACACAGCTCAGAAGGTGAACTACAATTAGGTTAAAAGGAAAGAAAAAACTCCAAATCCAGGCACATTGTAATAAAAATATTGAAAGTCAAAGATAAAGAGAACCAACACACTGAAAACAGCAAAAGAAAAATGACCCATCATATACAAGGAAACAAATGTAATTAACAGCTAACTTCTCATCAGGAAATATGGAGCCTAAAGACAGCACCATAACTGTGAGTAAAACTGCAGTATTTCCAGAATCTGTCGCCTGGCCTTAGTGCATCTGCATATCAATAGGTGATTACATGGGGGAGCGAGGGCATATCTGGACCAGAGGGGTTGGGTGGGGTCCCTTTTTGCAGCCGCGTGGTGAGAGACATGGATGAGCAGAAGTGGATAGAAAATGAAGGCAGTGGTTCCAAACTCAGAGAGGCAAGCTGTCAGGTGAACCTGTGGTTACTGGTGCATCTCCACTGAGTGCTCAGATCCCCCAGTGTGGCTGTCAATCAAAGAGAAGCTTGCTGTGCTTGCCTTGTCCCCACACTCAGCTCCAGAGCCCTGGATCCGATATTTTGCCTTGGAAGAGAAGCAGGCCATAAAACAAATAGCTCTTGATCTCTTCCCCAAGTTATTGACTTCATTTACAACATAGTGTGAAGAAGTTTAAGCCTAAGAGCCTTTTAAAAAATAGTGGAGGTTTTATGGTGAAGGGAATTAGGAGTAGATTTATGGGTCCAATGAAAATACAGCCTAGACAGTAGATCAGTCAGTTTGCAAGACAAATCAGGAATAAGACAGCTAGGAGGAGCTCTTTTAGGGTATTAAAAAGCTATTCCACTCAACTAGACACAATTCAGAAACTATTCTATCCAACTAGACACAATTTGATTAGCTTAGTTCATAGAGGTATTTATGTCCCAAGACATTGTTGCAAACAACAGAGTGATCCGCTGGCAATTAGTGGAACTTAGCAGGTGTCTCTAATCAGGGAAAGAGTAGAAGAGACCCCCAACTACCACTATCGTTCAAGGTGACTGCAGGCATACCCAAAGCTGTGCATCCTTAAAAAGAAGCATCAGGGACTGTTATTGGGAACAAAGAAGAGTAAATGGTACTAGTAAAAGAGCAAATTGTTTGTTTACAGTCCATCACTAAACAAGCAAATAACAATAACAAAGTCCCTGGGGGTGGGACAGTACCCAGAGATGCTATACAGTTGTTCAAATATATTATCTAAAATAATTAGGCCTGCAAAGAAACAGGAAAGTATGACCCGTACACCAGCGACAAAAACTAAGGGAATTTATGGCTAGCAGATCCACATTACAAGAAATGCTAATGTATGCTGTTTAGCTTGAAAGCAAATTACCCCCAAATGGTAATTTGAATCCACATGGGCAAAAATTGTATACCAGTAAAGGTAATTATTGTAATATACACTATGAATGTATATTTCATTCTCTTCTATAATAAGCAATTATTCAAAATAATATGTAAATACACATAAATAAGCTATTTTGGGGCTTATAACATCTAGAAATATTTGTGTAATGTATTTGTCAATGACAGTATAATGGAGGTGGGAGGGAGCAAAGCTGTAATGGGTTAAATAAATGATGACAGTTAAGTAATAATTGTAACAGTGTATTGTTGAGTTTGTAACAATAATAGGTGTAATATGCATAATAATACCACAAAAAGGAGGAAAAGGGAAGAAAAGTATATAAGAATAATAGTTCTATATGTTACTGGAATTAAGCTCATATAAATCTGAAGCTGACTGGTAAATTAAGATGTATATAGGAAAGCCTAGAGCAACTACTTAAAATGCAAAAATAGTATCTGATAATTAAAAATAGAAGTCGATTTACTCAGTTTGATAAAGGACATCATGATAAACTTGCAGCTAACATAACTGAAATGCAATTTTATTGCTTTCCACATAAGATGAGATCTTAGAAAGTACAATAAGGGAAGAAAATAAGAGGAGAAGCGCAGGAGGGTTCAAGTTTCGAAAAGAAAAATAAAATCATCCGTATTAGCAAATGGCTACATGGTCTATGTAGAATATCCTAAGATGTGTATACTTAAAAAGGCAGTTACAAGAATTAAAAAGGAAATGCATTATAGCCACAGGATATAAGGTCAGTATATACTAGCAACAAAAATTGGAGAATAAGTTTTTATATTTTTTCACTAACAGTTGAGCTAGGTATAATCGGTGTACATTAAACTTCATGTACTTAAATTGTATAGTCTGAGAGATTTGACAAATATATTCACTCATGAGACTTATCATCACAAGATAGTGAACATATCCATCACCCCCAAAAATTTTTGTGTCCCTCTCTTCCTTTCTCCCCAGGTTCCCCAATGATCTACTGCCACTCTACATTAGTTTGCATTTTCCAGAATTTTATATAGATGGAATATACCATATGCATCCTAGTTTGTCTTTCATTCAGTATGATTAATTATTTTGAGAATCATCTATGTTGTTGCATGTATCAGTACTTTCTTGCTTTTTTATTGCTGAATAATATCCATTATATGGATAAGCCATAATTTGTTTACCCATTTATATGTGAATATTTGGATTGTTTCCAGTTTCTGGATATTACAAATAAAGCTTCTGTGAATATTCGTATACATATCTTTTTTAGCATATGTTTACATTTCTCTTGGGTAAATGCCTACTAGTGGAATGGCTGGAACACAGGGTCGATCATAAGATTAGCAGTTTCTTAATATTTTAAGAAACTGCCAAACCCTTTTCCAAAGTGAATATACTGCTTTACATTCCCACAAGCAGTGTCTGAAAGTTGCAGTTGCTCCACAATCTAACCAACACTTAGTATGATCAGTCCTTATAATTTTAGCCACTCTAAGAAGTATAGAGTAGTATCTCATTCTGGTTTTAATTTACATTTCCCAAATTACTTTTTGTGGTTTACTTCTATTGAGATATAATCGATATACAGTAGTGCTCTCTTAGGCATGTGTGTGTGTGTGCATACACATACATATATATGTGTATATATATATATATATATATATATGCACATTATATGTACATACATATTCATTCTCTTACATGTAGCTGTCCAGTTTTGCCAACACCAGCTGTTGAAGAGGCTGTCATTTCCCCATTTTATATCCGTGGCTCCTTTATAGTATATTAATTGACTATATCTGCTTGGGTTTATATCTGGGCTCTCTATTCTGTTCCCCTGGTCTATGGGTCTGTTCTTGTGCCAGTACCAAATTGTCTTGATTACTGTGGCTTTGTAGTAGAGCTTGAAGTCAGGGAGCATAATTCCCCCTGCTTTATTCTTCCTTCTCAGGATAGCTTTGGCTATTTGGGGTCTTTTGTGGTTCCATATGAATTGTAGAACTATTAGCTCTAGTTCATTGAAGAATGCTGTAGGTATTTTGATAGGGATTGAATTGAATCTAGATTGCTTTAGGAAGGATGGCCATTTTGACAATATTAATTCTTCCTATCCATGAGCACAGGATGTGTTTCCATTCATTGGTTTCTTCTTTAATTTCTCTCAGGAGTGTCTTGTAGTTTTCAGAGTATAAGTCTTTTACTTCCTTGGTTAGGTTTATTCTTAGGTATTTTATTCCTTTTGATGCAATTGTGAATGGAATTGTTTTCCTGATTTCTCTTTCTGCTAGTTCACCATTAGTGTATAGAAATGCCACAGATTTCTGGGTATTAATTTTGTATCCCAAACTTTACTGAATTCAGATATTAGATCTAGTAGTTTTTGAGTGGATTCTTTAGGGTTTTTTATGTACAATATGATGTCATCTGCAAACAGGGACAGTTTGACTTCTTCCTTGCCAGTCTGGATGCCTTTTATTTCTTTGTGTTGTATTATGGCTGTGGCTAGCACCTCTCGAACTATGTTGAATAAAAGTGGGGAGGGTGGGCATCTTTGTCTTGTTCCCAATCTTAAAGGAAAAGCTTTCAGCTTCTTGCTGTTAAGTATAATGTTGCCTGTGGTTTGTCATATATGGCCTTATGTTGAGGTACTTGCCTTCTATACCCATTTTGTTGAGAGTTTTTATCATGAATGGATGTTGATTTTTGTCAAATGCTTTTTCAGCATCTATGGAGATGATCATGTGGTTTTTGTCCTTCTTTTTGTTGATGTGGTGGATGATGTTGATAGATTTTCGAATGTTGTACCATCCTTGTATCCCTGGGATGAATCCCACTTGATCCTGATGGATGATCTTTTTGATGTGTTTTTGAATTCGGTTTGCTAATATTTTGTTGAGTATTTTTGCATCTATGTTCATCAGGGATGTTGGTCCGTAATTTTATTTTTTTTGTTGTGTCTTTGCCTAATTTTGATATTAGAGTGAAGTTGGCCTCGTACAGTGAGTTTATGTGTGTAGACTCCATTTTTTTCTTGAGAAGTCTGGTTGGGGTTTATATGTTTTGTTTATTTTCTTGAAGAACCAGCTCCTGTTTTCATTGATTTTTTCTATTGTTTTATTCTTCTCAATTTTATTTATTTCTGCTTTAATCTTTATTATGTCCCTCCTTCTACTGACTTTGGGCCTCATTTGTTCTTCCTTTTCTAGTTTCATTAATTGTGAGTTTAGATTGTTCATTTGGGATTGTTCTTTCCTGATGTACGCCTGTATTGCAATATACTGTCCTCTTAGCACAGCCTTCGCTGTGTCCCATTTTGTGTTGTTGAATTATTGTTGTCATTTGTCTCCATATATTGCTTGATCTGTTTTTATTTGGTCATTGATCCATTGATTATTTAGGAGCATGTTATTAAGCCTCCATGTGTTTGTGGGCTTTTTCATTTTCTTTGCGTAATTTATTTATAGTTTCATACCTTTGTGTTCTGAGAAGCTGTTTGGTACAATTTCAATCTTTTGGAATTTACTGAGATTCTTTTTGTGGCCTAGTATATAATCTATTCTTGAAAATGTTCCATGTGCACTTGAGAAGAATGTGTATCCTGTTTCTTTTGGATGGAGTGTTCTGTAGATGTCTGTTAGGTCCATCTGTTCTAATACATTGTTCAGTCCCTCTGTCTCTTTATTTATTTTTTGTCTGGTTGATCTATCCATTGGAGTGAGCAGTGTGTTAAAGTCTCCCAAAAATGAATACATTGCATTCTATTTCCCCCTTCAATTCTGTTAGTATATTTTTCACATATGTAGGTGATCCTGTGTTGGGTGCATAGGTGTTTATAATCATTATATCCTCTTGTTGGGCTTATCCCTTTATGATTATGTAATGTGCTTCTTTGTCTCTTGTGACTTTCTTTGTTTTGAAGTCTATTTTGTCTGATACAAGTACTGCAACCCCTGCTTTTTTCTCACTATTAGTTGCATGAAATATCTTTTTCCATCCCTTTACTTTCAGTCTGTGTATGTGCATCTCTTGTAGGCATTATATAGATGGGTCTTGTTTTTTATCCATTCAGTGACTCTTCGTCTTTTGATTGGGGCATTCAGACCATTTACATTGAGTGTAATTATCAATAGGTATGTACTTATTGCCATTGCAAGCTTTAGATTTGTGGTTATCAAAGGATCAATGGTAATTCTCCTACTATCTAACAGCGTAGTTTAACTCACTTCATATGCTATTACAAACACAATGTAAAGATTCTTTTTTTTTTCCTCCTTTTTCTTCCTCCTCCATTCTTTGTATGTTATGAATCATATTCTCTACTCTTTGTTTTTCCCTTTGGTGACATCTATTTAGTCTTAGGAATATTTCCATCTATAGGAGTCCCCAAAATGCACTGTAGAGGTGGTTTGTGGGAGGTAAATTCTCTCAGATTTTGCTTATCTGAAAATTGTTTAATCCCTCCTTCAAATTTAAATGATATCCTTTACTGGTAGAGTATTCTTGGTTCAAGGCCCTTCTGCTTCATTGCATTAAATATATCATGCCACTCCCTTCTGGCCTGTAAGG
The DNA here is from genome assembly GCA_032199065.1 of Smutsia gigantea. Taxonomy (NCBI): domain Eukaryota; kingdom Metazoa; phylum Chordata; class Mammalia; order Pholidota; family Manidae; genus Smutsia; species Smutsia gigantea. The sequence continues at coordinate 598,550 of JAVSCE010012431.1, read as the reverse complement.
TTTCTGTTGAGAAATCTGATGATAGCCTGATGGGTTTTCCTTTGTATGGGATCTTTTTTCTCTCTCTAGCTGCTTTTAAAAGTCTGTCTTTATCCTTGATATTTGCCATTTTACTTATATGTCTTGATGCTGTCTTCCTTTGGTCCCGTGTGTTTGGAGATCTGTGCACCTGGAAGAGTATCTCCTTCCCCAGATTGGGGAAGTTTTCTGCAATTACCTCCTCAATAACACTTTCTCTCCCTTTTTCTCTTCTCTCGTCCTCCTGTTATGTTAATATTGTTCCGTTGGGATTAGTCACACAGTTCTCTCAATATTCTTTCATTCTTAGAGATTCTTTTTTCTCTCTGTGCCTCAGCTTCTTTGTATTCCTCTTCTCTAATTTCTATTCCATTTACCATCTCTTCTACTCCATCTAATCTGCTTTTAAATCCTTCCATTGTATGTTTCATTTCAGATATAGAATTTCTTAATGATTGAACCTCTGAATTAAATTTGTTCCTGAGTTCTTGAATATTTTTCTGTCCCTGGATAAGCATGTTTATAATTTTTATTTTGAATTCTCTTTCAGGAAGTTTGGTGAGTTCGGTTTCACTTGGCCCTTTTCCTGGGGTTTGTGAGATTTTGGTCTGTACCATGTTGTTTTGAAGTTTCCTATTTCTGTGTGGTGCCCTGTAGTGCCCCGAAGCTTCAGTCTTTAGAGTGAGGTTGGGGGTCTCAGTGATCAGAGCTGGTGCCTGGGGGGAGGGAAGATCTGTTTCCTGACTCCTGTCTGCTCTGCCTGTCTCCAGTATCACAGCCAGTGGGCCGAGTACACAGGTGTCAGCCTATGTACTTGGCATCTCTAGCTGTTGTAGGTGAGGCCTCTCTCTGGCTGGCCTGATGCCAGCGCGGTGACTGCCGGTTTGTGAGTCCATGCTCTCAGGCCAGGAGTAAGGCTCAGCAGGGTGCGTATCACAGTGGTGGACCTCGGAGCTGTGCAGCCAGCCAGGGGGATGGAGTGCCTGAAGCTCCCCAAAGTTCCCAATGTGCTGCGCAGAGCGTGCCCTGACAGCCTTGTCCCCCATCCCTTCTCTTGCACAGAAAACTACATGGAAACCCCGTGCCTTCAGCAGCCCTCTCGCTGCTGGGTAGCCTTTCAAACCGACTGCATTTTCCTTGTCTCAGAGCGGCCGGGTGTGGATTCCATCCTCCACAACGGCTGTAATCTGTCTCAAGCACTCCGCCTGTCCCAGTTCCCCATCCTCCAGAGCACCACACACTATAGGATTCTGCTCACAAAGCAGATCTCCAGGGCTAGGTGTTCAGCAGTCCCAGGCTTCCCCTCCCTCCCCACTCTGTTTCTGTTTCTCCTGCCGGTGAGCTGTGGTTGGGGAAGGGCCTGGGTCCCACTGGATTAACGCTTTCATGCATTAACCTGTTTTGTAAGGTCTGCTCTGTTCGTGAAGTCTGTATGCAGTCTGGTGCAGCCTTCTTTCCTGTTGCTGTTTTAGGGTTTAACATCCCACTTACATCAATGGACAGATCATCCAGACAGAAAGTAAATAAGAAACAGAGGCATTGAATGACACATTAGACCAGATGGACTTAACAGATATATACAGATTACTGCACCCAGAAGCGACAGGAGACATATTTTCGTCAAGGTTACATGGAATGTTTTCCAGAATAGATCACATATTAGGGCATAAAAAGAACCTCAGTAAACTCAAAGTGATTGAAATTGTATCAAGCATCCTTTCAGATGACAGTGGTATGAAACTAGAAATAAACTACATGAGGAAAACCAAAAAAACTACAAACACATAAAGGCTAAAGAACATGATTCTGAATAATCAATGGATCAATGAACATACCAAAGAGGGTCTCAAGCAATACGTGGAGACAAATGAAAACAAAAATTCAACAGTCCAAAATTTGTGGGATGCTGCCAAAGTGGTTCTAAGAGGGAAGACAGCAATACAGGCTTACCTCAAAAACAAGAACAATCCCAAATTAACAATCTAAACTCACAACTAAAGAAATTAGAAAAAGAACAAATGAAACTCAATTAGTGGGAATATAATAAAGATTAGAGCAAGAAATAAATAAAATAGAGAAGAATAAAATAATAGAAAAAAATCAATGAAACCAAGAGCTGGTTCTCTCAGAAAATAAATATAATAGACAAGTCCCTATCCAGACTTACCAAGAAAAAAAGAGAGAGGATACAAACCAAATCAGGAATGAAAAAGGAATAGTCACAACAGCTACCACAGAAGTACAAAGAATTATCAGAGAATTCTATGAAAAATTATATGCCTGTAGGACAATCTAGAAGAAATGGACAAATTCCTAGAAAAGCGCAACCTTCCACAACTGACCCAGGAAGATACAGAAAATCTGAACAGACCAACTACCAGTGATGAAATTGAACTGGTAATCAAAAACTCCCAACAAGCAAAATCCTTCCCAGATAGTTTCACAGCTGAATTCTACCAAACACTTAAAGAAGAGCTAATACCCACCCTTCTTAATGAATTCCAAAAAAGTCAAGAGGAGGGAATACTTCCAAACACGTGCTGTGAGACCAGGATCACTCTAATACTAAAACCAGACAAAGATACTACAAAAAAATAAAATTACAGACCAAAATTTCTGATGAACATAGATGCAAAGATCCTCAACAAAATAATAGCAAACCAAATTAAAAAATACATCAACATCATCATCCATCATGACCAAGTGGGATTTATTCCAGGGATACAAGGATGGTACAATATTTGTAAATCAATCAACATGATATACCACATTAACAAAAGGAAGGATAAAAACCAACTGATCATCGCAACAGATGCTGTAAAAGCATTTGACAAAATTCAACATCCATTCGTGATAAAAACTCTCAACAAAATGGGTATAGAGGGAACATACCTCAACATAATAAAGGCCATATATGACAAACCCACACCTAACATCATACTCAATGGCAAAAAGCTGAAAGCTTTTCCTTTAAGATCAGGAAGAAGACAAGGATGTTTACTCTCACCACTTTTATTTCTTATTATTTTTTTATTTTTGAGATTTGGTAGTAGAGGATATTTATTGGAAGGTATGAGCCATCAGCCATTTAGAGAGGGAAATTTCTGTAAAAAACAAAACAACATCAAAGATTAATGATGAGAGCAGATTATAAACCCAGTTTCTGAGTCCAGAGGTCAGCCAGTAAGGAGGATTTCTATATGCTGGAATCCAAGCATCTTTAGATGGTGGAGTGAGGACAACAGTGGCAATTTGATGGATTTCTTGGTTTGCAGTTTGCATGGTTATTTCCTGGAGCCGAGCATGGAAGACACAGGTGTTCCAGTAAATTCCTTGAGTTGCCCATGCTGCAGCAGACACAAAGGCCGTCCGTATGTGATCTGCTGCAGCGATGACTCCTTTGAAGTTTATACCAATTTGTCCAGCTTCAGCTTATAGGACTCCTTCAGATCCTGGGGAGAAAGTCAGCCACAAGGCAACCCAGAGTCCCAGTAAGGATCCAGGCAGTAGGTTTTAATTCTCAGTGGCACCAAGTCAGAAGGGTGGGAGAAAAATTGGAAATGCCAACTTGGAGAGCTATAGTCAGAAACTAGAATACTTAAGAAATTGTTAAGGACTCACCTCTTTTATTCAACATAGTGCTGGAGGTCTTAGCCACAGCAATCAGACAACACACATAGATAAAAGGCATCCAAATTGTTAAGGAAGAAGTTAAACTGTCACTATTTGCAGATGATTTGATGTTATACATAGAAAACCGTAAAGACCATCAAAAAACTATTAGAACTAATAAGTGGATTCATCAAAGTTGCAGGATACAAAATTAATAAACAGAAATCTGTTAAGTTCCTACATAGTAACAAAAAACTAACAGAAAGGAAATCAGGAAAAGATTTCCATTTATAATTGCATCAAAAAGAATAAAATACTTAGGAATAAACCTAACAAAGGATGTGAAAGACATGTACTCTGAAAACAGTAAGACTCTCATGAGAGAAATTAAAGACAACATCAATAAATGGAAATTTTTCCCATGCTCATGGATAGGAAGAATTAATATTGTCTAAATGGCCAACTTGCCCAAAGCAATTTACAGATTCAATGCAATCCCTATCAAAATACTGAGCATTCTTCAGTGAACTGGAGCAAATAGTTCTAAAATTCATGGAACCATAAAAGACCCTGAATAGCCAAAACAATTCTGAGAACCAAGAACAAAGCTGAGGGGATTATGCTCCCTGAGTTCAAGTTACACTACAAAGCCACAGTAATTGAAACCGTATGATACTGGCACAAGAACAGATTCACAGAAAAATGGAAAAGAATAGAGAGCCCAAATATAAACCCATGCATATATGGTCAATTAATATACTTGAGGTTAAAGCTAAGCTAAACAGCAATGCCATTTTAATATCCTAAAATTTCAGTTTTTGAAGTGAAGTCCCCGGACCAGCACACTGGGCACTTGTTAGAAATGCACATCGTCAGGGTCCATCCCAGACCTACTGAATCAGAAACCTTGCCTGGGGAACCTGGGCCTTGATACCACCTCCACGTGATTCTGATGCACACTTAACTGCAGGGTCTACTACTAGGTTTTATTCTACTCACTAGACCTAAGACTACTCTACGAAAAACAGGTCGTACCGAATTAATGTGTGTTAGGTAATTGAATAAGCACATTGTCTGAAGGAGGTAAATATTCAGGAATGTAAGGCGGATACAATAAAATGATTATTATTTCATTTTGAATTATATATTCATCTGTAAATAACAGTCTTGTGAACTTGCTAGAACAAGGGCACCAGGAGAGCAGAGTTGGAGGGACACTGACTGGAATTCCAAGAGCATCAATGCCGGGATCATCGGGGACCTCTTACTAAGTTAGACTTGTCTCTTTCCTTCTGGCCCAGTAAGAATTCCTGCCATGGTGAATAATTGTACTGACAAGAATTTTTATGCCTTTCAGATCTGGGGCAGAAAAAATGCTGAAAAGCGCTAAATTCAATTGTAACACCAATAATAATAAATAAATAAAGCTGCAAATTGATACATGCTTTGTATCAGCACTGAATAGAGAACTTTTATTATATCCTCACCCCAACTAGTGTAGTTAATTATCAACATAGAAAGATGTTACACAACTATTGACTATATTCTCTATGCTCTACTTTCATCCCCAAGACTAAGTTATATTATGATTATTTGTGCCTCTTTATCCCCCTCACCCTTCCCAGCCACCCACACCAACCCCTCCTCCATGGTAACCACCAATCACTTCTCAGGGTCTATGAGCCTATTGCTGTTTGTACATTTTGTTCTGTTTTGTTTTGCTTTTTATATTCCACAGGTAAGTGAAATCATATGGTATTTGTCTTTTTCCACCTGACTTACTTCACTTAGCATAATACCCTCTAGGTTTAATCTTGCTGTCACAAATGGCTGGATTTGTTTCTTTTTTATGGCTGAATAATATTTCATTGTGTATATTTATCACACTTTATCCATTCATTTACTGTTGGACAGTTAGGTTGTTTCCATATCTTGGCTATTGTAAATAATACAGCAATAAACATTGGGATGCATATATCTTTTCAAATCAGGGATTTTGTTTTCTTTGGGTGAATTCCCAGAAATACAGTTATTAGGTCATATGGTATTTTTATTTTTACTTTTTTGAGGAACTATCCATAGTGCTTTCCACAGTGGCACCAATTTACATTCCTACCAACAGTGTAGGAGGGTTTCCTTTTCTCCACATCCTCACCAGCATTTGCTATTTCTTGTCTTTTGGAGAGTGGCCACTCTTACTGGTGTGAAGTGATATCTCACTGTGGTTTGATTTGCATTTCCCTGATGATTAGCCATGTGGAGCATCTTTTCATGTGCCTGTTGGACATCTGTATGTCTTCCTTGGAAAAAGATATATTCAAGTCCTCTGCCCATTTCTTAATCAGGTTGTTTTTCTGGTGTAGAGACATATGAGTTCTTTATATATTTTAGATGTTACCCCGCATCAGATATATCGTTTATGACTATATTGTCCCATAATGTAGGTGGCCTTCTTGTTCTGCTGATGGTGTCCTTTGCTTACAGAAGCTTTTTAGTTTGATGTAGTCCCACTTGTTCATTTTTTATTTTGTTTCCTTTGCCCTGGGAGATTTGCCAAGAAAAAAATTGCACATGGTTAAGTTCAAGAGATTTTTGCTTGTGTTTTCCTCTAAGAGTTCTTTTGTTTCATTACTTACATTCAGGTCTTTGGTGCATTTGGAGTTTACTTTTGTGTATGGAGTTAGACAGTAATCCACTTTCATTCTTTGGTATGTAGTGGTCCAGTTTTCCCAACACCAGGTATTGAAGAGGCTGTCTCTTCCCCATTGTATGTTCATGGCTTTTTATCTGGAAATCTGATTTCTCTCCCTCATTCTTTGACATTTTAAATAAGTATGGGGATCCCACTAATTTTCATTTGTAATCTAATTTTTATTTCTAAATGCAATATGTTACAGGAATCTAGTGTACTTTGTGAACTGCATATTGTTTCTAGGTCTTAACCATTCTTAGATGTATGAAATGTGATGCTCAGTCAAGGGATTCAAAGAAAGTGAAGGTTAATTGTGTTTAAATGGCTTTAATTTTAATTTTTGTTCTGCCTACTCTGCTTGATAATTTACAAAATGTTCTTTGAGTAGAAATGGTCACTCTTTTATCTTCTAGAATTGAGCATAAAGGATTTAAATGGCAGCCTCAAAGTCACACAGTAGATGTAGTTAATGGTAGTTCAAGAAAGAACATTCAGGATTTTTTGGTTTGGTACATTTCCCACTTGATCATGCCTTCTCTTAATGTCATAACAATTCCGTTTATGGATGGGCATAATATTTAGGTCACTGTTAGGCTAAACACAGTTCCAGAACTATCTATGGATTTACATTATGGCTTCCCGGTATAGAGATATCCAGCAAGAGGTAAAATAAAATGAAACATTTCAATTATCCCTGTGATCCAAATGGTTGTTTTTTGGAAGCTCAGTGGTACTAATGGGAATTTCTGCTCGTCTCCTTGCTTTTCTGCCTGTGAACATGTGTTTAAAAAAAGAGCTGCCAAGCAGCGTGTGGAACGTGTGTGATTGTCGGATGAGGAACACAGCACGTTATAAACTAAGGAGCATTTTCACTTCCCAGGGCTCTGCTTGTGCTCTGTGCAGAAGGCCTTCTAAGAGGCCTCTGGCGGCTTTCGCTTTGTCATGTCAGACATGGAGTGCAGCGTCTGCGGCGGCTGCAGAGCCATCTACCACCTGCTCTCCATACGTTCAGGAACGGGGTCCTTTCATCTCTGGGCTTGAGAAAAAAACATATTAAGGAAAGAAATGGGGCAGTAGAATTCCTGGGGTGAGCCTTAGGAGCGCTGCAGGTGGTGGCCCAGAAGCCGTGACACAAAGAAGGAAAAGCCTTTGGATTCTTTTCAAGGCTCTGCGTGATCAGCAAAGTACATGTGGGTTCCAGCTGTCCCTTAGGGGAGACCGCATTTTTCATCTCCAACAATGAAGCACAGCTTTCCATCTAAGGAATTAGGAAGACTGTCTTGGCAGGTTGTGTTGTTATAAGCTAGCTATCTCCAGTTATACTTTGTTTTTATTCTTTTCTTAAACCAACCCCATGCAGACTAGGCATTCTGTAAGCTCTTCTGAAGTTTGCAATAGGAAATGAGGTATCTTTACTTTCTTTTTTTTTGTATATTAAATGTGGTCTCTGTTAACTCCTGGACAAGGCCTCCCCCTGTGTTGCATCAGCTTCAGGGTGACCTGTCATGCTGCCTCCAAAGTGGTCGCTGGGAACTGAAGCTGAGGCAGGAAGGACGAGAAAGGCCAGTAGCAATGACAAATGGCAGCAGCAGTTGCTGGGTCTTTAAAGACTTTAAAGAAAGTAGCAACAACACTGGAAATTTTTTGGAGCTATTGACTAGAGAAAAGTCAACCAACAGGCTCATTTCCTTGCAGACCCATTCTTGACCCCCCACGACTAAGGTGCTACCGATGGTGGGTGCGACTTGCAGTTTGTAGGGGGCTCTGATTTTTTCTTCTGAGTTATGATCTTTTTTTCTTCTTTTGCCTGTAGATAGTTGTTGCATTTGCATCTTGTGAATGTGACCTGCTGTGGCACCAATAGTCGAAGTGGAATAAACATACCCATTTCTCTGATTGTAAAATACTATTGTGTTCATTGTTCACTGCATATGCTATCCAAATATTCTTAATATTGATTCACTTGCACCTGTATCTCTGCCAATGGAAACAGTTTGGTGCAAAGTTACTTATTTTATTGCTTTCTCTAAGAAAAGTTAAGGGAATAAAAGGAAAAAGAAAAAGAAAGCTAAACAAAACCCAGTCTGGCTTTTACAGAGAACCTTGTTATCACTGTATTTTTGCCTGACTGACAGGAAGGTACATGGGACTCATGTGCTTTGTACCTCTAAACATTGGTCAGATACTGGAGTCTCCCTTCTGCAGGGTTACCTGTTTGTAGTCAGTGCCAAAGCCTCCCAGGAGGTCCACAGCTACTTGCATTTTCCCATTTTAGACGCCGACAGACGCCTCAGCAGCTGTGGGCCTCCCTTCTGCTCCAGACCCCTGGTTGCCAGCTCCGCAATGACGGACAGCTCCCAGACCCACTGTGCTACCAAACTGCCTGGAATCCTGGCTGAAATGCCCTTCCACTCTTTCTTCACTTGGTGAACTCTTTCCTTTCAAAGTATGGCCTAAATGTCACCTGCTCTAGGAAGCTTTCCTTGATGTGTCCCCTCTGTAGCCCCCAGATTTGTGTGGCCCCTTGTGTGCATAACACACAAATTGTTATATCCTCCAGTAACCTGCAGTATTTGTTTTATTTCTTTTTTCAATCAGTTTGGGAATTCTTTGGTGACAAAAAGTGTGTTTTACTGATTTCTCTCTCTCCTTTGAAACCACAGTGGCAAAGAGCTGAAAAAAGTGCTGTTAAATGAAAATTAGGCGAATGACTCCAGGCAGATATTTGGGGTATGTTTGAAGAATTATGCTAATGTGAGGCACTCTTTCAATAGACTCAAAATGTGTGTAACTCAATACAGCAGAACACAGTAGCAGTCTGTTTTTTGCTCACTAACAGTTTGAGGTGGTATTTCCGGTCAGTGAGACTGAAACTTCTCTATGGGATCAGTCAGTACCTAGGCTGACGGAGGCTCTGCCATTTTTGATGTGTGACTTTCCAGCCACTGTGGTCGCTCCAGTCCCAGCTGACCAAGAGGAAAAGAGCTCTGAGACGTGCTCCAAGGAGCAGATCCCGTGCTCGTGAGAGGCTCTTGTGGGCCAGGTCAGAAGGCACGTCACTGGCTAGAGTTCAGTCATGTCGGGGCATAGAACTCTTCCAGGGCTGACAGTCTAATACATGAATTTAGCAAAACATCAAATTGGGCTAACCATTAATTAAATACCTGTAAAGCCATGAAATTGCTAATTTATGGATCATTTACTTTACCTGTTCAAAAATAAAGCTGCTTGTAGTCTGTTAGGAAACACTTTTCAGGCAGTAAAACCATAACAAAAGATAACAAAATACATTTTATTAGCTCAAGATTGGCCACATGTTGACCTGTTCTGTTCTGGTCTCTGTTGTCCCATCTGTTTCAGGGAAGTGGTGAGGGACGGGGAGAGAGAAAGAAACTGAGAGAGGGGGAATATTCATTAACCCACCTACTCATTCTTATTAACCACCAGGTGCCACTTTGAATGTAAGAATACAAAATGAGTAAGGCATAGTATCTGCTTTTAAGGTTTTTATAGTCTAGTGCAATTCACATAAATAGAAAATTAGGAATCAGTGTGGTGGGCAAGCTTCTCTCTTCCTACTATTTATTATTCATTTTGAATCTATTTCTTGACTTTTCTTCTATCCGTTTTCCCAGAAATGAACTTCAAAGCCTCCAATCTTGTGCAATTATATATCTGTATACATTCTCTGCTTATATCCTATCCAAAAGAGACGTTTGCCATCTCTTAAGCCAATACTAGTGATTTGTGAAAGCTACTAACAGAGCACAGGTATTTTTATTTTATATATTTTTTGGAGAGGAAAAAAGACTTATTTAATGAGTCATTTTAGAAGCCTAGAATGTTAATTACAAAATATAGACATCACTACTCATGGGAAATAAAAACAGGATCACGCACTAAGGTATGACCTCATGCCTGTTCCAATGGCTGTCATCAAGAAGTCCGGATAACAAGTGCTGGGGAGGAGGTGGGGAAAAGGGAGCCCTCTGCACTCCTGGTGAAAATGCAGATTGGTTCAACCACTGTGGAAGCAACATGGAGTTTCCTAAAAAAATTAAAACAGAAATAGATCTTCCACTTCTGGGCACATACCCAAAGGAAAACAGGATTTCAATGAGAAATCTGCATCGCACGTTCATTGCAGTGTTATTCATGATAGCCATGATACGGAAACCCCCAAAGTGCCCACACACAGTGAAGTATTTTCAGCCATGAGAAAGGCGGACATTCTGCCATTTGAGACAACATGGATGGACCTTGAGCACATTATGCTAGGTAAGATAAGGTAGATGAAGACAAATACTACATGATATCACTTACATATGGAATTTAAAAAAGCGAAACTTGTAAAAATGGTAAAGTGGTGGTTACGAGGGGATGGGGCCAGGGTGATAGAACAAATGTTTAAGGGTACAAACATAATGAATAGTAGTGTATTATAATTGATTATATTGCATTATAATCAATAAGCTTGATAAGAGACTAGAACTTACAACTTTGAATTTATTCCAACCACTCTAAAAAGGATAATTACGTAATGTGTAGAGGTACTAATTATTGCTGCAATGGCAATCATAATATATAAATGTAATAAATAACAAGTTGTACACTTTAAACTTACACAACGTTGTATGTCAAATATATATATATATAGTTTTTTCAGTCTCTGAGGGTTTTATTTTTTCCATTTTTTTTGTTAGGGTACAATTTACATACATCTAATTCAACTTTTTAGTGAATAGTTCTGTGAGTTTGTTTTAACTCACTGCTGGGTAATTAACACCACAGCAAGATACAACAATCCCCTCACTTCCCAAATTCCTCTGCAGCCCCTTTGTAATCAACCTCTTTCCCTCCCCCCCAAGCCCATGTGGATTCTTGATCTGTTTTTGACTTTGTAGTTTTGCCACTTCCAGAATATCACATAAATGGAATTATTTAAGTTGGGACGTTTTCACGTAGATTTATAGATTTAAAAACTATTACAGGAGACATGAGAGGTGTTTATTTAAGACGGGGCAGGTATTTGAGCACTCTTTCCTGCTATAGAAGTATTTTTTCTTTTAACAGTATCTTAAACTTTTTTTTTTGTAACATTAATCTACACTTATGTGTGCAGCATTACGGTTACTAAACTCCCCACTGAATCAGGTCCCCCCCATTTACCCCACTACAGTCACTGTCCATCAGTGTAGTGAGATGCTATAGAATCACTACTTGTCTTCTCTGACTTGTACAGCCCTCCCCGTGCCCCCCAACATTACATCTGCTAATTGTACTGCCCCTTTTTCCCCCTTGTCCCTCCCTTCACACCCATCCTCCCCAGTCCCTTTCCCTTTGGTAACTATTAGTCCATTCTTGGGTTCTGTGAGTCTGCTGCTGTTTTGTTCTTTTTTTCTTTGCTCTTATGCTCCACATATGAGTGAAATAATATGATACTTGTATTTTTCCACCTGGCTTATTTCGCTGAGCATAATACCCTCTAACTCCATCCATGTTCTTGCAAATGGTAGGATTCGTTTTCTTCTTATGGCTGAATAATATTCTATTGTGTATATGTACCACATCTTCTTTATCCATTCATCTACTGATGGACACTTAGATTGCTTCCATTTTTTGGCTATTGTAAATAGTGCTGCAATAAACATAGGGGTGCATCTGTCTTTTTGAAACTGGGCTGCTGCATTCTCAGGGTAAATTCCTAGGAGTGGGATTCCTGGGTCAAATGGTATTTCTATTTTGAGTTTTTTGAGGAACCTCCATACTGATTTCCACAATGGTTGAACTAATTTGCATTCCCACCAGCAGTGTAGGAGGGTTCTCTTTTCTCCACATCCTCCCCAACATTTGTTGTTGTTTGTGTTTTGGATGGTGGCCATTCTAACTGGTGTGAGATGATATCTCATTGTGGTTTTAATCTGCATTTCTCTTATGATTAGTAATGTGGAGCATCTTTTCATGTGCCTGTTGGCCATCTGAATTTCTTCTTTGGAGAAGTGTCTATTCATATCCTCTGCCCATTTCTTAACTGGATTATTTCCTTTTTGTTTGTTGAGGTGCGTGAGTTCTTTATATATTTTGGATGTCAACCGCTTATCGGATACGTCATTTATGAATATATTCTCCAATACTGTAAGATCTCTTTTTGTTCTACTGATGATGTCGTTTGCTGTACAGAAGCTTTTTAGCTTGATATAGTCCCACTTGTTCATTTTTGCTTTTGCTTCCCTTGCCTGGGGAGATATGTTCATGAAGAAGTCGCGCATGTTTATGTCCAAGAGATTTTTGCCTATGTTTTTTTCTAAGAGTTTTATGGTTTCATGACTTACGTTCAGGTCTTTGATCCATTTTGAGTTAACTTTTGTGTATGGGGTTAGACAGTAGTCCAGTTTCATTCTCTTACATGTAGCTGTCCAGTTTTTCCAACACCACCTGCTGAAGAGGCTGTCATCTCCCCATTGTATATCCAAAGCTCCTTTGTCATATACTAATTGACTGTATATATTTGGGTTATTGTTTGAATTTTCTATTCTGTTCCACTGGTCTGTGGCTCTGTTTTTGTGCCAATACCAAATTGTCTTGATTACTGTGGCTTTGTAGTAGAGCTTGATGTCAGGGAGCATAATTCCCCCTGTTTTATTCCTCCTTCTCAGGATTGCTTTGGCTATTCGGGGTCTTTTGTGGTTTCCATATGAATTTTAGAATTTTTTGTTCCGGTTCATTGAAGAAAGCTGTTGATATTTTGATAGGAATTGTGTTGAATCTGTTGATTGCTTTAGGTAGTATAGCCATTTTGACAATATTTATTCTACCTAGCCAAGAGCATGGGATGCATTTCCATTTGTTAGTGTCCTCTTTAATTTCTCTTAGGAGTGTCTTGTAGTTTTCAGAGTACAGGTCTTTCACTTCCTTTGTTAGGTTTATTCCTAGGTATTTTATTCTTTTTGATGCGATTGTGAATGGAATTGTTATTCTTATTTCTCTGTTAGTTAATCATTAGTATATAGGAAAGCAACAGATTTCTGTGTGTTAATTTTGTATCCTGCAACTTCGCTGAATTCAGATATTAGATCTAGTAGTTTTGGAGTGGAGTCTTTAGGGTTTTTTATGTACAATATCATATCATCTGCAAATAGTGACAATTTGACTTCTTCTTTACCAGTCTGGATGCCTTGTATTTCTTTGTTTTGTCTGATTGCCATGGCTAGGACCTCCAGTACTGTGTTGAATAACAGTGGGGAGTGTGGGCATCCCTGTCTTGTTCCCGATTTTAGATGAAAAGCTTTCAGCTTCTCACTGTTAAGTATGATGTTAGCTGTGGGTTTTCATATATGGCCTTTAGGATGTTGAGGTACTTGCCGTCTATACCCATTTTGTTGAGAGTTTTTATCATGAATGGATGTTGAATTTTGGCAAATGCTTTTGCAGCACCTATGGAGAATGTCTTGTGGTTTTTGTTCTTCTTTTTGTTGATGTGGTGGATGATGTTGATGGATTTTCAAATGTTGTAGCATCCTTGCATCCCTGGGATGAATACCCTTTGATCATGGTGTGTGACCCTCTTGATGTATTTTTGAATTCGGTTTACTAATATTTTGTTGAGTATTTTTGCATCTACGTTCATCAGGGATATTGGTCTGTACTTTTCTTTTTTGGTGAGGTCTTTTCCAGGTTTTGGTATTAGAGTGATGCTGGCTTCATAGCATGAGTTTGGAAGTATTCCCTCCTCTTGTTTTTTTGGAGGACTTTAAGGAGAATGGATGTTATTTCTTCTCTATGTCTGGTAGAATTCAGAGGTGAATACATCTGGCCCAGGGGTTTTGTTCTTGGGTAGTTTTTTGATTACCGATTCAATTTCGTTGCTGATGATTGGTCTGTTTAATTTTTCTGTTTCTTGCTTGGTCAGTTTTGGAAGGTTGTATTTTTCTAAGAAGTTGTCCATTTCTTCTATGTTTTCCAGCTTGTTAGCATATAGATTCTCATAATATTCTCTTATAATTCTTTGGATTTCGGTGGGGTCCATTGTTATGTTTCCTTTCTCATTTCTGATTCTGTTTATGTGTGTAGATTCTCTTTTTCTCTTAGTGAGTCTGGCTAGGGGTTTATCTATTTTGTTTATTTTTTCAAAGAAGCAGCTCTTGGTTTCATTGATTTTTTTTCTATTGTTTTATTCTTCTCAATTTTATTTATTTCTTCTCTAATCTTTATTATGTCCCTCCTTCTGGTGACTTTGGGCCTCATTTGTTCTTCTTTTTCCAATTTCAGTAATTGTGTCTTTAGACTATTAATTTGGGAATGTTCTTCCTTCTTTAAATAGGCCTGGACTGCAATATACTTTCCTCTTAGAACTGCCTTTGCTGCGTCCCACAGAAGTTGTGGCTTTGTGTTTTTGTTGTCAATAGTCTCCACATATTCTTTGATTTCTGTTTTGATTTAGTCGTTAACCCATTGATTAATTAGGAGAATGTTGTTAAGTCTCTATGTATTTGTCAGCCTTTTTGTTTTCTTTCTAAAATTTATGTCTAGTTTTATACCTTTTTGATCTGAGAAGTTGATTGGTAGAATTTCATTGTTTTTTAATTCACTGATGTTCTTTTTATGGCCTAGTATGTGGTCTATTCTGGAAAATGTTCCATGTGCACTTGAGAAGAATGTGTATCCTGTTGCTTTTGGGTGTAGAGTTCTGTACATGTCTGTTAGGTCCATCTGTTCTAGTGTGTTGTTCAGTGGCTCTGTGTCTTTACTTATTTTCTGTCTGGTTGATCTGTTCTTTGGAGTGAGTGGTGTGTTGAAGTTTCCTTAAATGAATGCATTGCTTTCTATTTCCTCCTTTAATTCTGTTAGTATTTGTTTCACATATGCTGGCGCTCCTGTGTTGGGTGCATATGTATTTATAATGGTTATATCCTCTTGTTGGACTGACCCCTTTATCATTATGTAATGTCTTTCTTTATCTCTTCCTACTCTCTTCTTTTTGAAGTCTATTTTGTCTGATACAAGTACTGCAACACCTGCTTTTTTCTCCTTGTTGTTTGCATGAAATATCTTTTTCCATCCCTTCACTTTTAGTCTTTGTATATCTTTGGGTTTGAGGTGAGACTCTTGTAAGCAGCATATAGATGGGTCTTGCTTTTTTATCCATTCTATTACTCTGTGTCTTTTGATTGGTACATTCAGGCCATTTACGTTTAGGGTGATTATTGATAGATATGTACTTATTGCCATTGCTGGCTTTAGATTCATGGTTACCAAAGGTTCAAGGGTTGCTTCTTTAGTATCTGACAATCTAACTTAACTTTCTTGTTAAGTTATTGTAAACACAGTCTGATGTTTCTTTATTTCTCTCCCTTCTTATTCTTTCTCCATTCTTTATATACTAGGTGTTTTATTCTTTACTTTTAGTCAGTATTTGGATGTTCTGCTTTCTTTGCTATGATTTTATTTTCTCTGGTGACGTCTTTTTAGCCTTAGGAGTGCTTCCCTCTAGAGCAGTCCGTTTAAGATATCCTGTAGATGTTGTTTATGGGAGGCAAACTCTTTCAGCTTTTGCTTGTCTGGAAATTGTTTAATCCCTCCAGCACATTTAAATGATAATCATGCTGGATACAATATTTTTGGTTTGAGGCCCTTCTGTTTCATTTCGTTAAATATATCATGCCATTCTCTTCCGGCCTGTAACATTTCTGTTGAGAAGTCTGATGATACTCTGATGTGTTTTCCTTTGTAGGTGATCTTTTTTCTCTCTGTAGGTGCGTTTAATACTCTGTCCTTATCTTTGATCTTTGCCATTTTAATTACTATGTGTCTTGGTGTTGTTTTCCTTGGGTCCATTGTGTTGGGAGATCTGTGGGCTTCCATGGAGTGCGAGACTATTTCCTTCCCCAGCATGGGTGCGTTTTCAGCAATTATTTCTTCAAGGACACTTTCTATCGCTTTTTCTCTCTCTTCTTTCCCTGGTACTCCTATAATGCGAATATTGTTCCGTTTGGATTGGTCACACAGTTCTCTTAATATTCTTTCATTCCTGGAGATCCTTTTATCTCTCTCTGTATTCCTGTTCTCTGATTTCTATTCCATTAACTGTCTCTTTCATCTCATCCAGTCTGCTGCTAAGTGTGTCAGTCTCTTGTCTGATTTCTGCATTGTCTTTCCTCACTTCCCTCACTTCCTCCCTCAGCTCTTGCATATTATTTCTCTGTAGATCCATCAGTATGGTTATGACTTTTTTTCTGAATTCTTTTTCAGGAAGATTGTGCATTTCCATCCCTTCAGACTCCCTCTCTGGTGTCTGGGTCTGGATAAACTATGTTTGTACCATATTCCTCTGTCTTTTCATTGTGATAGAAGGGGTTGCTGGTAAGTGCCACGTATGTCAGCTGGGCTCTTTAAGACTTTAAAAAAAAAAGAAGGAAGAGAAAGAGAAGATAAACGAAAGAGAAGACATTAAAAGAGAAAAAAAACCCAACACCAAAAGAAACAAAAAGAGCAAAGAAAAAAACAAAATGACGTCCGCCGGGAGTAGATTCTGTGAGGATGCTGTAGGTGGAGCTATTGCTCCACTATTCTGCAACCATGGCCGCGCTGCTTCGCTGGGCCCTTTGTAGCTCTGGCCATTGCGGGAACGAATGTGAGGCTGTTGATCTCTTTGGGAAGTCTCAGTAGGGGTACTTTTTCCGAGTCGCCAGCCAAGGCGGTCCAAAATTCCCCAGGACTCCCAGCCTGCTGGGCCAATTGTGCTGGAACGATCCTGTTCGTCCATTGGGTCCCTATCTCTTTTAGACTGCTATAAAGTGCGCGCTTTTCATTTGTCCTGGGGAGCCGGATGCGAGGACCCAGTGCGTTCCCAGCCTCAGTTCCTGCACCCTCTGTCTCTCCAATCTCTGATACACCGCACAATGTGTGTCAGCGCCCCCGGCGCAGATCACCAGGGCTGATTATTTCGCAGGCCTGTACTTCCGCTCCCTCTCGGGTCTGAATCCTCTCCTCCCACTGGTGTGCTGGGGTGGGGAGTGCTCAGGTCCTGCTGGGACGCGGCTCTCTTTCTTACCTGCCTCGCGGGGTGCTGAGTCCTCTCAGGTGTAGATGCAGGCTGGGTGCTGTCCTGTATCTTCTGGTCTCTCTTTTAGGAATAGTTGTATTTGTTGTATGTATTTTCATAAATATATATGGTTTTGGGAGGAAATTTCCGCTGACCCTGGTTACGCCGCCATCTTCCCGGAACTCTTATTTAATCTTTTGTTTATCTATTATGGACTTCAGGTTTGTGGTCACTATAAGGTTTAAGAATAGCTTCCTGACTATGTAACAGTCCATTTTAAGTTGATGGCTGCTTTATTTCAAACACAATTTAAAAGTGTACTTCTCTTTTCTTCTTCCTCCTCCGCACTTTATGTATTAGATGTCATAATCTGCACTTTTTGTGTATCCCTTGACTCCTTTTGTATATAGTTGGTTTTACCTTTTTCTTAACTTTATACTTGCTTGGTAAGTACTTGCTCTACTAGTTTCACTGTGGGTTTATTTTCACTGGTGGAAACTATTTAGGCTTAGAAAAATTTCTATCTACACAAGTCCCTGTAACATCTTGTAATGCTGGGTTAATGGTTAGAAATTCCTTCAGTCTTTGTTTATCTGGGAAGTGTTTAATTTCTCCTTCAAATCTGAATGATAGTCTGGGTAGAAGATTCTTGGTTGAAGGTCCTTCTGTTTCAGTACATTAATATTTCATGCCACTACCTTCTGGTCTGTAAAGTTTCTGCTGAGAAATCTGCTGATAGCCTGATGGGATTTCTTTTATAAGTAATCATTTCTCTCTTTTTGGCTGCTTTCAGTACTGTCTTCTTATTCATAATCTTTGTCATTTTAATTATATGTCTTGTTTTTGTCTTCCTGTCGTTCCTTTTGTTCGGGGCTCTCTGTGCTTCCATGATCTGAGTGTTTATTTCCTTCCCCAGATGAGGGAAGTTTTCAACAATTATTTCCTTAAAGAAACTGTCTATTCCTTTGTCTTTCTTTTCTCCTGGTACCCATCTTATGTGAATATTCTTTTGTTTGGATTGGTCAGACAGCTCTCTTAGCATCCTATCATTTCTAGAGATTCTTTTTTCTCTCTGTTTCTCAGCTTCATTGTTTTCCTGTTCTCTCATTTCCGTCTCATTGATTGTCTCCTTTACTTGCAGCAATATATTATTCATTTCCTTCATTGTATATTTCATTTCGCTTACTGTATTCTTCAGGTCTGGGTGGCTCTTTTTTAGCTCTTCTATCTCTTTGTTGAAGTCCTCCCTGAGATCTTCAGTACTTTTTTGCAGATCAGAGAGCATTATTATGATTGTTAGTTTGAAATATTTATCAAGAAGGTTGGTGATCTCCATTTCATTTAGCCCTCTTTCTGGTGTCTTATCCTGTAGGTTTGTTTGGAACATATTCCTCTTCCTCATTTTGTCAAGGTTTCTGTGTTTCTTCCTTTGTATTGGGTGGATCTCCTATGCTTCCTGGTCTTGTAGAGAACAATGGCTTTATAAAGTAGGTGTCCTGTGGTGTCTGGAAACTCTAGACTCTTTCCTCTCCAATATCTGGTTCTCCTTTGCAGTGGAGCCCCAGTTGCTGTTGGTGGGCAATGAGTAGGGTTGCCTTTCTGTTTGCTGGTAGTGGTCTATCTCTGGCTGCTGTGGCTGGCAGTTTGCCTCAGCTAGCCCTTTGTGATCAGAGCAGTGGCTTCTGCTGGGATCATTGTGGGCAGATGCTGCACCAGTGGCAGGGAGTCACACAGGCATTCCCTGGAATTGGTGAGGTATGCAGCACCAGGCATGGCTACCTGTGGGGAGGAAGTAGTTCTTGGAGCTGACTTCTGCTGACATCTCTCTGTGCTGAGAGGGCTGAGAAAGCTGGAAAAGCCTCCCTCTGCTTGCCAGGATGCAAAGTCTAAAGCTGCAGGGCCGAATGGGCTGGCTTGCCCTTGATGTGCCCTTGGGGCTGAGTTACTAGTGAGTGGTATGGATACGGTGGGGCCCCCAAGAATGCCTGGCCTGTTGGGCCAAGGGAGAGCTGGGGAGGTATCATCACCTGCCCTATCTCCTGTGGAGAGAGTTCCATCCAACTCCACACCTCTGGCATCCCCCTCCCACTGCTGGAAAATCTTTCAAACTGCTGTTTCTGTGTTGGGTCTCAGTAGGAGTAGTGGAGTGTGCCTGTCCTGCACAAGTGACTGGAGTCTCAGCCTCCCAGAGTTTTCCAAATGCCCGTGATGTCCAGCCCCACTAATCACCAGAACCAAATACAATGTTGGCTCATGCTTCCAGAGCAGATCTCCAGGGCCAGGTGTGCAGAGTTCCTGCACACCTAGCCCCTCTCTGCTCTGTTCTTCTTCCTCCTGCCTGTGGGCTGTGATGGGGAAGGGCTTGGGTCCCCTCCATCACAGCTGTTCTACTGTACCCTTCTCTGCATGGTGTTTGCTTCTTCTCCATGCGGAGGTGGTTTGTTCTGCTGTCTTCAGGTCATTTTCAGGTTTAGTTGTATTTGCTGTAGTTGCTTCCCTGGTGGGTATATGCGAGTAGGATTCTGCCTTGTCTTCTTATTCCATCTTATTTCCCCTCCTCTTCAATCATTCTTTTTTTGTATATTTATTTTTTTTCTGCAGACTTACTAAATTAACTTTTAGTGTTTAGTAACTATATATTTCATCAGATTTTCTATGTAGATGATCATGTTGCCTGTAAATAAATACATTTCTACTTTTTTTTTCCAATTTGGATTCCTTTTATTTCTTTTTCTTATTTTATTGCTCCAATGCAATGGAGAATAGAAATGGTCAGAACAAACACCATTGCATTGTTCCTGATCTTAACAGAACATCATTCAGGCTTTACCATTAAGTATGACGTAAGTTAGGTCTTCTTAGATGTCTTTCATTATGTTGAGGAGGTTCTATTTTATTCCTGTTTTGCTGAGAGTGTTTTTCCTTTTATTTTCATAAATAAATGTTGGATTTTGTTATATTCTCTTTCTGTATCTGTTGTGCAATCATATGGCTCTTCTTTTCATATGATTAATTGTTGAACCAACTTTGAGTTTCCAGGATAAACCTTATTTGGTCATGCTATATTATGAAATATATATTTCTGTATTGGATTTGCTAAATTTTAAGAACTTTTTTATTTGTATTCATCAGAATATTTCTCTGTAGTTTGTATTTTCTTGTAATATCTTTGTAAGTTTTCAGAGTAGAGTTGGCTTCATAGAATAAATTGGGAAGTATTTCCTTCTCTTCAGCTTCCTCAAAGAGTTTGTGTTGAATTGGTATTACTTCTTCTTTGAACATTGTTGGGATTCCTCAGTGAAAGTCTAGTCCTAGAGCTTTCTTTGTGGAAGAAAAATCCCTGTCAGTTTCCTTCATGTACAAACTCCTACCATTGCTAATGTGCTACTAATGTGGCTAATCCAGGAACTAATGTGACACTACTGAAAGGAGTTGGAAGGAGATTTGTACAGTCAGCCCTTGTGGTCTGGTACCATCCAGTTCCACCACTAACTCCATAAAACATATTCCATTAAATTAACTAATTTCACACTAAAGAATGCTTTGATTTAAAAAATAATATTCCATTCTATGATGATAAGGTAATATAGATTTATATGAATAATCAACTTGGATATAAAGAAGACAATAAAAGCAATTCATAAACCTTTCAGATAACTTAAACTTAACTTTTTGGTATGTATTATTCTGAGTTCTTAATTGTAAGCAATAGAAGGTGATTCTGGTTTAATTAAGCAGGAAAGGAACACATTAGGTAAATGTTGGGTAGCTTAGAGAATTTTGGGGAATCTGGGAGAGTCAGCTATACTCAGCAGCCAGGGTAAGCAGTCTACATCCAGAACTGCAGATCTTATGTGAGTTACAATGGAGTTATGTAAGTTGAAAATATGCTAAGTAGAAAATATATTTAATACACCTAGCCTACTGAACATCATAGCTTACCCTAGCCTGCATTAAACATGTTTAGAATGCTTACATTAGCCTATACTTGGGCAAAACCATCTAACACAAAACCTATGTTAAAATATAGTGTTGCCTATCTCATGCTGTTTATTGAATGCTGTACTGAAAGTGAAAAACAGAATGATTGCATGGGTACAGAAAAGTTGTAAGCTTGTGGGTGGATTACCCTTGGATCATGGGGTGACCGGGAGCTGTGGCTTGCTGCCCACTCAGCATCATGAGAGAGTTTTGCACTACGCATTGCTAGCTTGGAAGAGATCAAAATTCACAATTTATAGTATGGTTTCTAGTGTATGCATATCACTTTCACACTATTGTACAATCAAAAAACTCTAAGTTGAACCATCACAAGTCAGGACTGTCTTGTGGTTCTTTTGTAGGAACTCTTCCTGCTGTTGCTAGATGGAGTACTCTGTCTCTTACCTCTTGGGACAGTAGCTCTTGAACCAAAGTCTGTGATAGTTGCACAGGCCAATTTACATTCTATGCCTTAGCTGCAAAGGAATGTGGGAAAATGAGCATTGGCTCCTAGATTTCGGAGGCCACACTTGCCTCCACCAAGATGTAAAAGGCTGAAGATTCCCCAGATACTAGAAGAATATTTAATAGTCAAAAAGAGTAACACATTTTCACTATTACATTAAAACTAGGACTATAGAAAACATATATTTATATATTTTTATTTTTAAATTGACATTGTATCATGAGACTTTTCCTTCTTATCATTAAGTGTTCTTTGAGAGTTTCAATCATACTACTAATGATTGCATCATATGTCACCATATACTACTTCCCAAGTGCACAGACCCCATTTTTTTCTGTAAATACCAATCTCTTTCAATCTCTTTCAACTTTTGCAACTTTTAATTTCAATGACTTGTCAAATATTTGACTTCATATAATTTATCAAATCTGAGAATCAACTTTCTTGGTTTCTGAGTCTTAGTCTAATTTTTTCTAATTTAGGAATTTTAACCATCTTAAGTTTTGGCATAAGGATGGAAGGGGAGTTTCTTTCCAAGAAGGAAATACTTTTGTGGCATGTAGCACACAAATGGTGCTGGAATGTCACTTTATAGGTTTTTGTTAGCTGGCACATGGCAAAGTTCTGCTAAATGCTGTATTTCTTCACCTATTATTGAGTAGTCCCTCCTAAATAACTGAATTCATTTGGGCTCTTGTTCCTAAATAGTTGGAAATAAATCTTTTATTTTTCTTTGTAATGTTTCTTAGAAGTATGGTCTCAGAAATCTTGAATTTTAATTTTATTTCAATATGTTCCACAAACAGTAACCAAGTGTATCTAGAGAACTATAATGTCAGCATACAATGTGGCTACTCATTGCTACCCAAACTGGTCACAAGTAAGGGTTCTGGGATCACCAGTGTGCCCCGGAGCTCGCTCTTTTTTCTCACCTGCTCATGTACACTTATTTGTAACTTTCTTACACAGAAAACTACTCTTTTACCTCTTGAAAGTTTATGAGATAGATGTGCTGACTTGCTATTAATTTCCTTCAACTACTTACACAAAATGACTATTGGATAGTTTGAATTAGGATTGATGATGGAAGAGGCCAAACACCAGTTACCACAGGACTCTTGTACAAGTTCAGCAACTACGCTGCATCATTGAATTTATGCACGTCTATAAATGTCTAGTTTTATATTTTCATACTGCATTTCAGTCTAATTATGACAAAACTTCATTCTTTTTAATTTATATATTTTCCATTATTTTAATAATAAACATTTTAACAGATTTTCCAATTAAAAACAGCTTTTGTTTATCATCTATCCAGTAAATATATTCTTCTCTTATTTTTTTGATCCACACATAAAGCTCTGTAATTTACTTTATGTAATATGTAACATTGATAAATAGTAAATTGTTTTGAAAAACATATAGAAACTAAAATACTTTGTTGGTGTGGCAGAGTTCTGGAAAGTTTGAGTATTTTATCTGAATTTATGGAAAGAAAGTCACTCATATAATTGACAATCATTTCCCTTCATTTAGATTTTTAACTATTGAAAGAGATGAGGTATTTTACCTTAATTCAAACTTTGTTAGAAGGGTATTATAACTGCTAAGTTTAGTCTTAGGAAAATATACATAGTTATAGGCCCAATCATTTAAGTAAGAAAATCATTCTATTTTCAGAGTGAAGGAAATTTCAGCAAAACTAGTAGTAATAGTTTGTCAATTCCTTTAAATTAGCTACTAAATTTTGGCATTTAGATACTTTAAAAATAGAATATTTTTAGAATAAGCATAAACATTCTATAGTTATCAGTAAACGTCTAGAATGAAAAATGAGGTAGCTGACATGGCAAAGATTAAGATATTAAAAGTTTTCATTCAAGTAATTATGCAAGACTTTTTTTAATGACATGGAAATCCACAGAGCCTGTTCTCCCCCATCAGCTACTATGCTGGAGTGGTGGTTGGCACTACTTGATATGGTATGAAAACTGAATTCTGGGCTCTGTAGGTCCAGCTTTTGTAAGTGAAAGAGTATGCCTTTACATGTATTCTGTTTCATATGTGAAAGTGGCACTGGCCTGCCATCTGTGGGGCATGTGTTCTGATATTTTGCTGACAGTGAGAATGAATTTACAATGATTCAGCCACATCTTTTGTCAAGACCCCACTTGTGACCAACAGGTTGGCCAGGGTTAGGGGCTGCTGGCTAAAAACAGATCACAGATAAATTAACTGCCTTACTTGGGTTTCAACCTTTTCCCTCAAACCAAAATTATATCCAATTAGAATCTTTATAAATATAGAACTTGTTCTTAATAGTAAAGTCTAATTGGAAAATCTTCAGCTATGGCCATGCAGTATAATATACCATGTCTACACCAGACATAGTCTTTCTGGCATAAATTCTGAGAGTGGAAGGATACATCATAGGAAACCTCAGTGTTAAAATATTTAAAGTCTCTGGAGCTATTTTGGGCATTAATAATGCCTCTCAGACTGTCAATAACACAAATAATTTTGGAAGAGTTTGACAACATTGAAAAAAGGATTCTTAAAAGAGGAGATTCAAGATGGCAGCATAAGAGGTGGGACAGAGAACTCCTCCCAAAACCACAGATAGTGCAAAAATATAGTTAATACAACTAACCCTAAAACAGGAACAGGAAAGAAGGCTGAACCAGACTATACAGACCTCACAAACAGAGCAGACCTGACGAAACAGGGTAAAGTACCAAAGCCTTGTTCCGGCGGGACCCAAGCCCTTCCCCCACCCCCAGCTCACTGGTGGGGAAGAAGAGGAATGGAGCAGGGAGGGGGTGGAAGCCTAGAACTGCTGAAAACCCAACCCTGGAGGTCGGCTTTGTGAGCAGAAATCTACACTGTGTGGCGCTCTGGAGGATGGTGAGCTGGGACAGGCAGAGTGCTTGAGAGACAGATTCCGGCTGTTTGTGGAGAACGGGATCCACACCCGGCCATTCTGGGACTAAAGAAAGGCGGACGATCTGAGAGGCTTCATAGCAGCGAGAGGGCTGCTGAAGGGGCGGGGTTGGCACGGAGCTTGCTGCGTGGGAGAAGGGATAGGACAGGGTTGTCTGGGTGGGCTCTGCCCAGCAGATTGGGAACTTTGAGGAGCTTCAGGCACTCCATAACCCTGGCTGACTACACAGATCTGAGGCCCCCTGCTGTGACCCGCAGCCTGCCGAGCCTTCCTACTGGCCTGCAGGCATCTGCTCGCAAACTGGCAGTCACTGCACTGGCGTCAGGCCAGCCAGAGGGAGGCCCCACCTACAACAGCTAGAGACGCAGACAGAGGCTATCACATGTGTGCTCGGCCCACTGGCTCTCATATGGGAGACAGGCACTTCAGACAGCTCCTTCCTGCCGCCAGGCACCAACTCCACTTCCTTACGACTCCCAACCTTACTCTAGGGACTGAGTAGCTCCAGAGACTGGAGCTTCTGGGCACTAGAGGGCACCACACAGAAATATGAAATGTCAAAAGAACATGGTTCACACCAAAATCTCACAAACCCCAGAAAAAGGGTCAATGAAACTGAACTCACCAATCTTCCTGAAAGAGAGTTCAAAATAAAAATCATAAACATGTTTATGGAGGTACAGAAAAATATTCAAGAACTCAGGAACGAATTTAAGATGGAGATTCAATCATTAAGAAATTCCATATCTGAAATAAAACATACAAGGGATTTAAAAATAGATTAGATGTAGTAGAAGAGATGGTAAATGGAATAGAAATTAGAGAAGAGGACTACAAAGAAGCTGAGGCACAGAGAGAAAAAATATCTCTAAGAATGAAAGAATATTGAGAGAACTGTGTGACCAATCCAAACAGAACAATATTCACATAATAGGGATAGCAGAAGAAGAAGAGAGAGAGAAAATGATAGAAAGTGTCATTGAGGAGGTAATTGCTGAAAATTTTCCCATCTGGGGAAGGAGATAATCTCTGAAGCCATCGAGATGCACAGATCTCCCAACACAAGGGATCCAAGGAAGACAACATCAAGATATATGATAATTAAAATGGCAAAGATCAAGGATAAAGACAGCTAGAGAGAGAAAAAAGATCACATACAAAGGAAAACCCATCAGGCTATCATCAGACTTCTCAGCAGAAACCTGACAGACCAGAAGGGAGTGGCATGATTTAGTTAATGCAATGAAGCAGAAAGGCCTTGAACCAAGAACACCCGGCAAGCTTATCATTTAAATTTGCTGCTCTCGCTGCTCATGGCAGAGATGGGTGTTCACTCGGTGGCCTACACCTTCCCAGGAGTGAGAATCAACACCACAGCTGTGGACAAGCGGGTCAATGACCTGTTCCGCATCATCCCTGGCATTGGTAATTTCGGTGACTGCTACTTTGGGACAGACACTGTCCCTGAAGGCAGCGACGAGGAGGAAGTGGCCTCCACGAGGAGGGATTAAACAATTTTCAGATAAGCAAAAGCTGAGACAATTTACCTCCCACAAACCACCTCCACAGTGCATTTTGGAGGGATTCCTATAGATGGAAGTATTCCTAAGACTAAGTAGTTGTCACCCAAGGGATAGTCAAAGAGCACAGAATAAGATTCATAACATACAAAGAGTAGAGGAGGAAGAAAAAGAAAAAGGAGGAAAAAAAAGAATCTTTAGATTATGTTTGTAATAGCATATGAAGTGAGTTAAACTAGACTGTTAGATAGTAAGGGAATTACCCTTGAACCTTTGGTAACCACAAATCTAAAGCCTGCAATGGCAATAAGTACATACCTATTCATAATCACCCTAAATGAAATGGTCTGAATGCACCAATCAAAAGATGTAGAGTTACTGAAGAGATAAAAAAACAAGACCAATCTATATGTTGCCTTCAAGAGACTCACTTCAAACACAAAGACATACACAGATTGAAAGTAAAGGGATAGAAAGATATTTCATGCAACTAAGGGAGAAAAAAGCAGGAGTTACAGTACTTGTATCAGACAAAATAGACTTCAAAACCATAAAAGTCATAAGAGACAAAGAAGGACATTACATAATGATAAAGGCATCAATCCAACAAGAGGATATAGCTATTATAAACACCTATGCACCCAACACAGGATCACCTACATATGTGAAACAAATACTAACAGAATTAAAGGGGGAAATGGAATGCAATACATTCCTTTTGGGAGACGTCAACACTCCACTCACTCCAAAGGACAGATCAACCAGACAGAAAATAAATAAAGACACAGAGGCACTAAACAACGTATTAGAACAATGGACCTAACAGACATCTACAGAACACTCCATCCAAAAGCAAAAGGATACACATTCTTCTCAAGTGCACATGGCACATTTTCAAGAATAGATCATATACTAGGCCACAAAAAGAACCTCAGTAATTCAAAAAGATTAAAATTGTACCAACCAGCTTCTCAGATCACAAAGGTATGAAACTAGAAATACACAAAGAAAATGAAAAAGCCCACAAACACATGGAGGCTTAATAACATGCTCCCAAATAATCAATGGATCAATGACCAAATAAAAACAGATATCAAGCAATATATGGAGACAAATGACAACAATAATTCGACACCACAAAACCTGTGGGATGCAGCGAAGGCCGTGCTAAGAGGGAAATATATTGCAATACAGGCCTACCTCAAGAAAGAAGAATCCCAAATGAACAGTCTAAACTCACAATTAATGAAATTAGAAAAGGAAGAACAAATGAGGCCCAAAGTCAGTAGAAGGAGGGACATAATAAAGATTAAAGCAGAAATAAATAAAATTGAGAAGACTAAAAAAATAGAAAGAATCAATGAAAGCAGAAGCTGGTTCTTTGAGAAAATAAACAGAATAGATTAATCCCTAGCCAGAATTATCAAGAAAAAAAGAGAGTCTACACACATAAATACAATCAGAAATAAAAAAGGAAAAATCACAGTCACCACACAAATACAAAGAATTATGAGAGAATACTATGAAAAATTATATGATAACAAACTGGATAACCTAGAAGAAAGGGACAATATTCTAGAAAAATACAACCTTCCAAGGCTGACCCAGAAAGAAACAGAATATCTGAATAGACCAATTATCAGCAAGGAAATTGAATTGGTAATCAAAAGCCTACCTAAGAACAAAATGCCTGGATCAGATGGTTTCACTCTGAATTTTATCAAACATTTAGTGAAGACCTAATACCCACCTTCATTAAAGTTTTCTAAAAAGTAGAAGAGGGGGGAATACTTCCAAAGTCATCCTATAAGGCCAACATCACTCTAATACCAAAACCAGGCAAGGACACTACAAAAAAAGAAAATTACAGACCAATATCCCTGATGAACGTAGATGCAAAAATACTCAACAAAATATTAGCAAACCGAATTCAGAAATACATCAAAAAGATCATCCAACATGATCAAATGGGATTCATTCTGGGGATGCAAGGATGGTACAACATTCGGAAATCCATCATCTTCATCCACCACATCAAAAAAAGAAAGAAAAAAACACATGATCATGTCCATAGATGCGACAAAATTCAACATCCATTCATGATAAAAACTCTCAACAAAATGGGTATAGAGGGCAAGTACCTCAAAATAATAAAGGCCATATATGACAAACCCACAGCCAACATTATACTTAACAGCGAGCAGCTGAAAGCTTTTCCTTTAAGATCAGGAACAAGACAAGGATGCCCACCCTCCTCACTTTTATTCAACATAGTTCTAGAGGTCCTAGCCATGGCAATCAGAAAACACAAGGAAACAAAAGGCATCCAGATTGATAAGGAAGAAGTCAAAACGTCCCTGTTTGTAGATGAAATGATATTGTACATAAAAAACCCTGAAGAATCCACTCCAAAACTACTAGATCTAATATCTGAATACAGTAAAGTTGCTGGATACAAAATTAATACACAGAAATCTGTAGCATTCCTATACACTAACGATGAACTAGCAGAAAAAGAAATCAGGAAAACAATTCCATTCACAATTGCATCAAAAAGAATAAAATACTTGGGAATAAACCTAAGCAAGGAAGTGAAAGACCTATACTCTGAAAACTACAAGACACTCATGAGAGAAATTAAAGGAGATACCAATAAATGGAAACAGAACCTGTGCTCATGGATAGGAAGAATTAATATTGTCAAATTGGCAAATAAATATGAGCAACTTCATGAACATATCTCCCTGGCAAGGGAAACAAAAGCAAAAATGAACAAGTGGGACTATATCAAACTAAAAAGCTTCTGTATAACAAAGTACACCATCAGTAGAACAAAAAGACATCCTACCATATGGGAGAATATATTCATAAGTGACATATCCGATAAGGGGTTGACATCCAAACTATATAAAGAGCTCATGCAGCTCAACAAACAAAAAGCAAATAGGCCAATTAAAAAATGGGCAGAGGAGCTGAACACACACTTCTTCAAAGAAGAAATTCAGATGGCCAACAGGCACATGAAAAGATGCTCCACATCACTAATCATCAGAGAAATGCAAAATAAAACCACAATGAGATATCACCTCACACCAGTTAGGATGGCCAACGTCCAAAAGACAAAGAACAACAAATGTTGGTGAGGATGTGGAGAAAAGGGAACCCTCCTACACTGCTGGTGGGACTGCAAATTAGTTCAACCATTGTGGAAAGCAGTATGGAGGTTCCTCAAAAAACTCAAAACAGAAATACCATTTGACCCAGGAATTCCACTCCTAGGAATTTACCCTAAGACAGTTTGAAAAAGACATATGCACCCCTATGTTTATCGCAGCACTGTTTATTATAGCCAGGAAATGGAAGCAACTTAAGTGTCCATCAGTAGATGAATGGATAAAGATGTGGTACATATACACAATGGATATTATTCAGCTATAAGAAGAAAACAAATCCTACCATTTGCAACAACATGGATGGAGCTACAGGGTATTATGCTCAGTGAAATGAGCCAGGTGGAGAAAGACAAGTATCAAATGATTTCACTTATCTGTGGAGTATAAGAACAAAGAGAAAACTGATGGAACATAGCAGCAACATACTCACAGAACCCAAGAATGGACTAACAGTTATGAATGGGAAAGGGACTGGGGAAGATGGGTGGGAAGGGAGGGATAAGGGGGAAAAAGGGTATTACAATTAGCACACATAATGTAGCAGGTGGTGGGATACGGGGAAGACAGTATAACACAGAGAAGATAAGTAGTACTACGCTTCTGGACAGTGAATGTATTCAGGTATGTGGTGGGGACTTGATAATAGGGGAATTCTTGTAATCATAATGTTGCTCATGTAATTGTACATTAATAATCCCCCCCCCAAAAACGTAAAATACCTGGAATAAAACTAAAAAAAAAAAGGATTCTTAAAAGAAAAGCATCTGAGTATAACTGAGTGGAAAATACATAAAGAATGTACATATATAGGGATAAAATACATTTGTGTATTTTATAATGATATAGGCATATGGCATAAATGATAGAGGTATATGCTAAATATTCAGCTGCAAGAATATGTAGGTATGGAAATTATTTAACTTTACACAATTCTGTGCCAGAAGTACTTCTCAGTAATTGATTCAATGGGTAAAACAAATAAGATAAATAAAAATTTTGGAAACTGTTTCAGATAGGATGCAGATATTTATTTAAAATAACCTCTAAGTTATAATGAAAAAAATTTTAACAAAGGAGCTTATGCTGCTAATGTACAGACCTACTGCTTTCAGATTAGCTTCTGTTCAATGGAGGTTGTAGAAGATGACTTCTCGGTGTTTGTGTTCTCTGTACTCTGAGCTGTTTTCTGCTGAGGATAAGAAATTCTCTATTTGCTGTGTTCACATAGTTCTGTCTCCTGGAAGATTTTATATATTCCCCAGGAGGGAGTCCACTGAATCAAAAGTTTGGAGTCACTGAAAAAATGTTTGTTTTTGAAAACATATTTATTATTTTTCTTTGCTGGGGAAACTTTAGTGGTTTGAATAAATACTTATGTGGTTTGAGTTAATATTCATGATTTATATTTTTCCCCTGGGCATATAAACAATAAACTTCAGAAACAAT
The DNA here is from genome assembly GCA_032199065.1 of Smutsia gigantea. NCBI lineage: Eukaryota > Metazoa > Chordata > Mammalia > Pholidota > Manidae > Smutsia > Smutsia gigantea. The sequence continues at coordinate 567,660 of JAVSCE010012431.1, read as the reverse complement.
TACCGGAAGGATCATGTTTAGGAAGAAAACAGTTAACCTTTGTGACTTGTGTTAAAACTCAACTTTCTGAACCTGCGTTTCTTGACTCCACACTGTGTAATAAGAGGAGGTTTTCAGTATTATGATCACCTTTACCTCCTTCTCCTGCCTCTCAACTTCTAAGTCACTTACTATGACTTAATGTTTACAGCGTTTATTTTTTTCCTATTATACTTAGTTTGTATGTTTTATCTAAAGACTGATTCTATAAGTTGGTAATAAGTGATTTCCATAATATAATACTTTGATATCATTATTTATACCATCATTCACTGAGGGTACAAGTAGTGTGACTTCACCTTAGGAAAGTAAGTTCTTGGTCGTCACAGAATATGTCGTTTGGACTGACTCTTTCACTTAGAACTAGATAAGGTGGACAAAAATTTCAAGGAATTAGAAAACTACAAAAGTGGTAAGGAATTGTGCTAATATCCAGGAGAGGATAACTTTGTAGAAATGTAAGCCCAGAAGTTTGGGCTGCTTGTATCCAGAGAAATCTGCTGATTCTGAAAGTGGTGACTGAGACTATCAGAAACCAAGTAAATCTCCTAAGAGATTTCTTAGGCTGGAGGGGGCAAAAATGTGGGTCAAAACCTTATGAGGAAAGGCATTGGGAAAAAAAGAAACCAAGGAAACAAACTTTTGGTCAGGTTCCCAGATTGCTTTCCTCTGGGAGTCAGAGTAAGCCATCAGATACCATCTCTGAAGGGGGTTAAGTCCGATTTCAAATCCTCTCAATAGCTAATTTGATTAAGATGACCGAAATTCCTACTTTTCCCATTCTAGCTGCCTGTCAAAAACAAGTAAATCCTTTCATGTAGACATGATATAATTTAGAGTCTAAACTTACCTCCACAAAATTTAAAATAAAATTTCTAATATTTAATAAAAAATAACTAGACAGATGAAAAAATAGGGAATAATCTAAGCCAAGGAAAAACAATAAACATTGAAAGCGACCCAAATGGAATTCAGATAATGCTGTTATCAGACATATTTAAAAATAACTATGATTAATAAGTGCAAGGAATTAAATCAATGGTTGAACATTTGGCAGAGAAGTGGAAATAAATAAGAAATACCCAATGAAAATTTTAGAACTGAAAAATAGAATAATAGTAATAATAAAGCCCTCAGTGAATGAATTATCACAAACCAGACACTATTAAAAAGTGATTTTATGACCTGGAAGATAGGTCAGAAGGAAATAACCAGATTCAAGTTTAGAAAGATAAAACAATGAAAAATACAAAGAAGAGTGTGAGATATGATTTAAATATCTAACAAAGGCATAATAATATTTTCCAAATTTGACACAAGATACCAACTAGGTGTATAGCAAAACAGTTGAAAACTGAAGACAAAAACTTTAAAGCAGGCAAAGGAGACACATAATTCTTAAAAGCAGTGACTTTAAGATGGATTGTGGACTTACTAATTGACATTATGTAAGCAAGAAGACTAGATTTAAAATGCTGAATGCCTTGGGCTTAGGTGGAGAGGGAGGGAATTACCTTCAATCAATAACTAGTTCAATTTTGAGACCAAGACACACACTGGTATTTGGGCTGAAAACCCAGACACCAGATGGAAAAAAAACCCTGCCAACTAGCATTCTGTATCTAGCAAAAATGTTTTGAAAAGTGAAAGAATAATCAGCAAGTTTTTTACAAACAAAAATGAAGAGATTTGTCACAGCAGAAGTGCACTGAAAGATCTAACGGTTGCTATCTGCTGGATGTGAAATAGTTGTCATTGAAAACACATGAGAAAACTTGTTCATTGCTGTATGAAAAACTTCTGTTCATATTTTTGTATTTTGCTAAAAGCACTATGGTAGTCCCCCCTTAGCTGCAGGGCATATATTCCAAGATGTCCAGTGAATGCCTGAAGCTGAGGATAGTACCAAACCCTGTATCTATGTTTTTTTTCTATACATACATACCTATGATAAAGTTTAACTTATAAATTAAGCAAGTAGAGATTAACAAAAATAACTAATAGTAAAATAAAACAATTATAACCATACACGGTGATAAAAGTTATGTGAATGTGGTGTGTCTCTCAAAATATCTTATTCTGCTATACTCGCCGTTCTCCTTTTGGTGATGTGAGATGATAGAATGACTATGTGATGGCATGAAGTGAGGTGGATGATGTAGGTATTATGATGTAGCCCTAGGCTACTATTGGCCTTGTGATAATATGTCAGAAGGGGGTCATCTGCTTCCAGACCACAGCTGACCATAGGTAACTGAAACCACAGGAAGCGAAATGGTGGATAATGGAAAACAAAAGTGTGTGGAAAAACATGGATATTGATGACCCTGGGTTAAAAAATTACTCAACTGGGGCAGGAAATACATATGATAAGTCTGGAGAATCTTGTAGTACCAGAAAATAAGGAAGTACTGAAAAAAAAAAAACCCCACAATGATGGCGTAGGTCAAAAAGACACCGGAACCAACCGCAGAGCTCCCGGTATACTGGGTGATATTCTCAGACATAAAAAGGACATTAGGTCTAAAACTGGAAAAATTTGAACAACAAAATAAGAATAGACTTGGATTATAAAAAGAAGTAAAAAATAAATATCCATGAGTGCATACAGATATAAAGGATTAGATAAATACATAAACGGGGAGGAAGAGAAGAATTTCAAATAATTTTTGTAGATAGTCCACCCTCTAGGAGGTGGAGCATTACTTCAGTATGGTTTTACTTTCTTCCAGAATATCGGATGGTAAGAGTGACTTTACAGTGGAGAAAACTGACAAACATGATTTCAGCTAGGTGTTCAAGGTTAACATCAATAGTGACAAGTCATTTTGACAGTATGTCGCCTCGATCTGATGTTATGGTCGTCTGTGGAACCCATAATCCCAGTCTGATCATGAGATGAACATAAGACAAGACAAATTCTAATAGAGGTACATTCTCAAAAATATCTGACCAGTACTTCCCCAAACTGTCAATGTCATCAGGAACAAGGAGAGTTTGAGAAATCGCCCCACTCAAAAGGAGCCTGAGGAAAATTACAACTAAATGTAATGTGGTATACTGGGTGATATTCTCGGACATAAAAAGGACATTAGGTAAAAACTAAGGAAATTTAAACTGTAGATTCTCATCAATGTTTTATCAATATTGGCCCATTCATTGTGACAAATATATCATGCTAATATGAAATGTATAAAATTTAATACACACATAATAATATAAACATAGGGGAAACACTGGGTGTGGAGTATATTGAAACTCTGTACTATCTTTGCAACTTCTCTGAAATCTAAAGCTATTTTAGAATAGCTTATTTTTAAAATGTGATTCCAAAGTGTTTGGCTTTGAATGTGAAGATGTTTTAAAAACAATTTAACACATTTTATTCATTTTTAATATATATTATGTAATAAAGCTTGTGTCTAGATAAATCTAAGAAGTTTTAAAAATCTTTTTTTAATAGAATCTTTAAAGCATATCCAAAAGGGAGAAGAATATAGTAGACCCAAATGCATCTGTTACGTAGATTCCTAAGTTACCAATTTCCTGTCTTTTTTGTTTATTACTGCTCCTATTTTTTGGAGGGTGTGTGTGTGAAGTATTCAAAATCAAATGCCAGATATTATGTCATTCTTAAGTCTTTCATTGTGTATCTCCAGCACATAAGGAATTAAAAAAATCCTGAACCATCATAGTACTATTCACTCACTACTATTACTAATAATTCTTTAGCAAAAGCTAATACGCTGTCCATATTCAGTTTTCTCTGGCTACCTGAAAAATTAGTTTTTGTAGTTGGTCTGTTGAAGTCAGGTTTCAAACAAGATCCACACACTGCATTTGGTTAATATGTCTTGTAACTCTGGGTAGAGGAAATCCTGGGGCAAAATACCTAACTGAAGCCGAAATTAGTCAAAGTTTAAATCAGAAATAAAGTTTAAAACCCGTTTATTGCTTTCAGTCATCCCGCGTCTCTCTCCTGCTGAGGCAGAAGTAAGGGCATCCTCCCCCCAACCTCTCAGGCCCAGATAAGCCCTGGGTCACCCAGGTAATCACCCACTGACATGGAGATGGCCTACTTCTCTCCACCCCTTGGAAACGCTTGTTGATATGGAGATGTACTAAAGCCAGGCTAGAGATTCTGGAAAAATTGCAGTTTTACCCACAGTCTCAAGTTTCTTTAAATCCATAATCATTCTTTCTTTATGCTATTTTTTTTGTTGTTATATAAACAGGTTTATTTTTGTAATAGAATTTCTAACATTTTGGACTTGGCTGATTATATCTTCAGGTGTCATTTAACATGTTCTCCTAAAATAGCTCTTCTATTAAGTATAAAATAAAATTTTAAATAACAATATTGTGTTATAATTTAATTAGGCAATCTGTTTTCTTTCTTAGTGATATATTTAACATGGCACATCTTACAATGACTCTTAGATCTAGTGAAATCATTAAAAGTCAGTTTCTCTGTGTCTCAGTTTCCTTTCTGTACAGGTAGAGGATTAGATAATGATTTCTAAGGAATTTTCTCATTCTAAAAGTCTATGAATTTGCGCACATGATAAAAAGATGTATAAACACTAAGCTAGTGAAAACAGATCTAAGTAACTTCCTTATCCACCATGAAATAGTTTATTTGCATGTCCCTCAAACAAATCCCGTATCCCAATGTTAAAGAGTAACAGATTTTACTTAAGATTTTGTGGGTGACAGAGTGTGTAGCATCCTAGAGTAGGCTTGAATAAAAAAGCCAGTGTATGTTGCTGTTTTCCTTCCTTCACCTTCTTTTTCCGCCTCTGGCATTTTCCCTATTGGAAATTCATCTTACAGGTTCTCCAGTTCATTTTATCTTTCTCCACTTCCTGGAATCCTTCTCAGATATTTCTGTACCTTTATATTTTTCTTGAGCAGATAAATTTGCTTCTTTTTGTCTTCTTTGCATCCTTATACCTACTGCAGCGATCATCGAATAATCTACTCCTCTTAAAAGGCCAGCAGTAGGGGCCAGGGGGAAAGTGGATTTTCTTCAAAATGACAAAAAAAAAAATTTATACATACGTTTTTACTGAATTCATGCCTTTACGAAGCACCTACTGCATATGTGCCAGGAATTAGGCCAGATGGGCATAGTGACGAATAATACATGCTTCCTTTTCCTCATGAATTTATGGTCAAAGTATTTACATGAATTTCCAAGATGTCAAGGTTATGCAGGGGATGAAAGTCAGTGTGGAGGGATTGAAAAAAAGATAATGACTACTCACACTTTAATCCTCTTTCGCAAAACCATGGAACATTTGCATATTCCTTTAGGGTTTCTGGGTGACAGCAAAGTGCAGTGAAGCCAGGACTCTCCTGCCAGGACTCCATCAGGAGTTACACCCGGTTCTGTGTCCCAGTCTGCATTCAAAGCCAGGAGAAAACTTTGCCATAGGAAATGAGATAATGCGTCCACACACCCTTTTCAGAAAAATATGTTACTTTAAGATACATATTTATGCCCTAGACATTTTAACACACAGCAGTTTAACTCTGTTTTTTTTCTTTGGTGCTACTGATTCACAATCATAATTAAGACTGTTAAGTATACCTCTGTAACTCCGGGGAGAGGAAATCCCAGGGCAAAACACCTCTAAAACCAAATCAGTCAAAGGGAGAAATAAAGGTCAAAACCCATTCATTGCTTACAAACTACCGTCTGGGGCCGTTTCTCTCTCCTGTTCCAGCAGAAGCTAACCAGTACTCCCCCTCACCCCGCAGGTTCAGATAAGCCCTCTGTTGCTCAGGTAATTACCCATTGATATGGAGATGAACTGTCCTCCACCCCTGAGGAACACCTATTGATATGCATATGCACTAAAGCCATACATCTCTCCACTCCTGAGGACGCAGTATAGCCAGGTGAGATATTCTGGAAATATTACAATTTTACCCACAACCTCTATGTGAAACAAAAGACATTTTTCCAGTTTTCTAGGTCAAACATTCCAGAATGACATATTTCTCTATGAAAAAGACAGCAAAGTGGCATATAGAGTGAGGGTGAGGGCGCTAGAGCATTAGAAGACTTAGATGGATTTTGGCTTTGATTTTGCCATTTAAAACCAGATGACTTAAGCAAGTCCCTTAGCCTCAGTTTACTTATTAAATGAAAAAAGGAATCTCTCTAATTCATAGGAGTTTTGAGAGGATTAAATTAGATGATATGAATGAAAAGACTTCTGACATTATAAAGCAAATGAAAATAGATTTGGTCCATCAGTCTACTGGGAGCGGACTACTCTGAACCTTAAGGCCCCTCCTTCGGGTTTATATGCAAATAGCAAGTACAGACACTTAAAATGTAAAGAGGTAGTGACATCACTGGCAGAACTGAGTCAGACTGCATTTCAATTCAAACTGTTCAACCTGTGTATCTATGGGAGAATTTCCATTCAAACGGGGACGTTTCACTTGCCTACCCACAGCCTTAGACGTGGTTTCCTGTTTACCTTGAAATGAATATTGTGCTTTGTTCTTAATGATTGGAGGAAGTTCCAGCTCCCGCTGAAATGATCTCATTTAAACATAGAGCAGGATGTGAGAAAGAACAATTAACCTGCTCTGATTGATGTATATTTTAGACACAGCTGGATAGACCAATGAATGAGTAACAATTTTGTTAACTTATTTTTTCCTTTCATGAGTATTTATTGAATACCTATTATGTCCCAGGCATTGTTGTAGGGATTAGTAATGGCAACAAGGAATGAAACATAGGCCTTGCTTTCAAGGATCTGGTAGTCTTGCCTAGAAAACAGTCAATGAAATCAGTGATTACAGTATCACATGGTAATTCATTTTTGAAACTTGGTGTGACACTAGGATTCTTGTTCACGGAGTAGAAGAATGAACTTTGCAAATGCTCAGGGTAGGAAAGCAGGAAAGACTTTTTATTGAGTGAGCAAGAACAAAGGTGCAGAACTCCCAGTGTGCCAGGAGGGGACAAGAGTGCCCTATCTGGGCTTTGCCTAGGGGTATATATCTTAGGTTTAACTGAGTTTTCTATTTTCTATTGGTTCCCTCTAGAATGCTGGCTACGGTTTGACCAATCTCATTAAAGGTCATCTCTATTTAGGTTGTTATGTTTAAGTCAAATGTTTACAGTCTGCAAAATATTTTCTTATCAGAGAGTTTCGGTGGGAACTTCCCTATACATCTTTGCATTGTTTCAACTGCAGGCATCCTGTCTTTGTCCTTTCCCGAGGCCTTATCCTGTGTTAACGAGACAGGGTTACTCCCTGTCCTTCCCTGTCTCCGTGTGATCTGTTTGATGTTAGGTATTTCTCAGCTACTGCTCTGGGGTCATTTTTAATGGTGCTACACAAGAATTACAATGTTCACAAAAGTATGCGATGGAAGGTCTACTTCTCAGCTCATGCATCTCTTAGTTTCTTACCAGACTAATCTTACTGAGTCCTTGTGTGACTCATCTGACTCTTCCCATTATATGTCTTTACAATGTCCTTTTTCTTGTTCCATATTTACAGAATTTCTGCTTGTGCTGAGAGAACCCAAGACCCCAGAAATAAAGACACAGATTAGTTTAGTTTTAATTAGTTTAAATAGTTAGATAAAATGGCTAGAACATTGTATACTCACAGCCAATATTTTGTTGAGCAAATGAGAAGGAAGCCAAAACTTTCATAGAAATCAGCTGATGATGATTCAACATTTAAAAATTATCATCTGAAGAGGCACAAGGAAAAGGTGATTGCTTAGGAATGAAAACCCAGAAGCAGCCGTATCAGTGTTGACAGCAGGGAACAAGAGGGACTCAGGCTTCTGGTAAGGCCACTGTCTTGTCTTGGTTATCTGCGTGAGAGTTGTCACCAGTTTTATAGTGAGGAAGACCTTGGGATTTGTATGAGGACTTCCTGAGTACTACACAGGGCATTGTTCGGTGGGGACCCTTTTGACAAGGGTACATGAAAAATGTTACTTTCTTTCTTGCGAATCAGTTTAATCCCACCTTCCTAGCCCTCGTTCTGATGGATGGTAGGAAAATCAGTCGATTCTGGATGAGCTCAGACATCTTCTAGTGTTTATTTTTTTATTTTTATTTTTTTAATATAATTTATTTCATTATCATTAATTTACAATTACATGTGCAATATTACGATTATTAAACTACCCCTTCATCAGGTCCCCCCCACCAACCCCATTACAGTCACTGTCCATCAGCGTAGTGAGATGCTATAGAATCACTACTTGTCTTCTCTGAGTTGTACTGCCCTCCCCGTGCCCCCCCAACATTACATCTGCTAATCGTAATGCCCCTTTTTCCCTCTTATCCCTCCCTTCCGCCCATTTTCCCCAGTCCCTTTCCCTTTGGTAACTATTAGTCCGTTCTTGGGTTCTGTGAGTCTGCTGCTGTTTTGTTCCTTCAGTTTTTTTCTTTGTTCTTATACTCCACATATGAGTGAAATCATTTGATACTTGTCTTTTTCGGCTTGGCTTATTTCACTGAGCATAATACCCTCTAGCTCCATCCATGTTGTTGCAAATGGTAGGATTTGTTTTCTTCTTATGGCTGAATAATATTCCATTGTGTATATGTACATCTTCTTTATCCATTCATCTACTGATGGACACTTAGGTTGCTTCCATTTCTTGGCTATTGTAAATAGTGCTGCAATAAACATAGGGGTGCATCTGTCCTTTCAAATTGGGCTGCTGCATTCTTAGGGTAAATTCCTAGGAGTGGAATTCCTGGGTCAAATGGTATTTCTATTTTGAGTTTTTGAGGAACCTCCATACTGCTTTCCACAATGGTTGAACTAATTTGCAGTCCCACCAGCAGTGTAGGAGGGTTCCCTTTTCTCCACATCCTCGCCAACATTTGTTGTTGTTTGTGTTTTGGATGTTGGCCATCCTCACTGGTGTGAGGTGATATCTCATTGTGGTTTTAATCTGCATTTCTCTGATGATTAGCGATGTGGAGCATCTTTTCATGTGCCTGTTGGCCATCTGAATTTCTTCTTTGGAGAAGTGTCTATTCATGTCCTCTGCCCATTTCTTAATTGGATTATTTGCTTTCTGTTTGTTAAGGTGCATGAGTTCTTTATATATTTTGGATGTCAACCCTTTATCAGATACGTTTTTTATGAATATATTCTCCCATACTGTAGGATGTCTTTTTGTTCTACTGATGGTGTCCTTTGCTGTACAGAAGCTTTTCAGCTTGATATAGTCCCACTTGTTCATTTTTGCTTTTGTTTCCCTTGCCCGGGAGATATGTTCATGAAGAAGTTGCTCATGTTTATGTCCAAGAGATTTTTGCCTATGTTTTTTTCTAAGAGTTTTATGGTTTCATGACTTACATTCAGGTCTTTGATCCACCTTGAATTTACCTTTGTGTATGGGGCTAGACAGTAGTCCAGTTTCATTCTCTTACATGTAGCTGTCCAGTTTTTCCAACACCAGCTGCTGAAGAGGCTGTCATCTCCCCATTGTATATGCAAGGCACTTTTATCAAATATTAATTGACTGTATATGTTTGGGTTAATGTTTTGATTTTCTATTCTGTTCCAATGCTCTGTGGGTCTGTTTTTGTGCCAATACCAAATTGTCTTGATTACTGTGGCTTTGTAGGAGAGCTTGAAGTCAGGAAGTGTAATTCCCCCTGTTTTATTCCTCCTTCTCAGGATTGATTTGGCTATTCGGGGTCTTTTGTAGTTCCATATGAATTTTAGAATTATTTGTTCCAGTTCATTGAAGAAAGCTGTTGGTAGTTTGATAGGGATTGCGTTGAATCTGTAGATTGCTTTAGGTAGTATAGCCATTTTGACAATATTTATTCTTCCTAGCCAAGAGCATGGGATGCATTTCCATTTGTTAGTGTCCTCTTTAATTTCTCTTAGATCTGTCTTGTAGTTTTCAGAGTACAGGTCTTTCACTTCCTTCATTAGGTTTATTCCTAGGTATTTTATTCTTTTTGATGCAATTGTGAATGGAGTTGTAATTCTGATTTCTCTTTCTGTTAGTTCATCATTAGTGTATAGTAAAGCAACAGATTTCTGTGTGTTAATTTTGTATCCTGCATTCAGATATTAGTTCTAGTAGTTTTGGAATGGAATCTTTAGGGTTTTTTATGTACAGTATCATGTCATCTGCAAATAGTGACAATTTGATTTCTTCTTTACCAATCTGGATGCCTTGTATGTCTTTGTTTTGTCTGATTGCTGTGGCTAGGACCTCCAGTACTATGTTGAATAACAGTGGAGAGAGTGGGCATCCCTGTCTTGTTCCTGATCTTAGATGAAAAGCTTTCAGCATCTCGCCATTAAGTATGATGTTAGCTGTGAGGTGGATGATGTTGATGGATTTTCAAATGTTGTACCATCCTTGCATCCCTGGGATGAATCCCACTTGATCATGGTGTATGATCCTCTTGATGTATTTTTGAATTCGGTTTGCTAATATTTTGTTGAGTATTTTTGCATCTACGTTAATCAGGGATATTTGTCTGTAATTTTCTTTTTTGGTGAGGTCTTTGCCAGGTTTTGGTATTAGAGTGATGCTGGCTTCATAGAATGAGTTTGGAAGTATTCCCTCCTCTTCTATTTTTTGGAAAACTTTAAGGAGAATTGGTGTTATTTCTTCTCTATATGTCTGGTAGAATTCAGAGGTGAATCCATCAGGCCCAGGGGTTTTGTTCTTTGGTAGTTTTTTTGATTACCAATTCGATTTCGTCGCTGGTGATTGGTCTGTTTAGTTTTTCTGTTTCTTGCTTGGTCAGTCTTGGAAGGTTGTATTTTTCTAAGAAGTTGTCCATTTCTTCTATGTTTTCCAGCTTGTTAGCATATAGATTCTCATAATATTCTCTTATGATTCTTTGTATTTCTGTGGGGTCCGTCGTGATTTTCCTTTCTCATTTCTGATTGTGTTTATGTGTGTAGATTCTCTTTTTCTCTTAATGAGTCTGGCTAGGGGTTTATCTATTTTGTTTATTTTTTCAAAGAACCAGCTCTTGGTTTTATTGATTTTTTCTATTGTTTTATTCTTCTGAATTTTATTTATCTCTTCTCTAATCTTTATTATATCCCTCCTTCTGGTGACTTTGGGCCTCATTTGTTCTTCTTTTTCCAATTTCAGTAATTGTGTCTTTAGACTATTCATTTGGGAATGTTCTTCCTTCTTTAAATAGGCCTGGATTGCAATATACTTTCCTCTTAGAACTGCCTTTGCTGCGTCCCACAGAAGTTGTGGCTTTGTGTTGTTGTTGTCATTAGTCTCCATATATTCTTTGATTTCTGTTTTGATTTGGTCGTTAACCCATTGATTAATTAGGAGAGTGTTGTTAAGTCTCCATGTATTTGTGAGCCTTTTGATTTCTTTCTAAAATTTATTTCTAGTTTTATACCTTGGTGATCTGAGAAGTTGGTTGGTAGGATTTCAATATTTTTGAAATTACTGAGGTTCTTTTTGTGGCCTGGTATGTGGTCTATTCTGGAAAATGTTCCATGTGCACTTGAGAAGAAGGTGTATCCTGTTGCTTTTGGGTGTAGAGTTCTGTAGATGTCTGTTAGGTCCATCTGTTCTAGTGTGTTGTTCAGTGCCTCTGTGTCTTTACTTATTTTCTGTCTGGTTGATCTGTCCTCTGGAGTGAGTGGTGTGTTGAAGTCACCTAAGATGAATGCATTGCTGTGTATTTCCTCCTTTAATTCTGTTAGTATTTGTCTCACATATGCTGGCGCTCCTGTGTTGGGTGCATATATATTTATAATGGTTATATCTTCTTGTTGGACTAACCCCTTTATCATTATGTAATGTCCTTCTTTATCTTTTGCTACTTTCTTCGTTTTGAAGTCTATTTTGTCTGATACAAGTACTGCAACTCTGCTGGTGTTATTTTTATTGTGTTTTTAAAGTACTGGTTTCAAATAAGGAATTTGGAAGTTTACTGTTTTCTATGACCAGAAACAGTTTAAAGAGGAATCTTCAGTGCATATGTCTGTTTTCTTTTTCTCTTTGTGATTCCCTGGAACCCAGAACTGCGTCTGGCACTGCATAGACATTGAAATAGAATGATCCTGAAGGAGTGGGTGGATATTCCTGGAGTTTCTCTGTAAATTCCAGTGACAACCTCACTGCTGGGTCTATATTTATTATATATTTATGTTATATATTTAATATACATTAAATGAATGGCCAGGCCAGTAATCCTTCCCCTTACTCCTTTACTAATGGCTAGAATCACAGGAACTTTTGGCTTACCCGAGCCTCTTCCTTTGAAAAACCTGATCATAAGAATATACAACTTTTTCTTGAGGTGGTTCCAAACCTGGGGGAATTTTTACTATCTCCTCCAAGAGAATGGATTAGACATTGTGGCAGTCATGAGAATGTGCTCTTTGTTCTCCAAATAGGAGGAGAGTAATTGACCAACCTAGCTGCTGTGCTCTGAAATCTACCTCCAAGTTTGTAGGCAGAAGCCATACTTCCTTCCCAGAGGCTGTTACCAGCCAAGGATGGAGCTGAGCAAGTCTGAGGATACTAAAGCAAGTCCATCCCTGGAAGACATGGGACTCCTCTGTGGCCAGCTTTGATTTGAGGTTTCTCCCATCACCCTGATGAACCTTCCTTAGACATCAGGGGAAGATTTGAGGTTTCCACCTAACCTTCCTTCCTGCTTCTTTACTGGGGTCAGAATTGCATTGCATTCTCACAGATTTCCTTCCAGGCTTTCCTGGCTCTGTCCTTATTTTCTCTCATAGGCATTTTCTCTAAAAACACTTTCGCATTCAATTCCATTTTGATGTTTGCTTCTTAGGAGATCCAGAGTAACATTATGAATGGATATGAGGTGGGTCTGAAAAAGCAAAGATCTCTGCATAGTACTTACTTGAAGAAGACAGAGTAAGGCAAAAAACCTTTTTTGGGGTAGGAACTGAGGTAGAAGGACTCAAGTCTAGAGCACATTGGTTTGAGATGGACTCTGGAATTTATTGCTACCTCAAGCTCCTTGTAGGCAATGCTCAGGAAGACTTGAATAGATGGAGTCAGGTTGGCAGAGTTCTGGAAACAGTTAATGTTAACAAAACCTAACAACTAAAGGGTTCATGAAGTGCCAGACTTTGTTCATAAAACTACATGTATTAACCCAAACATAGGCATAGGCTTATTATCAGTCCCATTCATAGAAGATGAAATTGAAACACAGAAAACTAAATTGCCCAGGGTTAAATGCAAATGAATGAGGGAGCACGGTTGGCTCTAGAGTCTTTGCTTTTTACTATTATACAAGGAATTCTCCAACCTTAGTGGACAGATGATTCACCTGAGAATCTTACTAAAATGAAGAATCATATTAAGTAGGTCTGGGGTGGGGTTCAAGATTCTGCATTTTTAATAAGCTCCCTGGTGAAGCCAAGTCTGCTCATCTGAGAACCACACTTTGAGTAGCAAGATCCTCTGTCCTCCAGGGCCTCTCCTTAGGTCACTGCTGACACAGCCAAGCAGGTCCAGAAAGATTTTATGAGGCCCCTTATACCTCTCAGACTACTTTACAAATTTGAAGGATCCAACTTTGTTTACAATTTACTGGCCACTACAAATTACAGTGGACTCCATTCCTCCTTCCAAATATACATTAAGCCTAACCTCTTCTAATGGCCTTGGGAACTACTCAGTGAAGAGCAAGTGAGACGGCAGTGTCCATTCTGGATCGTGATGCACTGGAGAAACTCAAGACTTAGAGAGAGAGTGAGTTCAGGCAGAGCTTGGTGGCTCAGGGCTCCCTGAATCTCCCCTCAGAAAGGGAATGTTGAATATGCACACCATGGAAATGCATGAGCTGCTCAGATTTTCCAAGGCAATATCTCAATGGCGGAAGTGATCCTGTATCTTAGACGCTGTGGGTTAGAAACAGATTTATTACATGGTGAAGTCTGGTAAAAATTCAGGAAAATTTCCACACTACCCATAATAATTTTGGGTTTCTTTGACTATATAAATAATACTTTATTTATCTTGGACAGTATCTGTAAGTATGGATAATTTATAATAAGTATATATGAACACTTCCTGAAAATAAGATAAAAAACAAGCTGTGCAGCAGAAAATGGACAAAGGATATAAATCGTAGAATGTAAGCAAAAAAAGAGAAGGAAAGAAAGAAAGATGCCAGTAGGGATTTATGTCTGTTTTTTTTTTCATTCCTACACACCCAGAATATAAAACAATGCCCGGCAAATAAATAACTACTGATTGGGTACCAAACTCACAGGGCAATTACAACTGACCAACTAATATATAAAGGATCCTCAACATCACCACTAATTAGGAAATCATAAATAATAATAATATCTCACTTTTTTGTCCATGTGGTGAAAATTTAAGTAGACTTATTACAAGTTCATTTGGAAGATATTTTGGCAGATCTAGCTTAAAGTCAAATCTGCAAACTGCCTATTCAGCAATTCCACTCCTAAGCATCCATCTTAAAGTCATACTGGCACACATGTACACATTAGTGTAATAAGGTTCACTGTAAACTTTTTTTTAATAGCAAAAGATTGGACACAACATAACTATTCACCAAATAACTTATTTTAGACTTACAATGTGTATTACAAGTCAGTCATGAAAACACAAGAATGTACTGACAGGAAGAGATTTCCAAAACTACTGAGAAGGGAAAGTTCTATAAGTATGCTACAAGAGACTAGGAAAACAATCACAGCACTGTATAATGGGGTTGTACACTTCCTTATGTACGTAATTGGATTTTTAAAAAGTTCTGAAGAGTTAACAGTGGTTAACTCTGGAGAAGGATGTGGAAATTTAGAATAAAACTTTGCTCTATATATTCCTGTATATCTTGTTTATATTAAAGAAGCAGATGTAAGTGTAATAATTTAAATAGTTTAAAAATAGAGGCAGAAAAAATTCTCTCAAACAGCAAATATAGTCTATGGAACTTCAGTGGAGAATAATAGTCTATTAACTTACCCAGATATTTACCACTTCTCTTGCTTTTTTCTGATATTCCAAATTTCTTCCTGGTATAATTTCCTTCCATCTGAAGAACTGTCTTCATTGTTTCTCTTAAAGCAGGTTTACTGGCAATGAATTCTTTTAGTTTTTCTTCATCTGATAATGTTTTTATTTTACCTTCCTTTCTGAAGCATATTTTTGCTAGATACTGAATTCTGGTTTCTTTTCTTAGAGCACTTTAAAAATGTTCCATTTCCTTCTGGGCCCATTGTTTCTGGTGAGAAATCCACAGTCAATTGAATAATTGTCGACCCAACATAAAATGCATTGTTTTCCCTGATTGCTTTTAGGATTTTTTGTTCAGTTTTTGTCTTTAGTTTTCAGCAATTTGAGAATGAAGTGTCTGTGAATGTACTTTTAAAAATGTATCCTGTATGGGGCTTACTAAGCTTCTCTTTTATGTACATTTGTCTTTTGCTAAATTTGAGAATTTTTCAGCTATGGATTCTTCAAATATTTTTCTACCTCATGTTTTTTCTCTTCTTCTGAGACCCTGATGGCACAAATGATAGACTTTTTGGTATTACCTTCGGGTCTCTGAATTTCTGTTCTTTTTTTTTCAATTTTTGTTTCTCTCTGTTGTTCAGATAGGATCATTTCTGTTGGTTCACTGGGGTTTTTTTTTTTCTGTCATCTCTATTCTGCCATTGATCTCATCTAGTGAATTTATTTTGGTTATTGCATTTCCGTTCTAATCTTTGCATTTGGTTTTTCTTCATATCTTCTATTTTGTTGCTGAAGTTGTTATTCATTAGAAGAATGAATAATTTAATTCCCTAATTCCTAGAGCACAGTTATAGTTTCTGCTTTAATGTCTTTGTCTAATAATTCTAACATCTGAGTCATCTTGGAATTGGTATCTGTTGACTGAATTTTCCCTTGTGATTTGAGAGTTTGTTGGTTCTTCACATGCTATGCTATGTACTTTTGGACTCTATCCTAGAACACTTTGAATGTTATTTTATGAGACTCTTGATCTTGTATATATCGTAAGCAGAATGTTGTTGGGTTTTTTGGTTTTATTGTAGAAGAGGATTGACCAGGTTAGGTTTAGGCCTCAAGTTTTTCTTTTTTTTTCCTTCCTTGTGATCATAAATTTTATTAGGCCTCAAGGTTCAACCTGCCTTCTGTTGGCTGTGATTCTAAAGCCAGTTCTGTTTTCAAATTGATTGCAGTGCTGTTTGTATCAGGCCTGCAAATATGCCCCCCAGTGGCCAGTTTTGGACCTGGGCAGTTGTCAACTAGTGGCTCAACTCTTAAAGCCTGTGGTGTGCTGTTTAACATGAAATCCACGCAGGTTGGAGGTGAGCTCATGAGTTAGTACACAACCCTATGGGATCATTGTTCTGATCTCCCTTGGTCTCCATGGCTTTCTGGGGCTTCTATTTCTGGTCCTTCAGGAACAGTCTCTGAAAGGCCTGAATAGTGAGAAGGAGCTTAGAGAGCTTAAGGAACAATGTTCAAAGTAGATATAAACGGGACTTTGATATCCCACACCATGATTAGTAATGGGGATGAGCGAAGAAAGCATTCATATTCAGCAGAAATATCACTTCTTCAAAGTGGACTTGCCTAAAAACACATCTGAAAGCTGGGGCTTCAGTTTCTCTTCTCTGCCACAAACTTAATATGATGGTGTCTTCATTCAGGACCAAGTAGACAGATAGCATAAAGATGTTTAAAAAGCAACAGGGTTTGTTCCATGTTCTTGGGACCAGAGAGAAGGGTTCTTCAGAGTTTTATGTATTTGCTTGGTACCTAGTGATGTAGCAGGAAAGAAGGGGGGGGGAAGAGAATTCCCCCACTCTCTCTAAGCTCTAGTACTCTTCTTTCTGGTTCCAAGACTAGAAGAAAGATTCCTTTGGAACTCTTTGTCTGCAGCTGGTATGCACTTCTGGATTTTAGGCTGCCATTGAGTCCAGGCTGGGCAGTATCAGAGGAGGAAAATAGCAAATGCTGCTGGTTTAGTGGAACTTCAAATTTGAGGCTTCTTCACAAATCTGCCTGCTATTATTAACTTTTCAGAGACCTCAGATGGCTAATCCATACACTCTATCTGGCATTTATAGTTGTGTTTTGCAACTAGAGAGGGTAGAATATGATTACTCCACCCTGGAACCAGAACTTCCTTTTAGTTTTTATGCAATAGATTACATCAGAATCTGTCTTTTTAAAAAAACAGTATAATTTTAACAAATCAAAGAAGTCAAAATTATCCAATAATTTGACAAGCCATTTGTGCAACCAAGACCACACTGGAAGTGTCATATTTGCAAACAGATTCAATTTTATTAGGTATGAACGACACCATCATCAAGAAAGATGTACCATATGTGAAACCAATGCCTAAGAAGCCCAAGCCCATTTAAGAATCTGGTCTTTTATCTACTCTTTTGTGCCTTATTCTTACAAAGAATAAGGAATTTTACTTACTGGCAGGTGAGGAATTCTAGCAAATTTTGGAAAGCTAGAAGAAAGAAGAATTCACTCACATTTACTGGGACTGAAGAAAGAACCTGATTGAAATGAATATCTTGGTTTTAGTTTTCTGGTATTGGAATATGTGAGCAAACAAGTGCACTTACAACGTCTGGGAAAGATACAGGCTATTGAAAATGCAATCTTACATTCCTTACATACACAGCCTGACAGCAGTTAATTCTGTGGACCTAGTAGTTGCTCAGTACTATATAACTCTTAATTTATTGACCAAACAAAAATGCTATGTTTGTTAGTGAATACTCTTTGCTTCATCTGCAAATCGAGTCAAACCATCACCACAACAAAAACTGCAATGAGATGGCCTTTTAATGATGAAGAATAATATTCAGAATTATTCATAATCACATGGAATGATTAAGGAAATTATCCAAAACATGAAAACAAAGTAAAAGGATAATTGCATGATCTTTCAAAATAATTTTAAAGCATTTTCTACAAGCTTCTCCAAAGGTCATTTGATTTCATACAGGGATATAACTTAGTTCCCACAGCTGATTAGGGCCCAGATTTTTTTCAGTTTTGCAGAACTGATTATTCTGTGATGATTTCTTACCTGTCAAGCAGAGCAAATAACTACCAAGGTTCTGTTGTCCTGATGGACATTGACTAGTTTGGAATTTAACTTAGCAATCTTACTTAGCATTCTTCCCATCCCCTGACTGCAAATTTCACATTTATATTATCTTTGGCCAGCTTTGTCATCTTGCTGTTCCATTGTCAGTGAGTTAAATAAAACTGACCAGTTTAGTATCTGATGGAAT